>QNUK01000360.1:230000-742025 GCA_013621035.1 Clarias magur
CGCTGCTTTTCAACACACGACTTCTTTCTGAACGTGGGGCGCGTCAAAAAGTCAAACGGCGCGAGATCCCGGGATAGTTTCTGCACCGAGGACTCTGCGTATGGAGAAATGTGAACCCTGTGACGGGTGGCCGCCTGCTGCTCAAAGTCCCAGCATGCTTATCACCTCGAGCTGTGGACGCAGGGGAGCAAACAGAGGCCCTGCCATGATAAACACACGGAGAGATTTCCACTGGATCAGGGAAACGAGAGGGCGCGTGAACTTTCAGTCCTGAGCATCTGCCGCATTGCACCGAAGACGTGTGTATTTCTGCTCAGTACTAAATGGATCTTTGAGTCACCTCATGGGACTAAAAACTACATGTATACATGTATATGTAATCCTATACACACACACACACACACACACACACACACAAGTCAAACTAGTACAGTGATGAGACTCCTAATGTAGCTGCAGTAAAACTTTTGAACGCCTAATCCTTGGAACTTGACGCCAACTTGCGGAAGAGACACATCTGTCTGTGGGAACTGAACACACAATCATTCACCAACACATTACAGGAACTCAGCTGGGAGTTATTACCACGTCCCCCGTACAGCCCTGACCTCAATACAAACCAGTCCCACATATTTGGGAGTTCCTGGGAGGCCAGGGTTTCATTTATTTCATTCATATTTGATCCAGTTTTGTAAATTTGCATCTACATCAGTGCTGGGGTTTGAACCTGGGACCTTCTGATCAGTAGCCCAACGCCTTAACCGCCGAGCTTCCCTTGGCCCTCGCCAGTCAGGCACGGCTTCGGGGATACTAAGAAAACTTTCTACCTTTATGGTATCCATGCACTAGTGAAACACTTTGATAGGTGCATTAGTGTGGCCGGGGATTGTATAGAGAAATAGAGGACGTTTTTTATTCTCATAAGTGTTCTGTCATGCTGCACAGTCAAAAGTCCCGGTTTGCCTCGAACGCCTTTATTCACAGTAAGAAAACAAAAATATATAGTGACGTACAGATTAAGCGACCACCATTAATCCAAATGAAATCCAGTCAACACGGCAAAATTAATTTGCGCTGAGCAGAGCAGGAGAAAAGTGCGCGCGGACGGCGGCGGACGAACAGATGTCCGCCGAAGATGACTCGAAGCTCCTGCGCCTCTCCTACAGTCTCATTGAAGTGACTTCAAACCCCACCCGTAGGTTTCCCCAGCAGCCACACTAATCCACATCCAAGAAGTCAAAAGGATTCATGTGCCGCTCCCTTCCCCCTCCTCCTCCCCCACATCTTTATGTAAATGTCATTTTGGGACAGTCTTTTGTGATTCCATTAATCTGGTCATTAAGGCACTTCAAAAAAAAAAAAAAAGCTACTTATTAAAAGCAGTTCCAGCTGTGTACCCTCATTATTCGCTCTTAACAATGCTTGTGGCGCTCTACCAAAAAAAAAAAAAAAAAAAAAACTGGGAAGCTGGAGATGGATAGATGGGGTTTTGGAAATTTGGTCCATTATCATCATCATCATCATCATCATCATCATCGTCCTGGAGTGTGGAGCGTTCCACACTCGTACTGTATTCAATCGCTCTACCTTTTGTTTTGTTTTTTGTTTTTTTTCCCTCATACCTACTTCAAGACAGATTAAAGATTTAAGGATATATCAATTATTTTTAATTCCCAGCAAATACCCGAAAAAGAGCATCAGTTATGTCTGTAAACGCGGCGGAGATTTCGCAATGCAGACCGAGCTCTGTTTAAACAAAAAGCCTGGCTACAGCATGCACAAGGTCCGGAGGCTACGCCAACATGAGCTGCACCAATAATTCTCATCATTCCAAAGCTTTACAGTATATGCGACGGATATTATTGCGAAATCGCGTTTTCGGTTTGTGGCATCTTAGAGATTTTAAGTCCGTATTGACATGATAGCGTCACGCTGCGGATTTGTCGACTGATGCGGATCTCCTGTTCCACCGCATCCTCAACGCTCTCTATACTGTATGTTCAAGACACCAGTTTGAGATTGGAGCTGGTCATAAAGGGATGGATGTGGTCCTCACCAACTCTCAGGTAAACCATGCTCTCTTGGTACCGAGAGTTTTCCAAAGTTTTTATCGTCCGGTTTTGGTGAGCGCGTGTGAATTGTAGCCTGGATTTCTTAGCTGACAGGAGCGGCACCACGTTCAGTCCTCTGCTGCTGCTGCTAATGCTGCTGCTGCTGCTGGAGCCCATCTGCTTCAAGCTCGTGCATGCAGAGATGCTCTTTGGTGTCCAGTACCTCAACAAGATGTTGTTATTTGAAATACTGTTGCCTTTTTATCAGCTCAAACCTCAAACCAGTCTGACCTCTGGCACCAACAAGGCATTGTTGCCCAGAGAACCGCCACTCACTGGATATTTTCTTTCTCCTTCAGACCATCGTTTGTAAACCCTAGAGATGGTTGTGTGTGAAAATCACAGCTGATCAGTAGTTTCGGAAATACTCCAGGACCAGACCGACAGCCATGCCGTGATCTAAGTCACTTAAATCACCTCTATTCCACATTCTGATGATCGGTTTGACCATGAGTACACGCCCAAGGTCATCCTGTCATGTGATTGGTGGGTTAGATATCTGTGTTGAGGTTTTTGGGTGTGTATATATTTATAAATATATATAAATATATATATTTTTAGTTCATATATATATATATATATATATATATATATATATATATTTATATATATAATAAAATAATACATATAAATATATATATTTTTTAGCTCAGACCCAAGACAGCATCAAAATCAATCATAACACAATCGACTCCTTCTCATGTATGCAAGACCTGATATGGATTTCTTGTTTGCATTCCGATCCAGACACATGGAAAATGTAAATAGGTCAGATATCTGATAGAGACTCATAATAATAATAATAATAAAAAGAAGAAAAAAAACCAGACAATGATTTTTTTTCTCCTTCAAGTCTCAAGTCGAACTTTAATCGACTTCCCGACCGCCCCACTGCATTCTGGTCCGTGTTTAATCATACAAAGACGACAGGCCATGCTGAAGATCCAACACGCCGATCCTTCCTGACACCCGCTTTTTAAAACCTGCCTTAAAAACCAGGACAATTGACATGTCTTTGTATCTTTGGCAGACGCTTGATGTATTCGACAGACGTCCATGAAGCACAGACACCTGGAGACAGTCTGTACACAAGCACTGCGCATACTGAAGTGATGCTCGAGGGAATATTTGAGTGTTTAATGAATTCGGGTGTTTGTGGTTTCTATCTTGTCAGTCTACTTTTTCGCGCTTGTACTGTATAATAATAATATTGTAGTCGAAATACTCAGACGGAGTATGAGCTGATCACCTCTCAAGGCAATAAGATAAATGATGCTGTATAGATTTATTCTTTGCCTAATGAACATGCTTAGGTTCAGAATTTCCCTTATGTGCCTGTGCGTACTTTTCAAACATCCTGAATTTTCGTTCTTTTTTTTTTTTTTTCACCCTGTATGCCAACAGGTGAGTATCAGAAGCCCGACTATTTTCCATTGACACTCTTGATAAGACTGTGTTTGCATGGAACAGGATGAAGGGAAAGGGATAAGGCTCCCACCCCTCATTTCTCATGTCCTCTGGTCAGCATGCTCCTGGGCGACTCTGTGTAATCATTGATGCCCTGAACCATGAGAGCGACACAGCAGTGACAATGGAGCTGTTGTTCCCAGAGCTCGGCTTCCAGGTGAACCGCGTCGCGTCGGGTTCCCACAGTCGCGGGAGCCAGGGAACATCATCACCGAAAGCACCGAAATAACCACAGGCGATAAACGCAGGCTAGAGTAACACCTTTGGACAAACAGATTAATTAGCAACCTGGTGACACGGCAGGTGAGAAACAGGACAGCTGAGGTGGGTCTCGGTTCACACGGGAGGACTGATGGAATGGTTAGAAGGAGCGGGAAGACGGCGCAGGGGACATTTTGGGGGAAATACAGGACGTGTACAGAAATGTGCATTAAAAACAATAAATGATGGAGGGATTCATACAGGGGGGGAAAAAGTTCTGGTAAATTTTTTAACATGTTAAAATCATACCATAATGAACCTTTTAGAAATAAAGTGGACAATCAGTGAAGTAACACAGATATACTGTGAAATATGATAATAATGTCTGCATGGACAATTTCACAATAAACACACAGTGACTATATAAGTTTCTTTGTTATAAATAAAAAATAAAATAAATAATATTTAGATTTTTTACAATTTAATTCAACTTTTTTTCTTTTTTAATTCAAAATTTACTTCAAATTTCCATGGATGATATAAATTATTTGTAGATCTAATAATTTACCTCTGAAATAAGTATCATATAATAATCTGAGTTCATAATATATATATATATTTTTTTTTTTTCTGAAAAAGTTAAAAAATTACGACTTTAAAAAAAGAAAAATGAATAGCACCACAGTTTTGGGCTTCTGATACTACACTTTAAATATTACCTAAAAGAAAAATTTTATATGTAAAACAATAAAATAACCTTTGCTCTGATAGCACAATATCTTTATAAATAATAACCTTATTTAAAATATATTTTTTTTATCACACAACATATATGCAAACAAACTGACGTGCCATACTGTATGAAGGAGCTAACAAGAACACAATACAAAAAAAAGCACAATTATGGCTTTATATACAGTATACATGTATTAACTATACATGCATTAACTAGAGAGCTGATAAGAAAAACAGGCGAGTAGAAAAAAATGAAAAACTTCTTCACTTTCAGCAATATTCCAAACCGATCCTCGACTTCTCCTGCTGGTATTTTTCATATAACAATTCGCAAATTTTTCTAATGATCCAAGTCCAATTTATTTCCCCCCAAAATAGGGAAGTTGATCATTTATCCCTGACCTGGTAAAGAATTTACTAAAAGGCAAATGAAAGACTTTTCTATTCTTTGTTCATTTCTTGTCCTCAACTTTGGTAACATTGAAACAGCTTTAATGGAAAAATGCATTAAACATTGAATAATTCCTTACCTGCATAAATGTGAGATGTGGACAGAGATATCGCTCAGCTGAATGTTTAAATTAGAGCGTCAGTGACAGAGTTTAGTCGTGTTAAATGCCTTCACAAACATGACCACAGGCCAAGAGGACATACAAGCGGAGGACTGTAGGGAAAGGTCTTGTGGCTGATTCCTTGAACTCACTCAACGCACTGTAGCTAGGTACAGAAGCTGTTCAGGTCAAACCGGGACTTTTGATTGTGATGACATTTCTTTTGAATAAAGGCGTAAAAGTGATTGACATTTACAGAAGACGTCAAACACAGAACGGTGATGAGACGCGACGCGTTTGAACGGTTGCCAAAAACGTGTTAAAGAAAGCTGTACGTCCATGAACGTCGATCCTGGCTTAACTTGTCACACGACCGTTCACCAGCACCACTTGCACATCACAGGAATTCAGCTGAGAGTTATAGCCACGCCTCCCTCTACAGTCCCGTCCTCGCTCCAAGACATTTACACATGTTTGGTCCGATGAAGGAGTTCCTGGGAGGCCAGCGCTTCAGACGTTAACCAGGAGGTCAGGCACTGAGTCAGGTATCCTGAAACACTGGGATAAGTGCATTAGTCTATCAGGGGATTATATAGAGAAATAAATCTCATACTGTGTTCTGTACGATCAAAAAAAAGTCCCGGTTTGACTTGAACACTCCTCGTACTTTGTTAATCTTATTATACTTTTTTAAGTTACTGTAATTAGTTACTTTGTTACATTTATAATAATTAGTTACGTTATTTAAGTTTTATTTAATTGAATCAGTTATTGTAACTTTGTTACTTTATTTAAGTCATTCGCAGGTTACTTTACTGTTAACTGTTTACTGTTTACTGTTTACTTTAGTTCGTTACTTCAAACAAGTTATTGTAGGTGCAGCAGCTATGTTAAGGTTATTGTAGCTGGCTACTTTGTTTAAGTTATTGTAGCGAATGGTTTTGTTTGCTTTATTTGGTTCAAAGTTATCGTAGCTACTGTAGTTACTTTACCCGTTATTGTAGCTAGTTAACTGTAGCTACAAAGTTAAGGTGCAAAGAAGAAAAAATATTCCAGACAAAGTATTGTCAAGACGAAGCAAAAAAAAAATTCTATTTTAGACACTGTTCACTCCGTAAATTATTCATTAAATGACTTGTTTATGTTTGTTGCATTGAATTTAGCAATAAATAGTGTAGAATTAGGGCCAAGTACAGCTTTGTGTGGAATTACGCAATTTTGGTGTAAATTATTAACAGTCATTTTAGCACCATTAGTTAGTTTCTTTGCGGCGTTTTTTATTGACATGAAACTATATTTTTAGTGAAATTGTGCAAACAAATCACAATTTTTATTTTCCTCTCTGAACTTGCATGATTTTTAGCGTATAAACATACGAACGTTAAAGACGTTGGAGAGATCTGAAAGATCTGAAGATCTGAAGATTAAAGTAAAGATCTGAAGATCTGAAGATCTTCGCCTTAGCCCAAAGCCAAGGGAAAATAATCCGATTCCAGAGGAGGTAAACGGTGCCGATTTTGCTCATGTCCTGTTTTCCTGTTTTTGCGTTTCAGGTTGATGACCAAATGAAACTCCTCCAGAACTGCTGGAGCGAACTTCTCATCCTTGACCACATTTTCCGGCAGGTGATGCACACCAAGGAGGGCTCCATCCTGCTGGTTACAGGGCAACAGGTGCGTTTGAGTTCCTCTACCGGTTTCTCTTACCTGACCATCTGCACTCCTCCTCCTCCTCCTCTTCCTCCTCTTCCTCCCTGTAGAGCTCATCAGGCATCTCGTCAGTGTGGATCAACACCCTTTAAAGTCCTATCGACTGACCGTGTCGGTGCAGTCACTACTCCATTAAAAATAGATTACACTTATAGGTATGAGTTAATGTGATCAGAATAATCAATCGTGCATTTCTTATCAAGTCAGCAGAGCCCGAATAAATAAAACAGCTGGTTAAGCATGCGTGAGCCATCGCGCTCCGTGAGAGGAAGAGAGAGGAGAGGGAAGAAGCTGTGATTTACTTTGCTGGTCTCTGAGGAACATCAGTGGGTGGATGCCTCAGGCTTTTGCTCAAGTTCTCAACACAGGGGGTCCTTTCATTCCATATAGAACACGCACACACACACACACACACACACACACACGCACGCACGCACACGCACGCACATGCACATGTTTAAATTGCTCATTAGAACCAGATTATTGCCAGCAGAATGTGAGATTTTTTTGTAAATATTCAAGGGAAAGCAAACATTTGTTGAACAGACTCGCTCAACATTACTTTAGTATTGAGAACAGCGTTGCACGAGCCGACGAAAGCTAGATGAGTTGGATTTCTGCATGGGGAGGTTAAAGGTGTGCCTCGCTACCGTGACACACGAAGAGTTTTCACCAGTGGATCGTAAGCGGTGCAGTTCACAGGAACGACGGCGCCGTCTCCGAGCAGCTGTGTGAATACCTCGGCATTAAATGAAGAATAAGACGCGAGTGCTAATATCAGAAACATATGGGGAAGCAGATTTGTTTTTTTTTACTTGTTCACTTTCAGAATTTTCTGATTTTATTTTCCCCTCATAAAAGCCCTTTAAACTTGACTTGATAAGAAATCCACAAATGATTGTTCTGATCACATTAACTCATACCTATAAGTGTAATAATAATAATGATTATTATTATTATTATCAGAGCATTTCAGCCATTTTGTTTTATGTTTTTGCATTACTATTTTTTTATTAAATATATATACATAGATAGAGGGTCAGGATTGTGCAAACCTGACTGAGCAAAAAGAATTGTTAAAGATGGTCACATAAGAAACAGCACAGATACAGTACACATGATCACATGCTCTTATGGCTGTTTATTTCGGTTATTCTTAAAAAAAAATATATATATATATATATATATATATGAGCATTTGGTCAAAACTCCAACGTCAGTCCCATATTCCAGTAGGGGTAAAATTTACGCGTTATATTTACATCACACGGGTCCATGTGAATTTTTGTGCCTTCAGTTGAGGTCACAGGTTTGAACAGGTTTCAGATCTGGAGAGCTGAACAAATATTGAGCATAGTTTTTTTTTGTGGTTGAAAGCACCGTTTTTTTTTTGTTTTTTTTTTCCCAACGTTGATGGAGTTTACATGTGCGTTACTGATTTTACTCTCATTTTACCTTGAAGACACAGTGTAGGACTCCGTCAACGGCGAGGTGAGAAAGGAACAACAAATAAGAAAACAATCATTTGTGACAAATTGTGGTCATTTTAAACGTTTTACAATTGAAGTGTTCGCTCGAGGATTGGTCAATTTAAATTTTTTGAAAGAAAAAAAAAAAGTTTCAAACTTCTAAAACTCAAGTGGCACAGATCCGTGCCGGCAACACAGCATAGGGCAATGATGAAATATATATATATATTTTTTTTTTTTAATTATGTGTGTTTTTATGTGGAAGCCTTACCTGTGTTTGTGGCTTCAGACTTCAAACTTGTGCGTTCAGGTTTTTGGATAAATAGAACGAAATTTACCATTACTTTTACAATGTGTACATTTTACCGGAATATGGGAATGATGTCGCACAAATGTAGAACTCTCAAAATGTGCATTTTATACTAATAATAATTATTATTATTTATTTAATTTTTTTTGTCATTATTTTTTTTTTTGTCATTATTATTATTATTTTTTATTTTTTGTCTTTTTTTTTTTGTCATGGAAACAACCGGAAAACAATCATAAAAAACACATGCTTATGTGTATCTGTGCTACTTCTTTTGTCCGTGTGACCAATTATTATTATTATAATTATTATTATTATTATATTATTGCTATTATTTTTATTTATTTATTTATTTATTGCTCAGTCATGTTTATATAGTTGGTTACAATGAAATAAATTTCAGGTTGTGCTGAAATAAAGGATATGTCACTTTATACTGCACAATCTTGAGCCCTACAGTATATACAGCAAAATTTTTTTTTAAATAAATAAAAAATAAATTAATTAATTACACAACAGCAAAACAAATAACAGCTAAAATGCTCTGAGCTACACACACACACACACACACACACACACACACACACACACACACACACAGATGTACTTTTTAAGTGGAAAATGATCAGGTCTGAATTATGGCTTCGTTAATTTTCCCATTAATGGTGCGTGTTTAGCATTAGTCGCGCTGCGCGTCCGGTTACTGTGTTACTGTACACACGAGCGCGCGAGCACGTGAACGAGCGCACCCTCCCCTCAGAAGTGGACGGTGTCTTTCGGCCTCGCCGTGAGTGTGAGCGGTCCCGGTGTTCGGTGAGCTCTGCGTGGACGCCGTGGTCTCTCCGCGCCGTGCTCTGAGGGCTGACTGAGAGCAACAGGGTGCGAGCGGGAGGCCGAGGCTCATTTGCATCTTTTGGCTAATGAACAGCTGGTGTTGAAAGAGCCTGTGGGGAGAGAAAGAGAAAACACGTGTCCTATTGCGTCCTATTATTCTACAGCAGGCGAAGACTGACAGCCAGGTCACACACACACACACACATACACACATACACACATATTCACACATACTTACACACACATGCGCCCTTCCTACAAATTTTGAACATAGCTTCGGCCTTATAATGAAACCAACCCCCATGCTTTGTCTTTTCTTGAGTTGTGTTAATACTGTAGTCTAGTGCATGCATACAGTGGTTTTTTATCGTTTTAGCTTTTGTCTTCCTTCCTCTTCGTATAAATGTATCCAAAATATAGTTTCAAACTGTTTTCTTTGCTTTATTACGAGCAACATCCTGTGCTCTTAGATTGAAGAACTGGTTCGAATTCTCCAGACCGGACGTTCATCATATTTACACGATAAATAAATTACGGACCAGCTACGTGGGTTTTTTTTTTTTTTTTTTTTAATTGCAAATCTAGCTCCAAGGGAGCCCGCCCTGCTCTTAGGAGGCCGGCCGTCTACCCACCTCTAGAAACCCTGGCACAGTCAATTATGGTAATGAATTGTCAATAAATATAAAAATTTAATATGGCCTGCTTACAGTGAGTGGCAGCTAAGGACTTGCCTCCAAGACAAATTTGCTGCTGCTGCAGATATTAAGTGCACCTGAAAGGGGAGGGCCGGGCCCGCTAGCCTGGGGGACCTGCCTGCATGCTTGTGCATCTCCAGACGCCCAACCAAACCCCCCCCCCAACCCCGTGTCTGTCTGGAGCCAGGGTCCAACAGTCGGCACGCTGGGGATGAAGAGAAACGTGCTGCTCTTCCCCTGTTTATTTTGATGTTGATTACCATTCCACCCTCACAGTGCACTGTCCCTGCTGTGTTCAGAACACACACACACACACACACACACACACATAATACTACCTCTACTCGTACATAGGTGCGTAGGAAAGATATCGGATATTCATGCGCTTTCAACCATGTTACTTCTTCTTCCTGTCTCTCTTATCTCATTCTTCCCCCCCAGGTCTCGCAAGAATCAATCCTGTTCTTTAGGCTTCATCAACAGCTCTTCATGTTTCACGCCGTAACTCTCGGTTTCTTCCAGCCGTCAGACTAGAAGTCTGAATCTGAACTCACAAAGCCGCGCGGTTCTACACATCACTTACCGCCGCAATCTGTCTGTGTGCTCTTCCCCCTCCAGGTGGATTACGCGCTGATCGCGTCCCAAGCCGGGGCAACGCTCAACAACCTCCTGAGCCGGGCGCAAGAGCTGGTGAGCAAGCTGCGCTCCCTTCAGCTGGATCAGAGGGAGTTCGTCTGTCTCAAGTTCCTGGTGCTGTTCAGCTTAGGTGAGTAGGGAAAAGAGACACGCAGGAGTGCTCGGCCACAAATAAACCCCGGGGACGCATGCGTCCCCCGTGTCCTCTATACGTGTCCGATAAGCCGCGTTCGTTTATTCACTGCCTCGGACTCGCCGGCTGGTTGGAGAGGTCACACGTTTACAGTAGTAGCCGAATCCTGCTCGTGATCTTTATGATACAAATCACATGTGAGGAGCTGTGATTGGTCCTAGTGCTCTGATTGGGTTTCCGAGGTGTGACAGAAAGTAGAAATCAGACTTGGAGCACATAACCCTTAAAAACGTTTTAGCGTTTTAGCCATTATGTTTTGCATTTTTTATTTTATACAGTAAACGTCTATAGGGTTCAGGATTGTGCAGTACAGAGTGATGTATCCATTTTTTTTTTTCAGTAACTGTGAATATGCAATATGATGAACTGAGTTTAATTTCATTTTAACCAACTATACAAACACGAGTGAGCAAAGAAAAAATAATTTGATGAGTCACATGAACAAGGAACTAGCACAGATACACATGGTCACGTGTTTTAATTGTTGTTTTCTATAATAATAATAATAATAATAATAATAATAATAATAATGTCATTTTAAGAGTTCTATGTTTTTATGACATCATTCCCATATTCTGGTAAAGTTAAGTAATCATAACTTTTGTTCTACCTGACATATCCGAAAACCCAAATACACAGTTTGACGTCTGAAGCCTCCAGATTAACACACACCGACAAGACTTGTTTTGACTTCTTATTGAAAGTGCATTAATAGGAGTTTTGGTGAGCCAACCAAGGTGTACAAGCATTGAAACTGAAACGCTTTACCAAGTCTTCCATCCATCCCATCCGTCTAGGACCCTCCGTAGTCCCATTTTTACAACCGACATCTGGTCAACACATACACACACCGGGCCGGGCAATCTGGGAACACCGATTAGCTCATCTAATCCGCATGTCTTTGGATGCCTTCCTTTAAGTCTTATGAAGTTAAATAAGGGTTTAAGGGGCAAAGTGTGGACGAGGTTTACATTCTTCATGTCCATGTAACCATATGTGAGTTTTTTCTGAAGATGAAAAGCACAAGCAGATTTATTTATTTATTTATTTATTTATTTATTTATTTATTTATTTATTTGTAGCTTTCCTTCTTTTTGTTTTTACCATCTACTGACAAAATGGGGATTTCATTCACCTATTATTGTTAAAGCTTACAGTATTAAGCTTTGATATAATAATAATAATAATAATAATAATAATAATAATAATAATAATAATACCAAAAAACACTACTTAGCTAGATATCGTGTTATTATCAATATCTTCATAATGGACAATATCGTAGTATAAATTTGAGTTCTTGTCACACATAATCCTCACATGGCGAAAGCAAGCAAGAAAGATTTAAATCCATAAACAATTCATTTTCCAACCTTTTTTTTTTTTACTTTCAACAACATCCATGAAGAAGTATACTAAAGTATATAATCGAGTTTATTATAGTGTTTATTAATTCAGTTTAACACCATTATGTCATTCTGTCCGAGACGCTCCCCAACACCGTCAAACCCTAATCCTAAAGTTTCTATGGCTTTTTATATTGTTTTTTTCTTTTCTTTCACATTAGCAAAATACTGAAATATTGATGCAGCGTCAACAGCATTATCATATCACTCTTGTCTCTCAATTCATAAAACGGAAAGAAACAGACAGACTGTTTGTCGAAGGGCTTGTGTGTGTTTGCTTTGCCCTCAGTTTTGTTTTTTTCCCCACCCGCCCCGGCCCGCTGTTTGAGCCGCGTTTGCTCTCGAGCAGCTCCACATCCACACACACACACACACACACACACACACATCCGCGTGTTTAACAAAGCAACAAAAAGGTGGTGAAGCTGCCGTGAGTTCAGCCGTCTCAGCCTTATGGGGTGTGTGTGTGTGTGTGTGTGTGTGTGTGTGTGTGTGTGTGTGTGTGTGTGTGTGTGTGTGTGTGTGTGTGTGTGTGTGTGTGTTTGATATGGTTAGTGGTGGTGGTGGTGGTGTTGTTGTTGTTGTTGTGTGGCAGAGGTTTTAGCTGGCAGGGGGCTGGGTTTCGGGTCTAAATAATTTGGCGGAAACATCATCCATAATAAAAGACTCACCTGAGGGAAGTGTATCGCCCCCGGCGCTAGCATCAAGCAGCTCGTCAGCCTGACTGTGGGCGAGTAAGAGGCTGGAGATTAGCGCCTGCACTGATTAGAATCATCCTGTGGACGGAGGTGCATAATCGTGTGTGTGTGTGTGTGTGTGTGTGTGTGATTCTTGCAAGATGCTTTTAAGGTGTCGATTAATCAACGGTTAATGAAACGAAGCATGAAATTACCCCGGTGCTTTATGAACACGCCGGCATCGCTTCCCCTCTCTCGGTGTCCAGACTCGCTGGTCAGTTTGGATTGAGGGAACGTTCCGCGCGTTCCTTCAAGCAAAAACGCAACGGGATTCCTACGAAGGCCAGATTTCCGACTTAACGACCTGAAACGGTCTGTAAAGGTCAAGTCTGCTAGAAACTTGAAGCACATGAATGGCTGAAAAATTCATCAGCTTTTTTTTTTTTTCATGTCAGAGTCGGTCAGAGTGACTGCACGCTCGGCGCAGGGATCAGACCTTTCTCGTTCCTGGAAGCCCCTGCCACTGTTTGTTCGCCTCCCATCCCTCCGTGTCAATCCTCCGTGACGAGTGCCTCTCCTGCTCCCGTCAAGTCTCTCACCTGCTTTTTACAAATGAAGCCTTTTAAAGGAAATCAAAGCCGCATTCTCGGCCCAGTTTCAGACCCGTGGCTGTGAGTTGCGGCCGCTTTTATCCGACCCCGTAATCCGTCACTGTCGCGCGGGGGATGGGGGGGGAGGGTGTGTGAGGGGGGCTCTTTGTAAAGTTAAGTGTCGATAAAAGAGCAGGATGGAGACGGCTTGACCCGGGAGCAGCCATTTGTTTGCACAGATTTGTCGAAAGGAGCGATTGCGCCCGTCCGAACGTCTTCGGCACTCTTTCGAGCGGATGGAGTGGTTCTCACTCGCGCTGAAGGCTTTATCAATGGCTAAATAATTGCACCAAGGCCATTGATTTCCTGCGCCGCAGAGGCTGAGCGATGATGCTGTGTTGGCAGGGGGATTGCTCGTCGGGGGTTTCTTTGCCAAGACTTTACACACCTGAGCTGTCACGTGCTCACGTTCCCGCGCTGGACGGATCGTTTTTGGGTGATCAGGGTAGTTTTGAGGTGGCGTTAATTAAACAAGGGGGTAAAAAAAAACAACAAGCCTCGAATGAATGAAGGGACATGGACATTCTTTATAACAAACACAAATGATTAGATCAATTCAAAAAATAATTAAAGACAGTTCAGGACCACATAAGGCAAAAATAATGACATTTTTTCATTAGATGCCAATGGTAGGACGTCCGGTCAACTAGAGAACGCCAAGTAACACCCTTAATCTGCCTGTCTTTGGACTGTGTAAGGAATCCCTCCAAGCATGGGAAGAGCACGCAAACCCCATGCACACAGACCCCAAGCCAGGACTCGAACCCAGACCCTGGAGGGGCGAGGCGACAGTGCTAACCACTACGCCGCAGTGCCGCCATCATTGCTAATAGAGGCAGGATAAACTTGCGAGCGAATTACTTAAAAAGCACTAATGCGTTACACGGTTACTTGTGTGTATGTTAGTGTGAATGAAAGAGAAGCTAAAGCAGCAGGTACATGATGGATTATGATGGAATTTCAGGATAAAAAGTAGAGCTTCCGTCGATTTGTGCTGATTTGCGATAATATGCGGCAGCTCTCGAGTGAACTGGCAGGTCCGTTCTTTGCGCTCCAGCATTCTCTGTATGTATGAATTCATACATAGTTCAGAGCAAGCACATTAATTTGGATTGGATTTGGCTTAAAGGTGAAGAAGAAGAAGAAGAAAAAAAAAGCCTCCAATCAACTCTGAGTGTTCTGCTATTTTACAAATCCATTCGAGTAAAGGCACTAGTGGGCATACGCAATGACCCTAATATTCAAGGCTTGTTTGTGTTTGCTTCCTGTCCCTACATTACAAATGCCAGAAAATCAAACGCTTAACCTGGACAACGTCGGCGACAGGCTCTCTGCAAGACGCTATCCCTATTAGGGAACCCTAACAGGCTTTCAGACTTTATCAAGCTTTAAAAGCTGCGGAGATCTTCTTCCAAATCCTGCTGTGTGGAGCAACAGTACCGGCTCTAGTCATTAACGCCATATCAGAGGCTGCTATACGGCATGCTACGTTTAACCCCTTATACACCCGGGACCTGCCAATGGCTCTCAGATTACATCCTTACTTCCATTCCTATACTATATACAGGACTCACAGTATCAGTACATATAGTTTTGCTGAACGATTATGCTAATAGATGCGCTTTAAGATTAAGTAAACTGCGGGATTAACGAGACGCTCCAGTCAGTCCACGTAATCGTCAGCGCCTGCGTGACTCCCTACAGCCTCCTCTTTTTATCCTTTCACACAATTCGGTTATAGAGCAGATATAAATGGCAAATGCATGCAGTGTACAAGGTGCATTGAGTTTACAAACATTACAGATATGCAAGCAATATAGATAAGGATTTATCGGAATGTCCGGATTATACAGTAGATAAAGATAAGATTGATTCGTTGGCTGGAAAGCTACAGGCTGAAATTGTGCGAAATAGTAGCAAAGCTCAACAAACATTGTAACGGACTCTGTTAAGAAATTTATAATACAATATCACTCGCTCACATCCTGTATTCAGGCTCAAGGGGACTGGTGCCTATCCCCAGGTATGGACAAGGTGCCAATCCATCGCAGGGCACACACACTCACACACTACAGCCAATTTGGGAACGCCAGTTAACCTAACCTACATGTCTTTGGACTGTGGAAGGAAACCGGAGTACCCGGAGGAAACCCACCAAGCACGGGGAGAACATGCAAACTCCGTGCACACAGAGACGGGAATCGGACCCGGACCCTGGAGGTGCAAGGCGACAGTGCTAACCACTACACCACCATGGCCTCACACCGCCAGGGTCCGGGTTCGATTCCCACCTTGGCGTCTACGTGTACTCTGGTTTCCTCCCACTGTTAATTCCCAAATTGGCCGTAGTGTGTGAATGTTGACTGGAAGTCCTAGCACGGTCGTGGCATTGGGAATAAATACAACGGTCCCATTGGTTTCGACGAGTGCCGAGTTGGACTACAGAGGTTCCTACAGTACATGGATGGGCGGCTGGAAAGATATTTATAATACATACGATAGATTTTTATTATAGTAACATATAATAAAAAAAAAAGTGGCTTGGTGGTTACAGTAGCACTCGCACCTCCAGTGTGTTGGGGGTTCGAATCCCGTCTGTGCTCTGAGTTTGCGTCTTCTCTCCATGCTTGGTGGATTTCCCCCCCTAAAGTTCGGAGTCATGCATCTGATTGCGGGTTTGTGCCCCACCCTGCGCCATAGGACCCCTGAAATCGATTCCAGGACCCTGCGCCCCTATCTAGGGTACTGTAGCGCTACAGCTAATGGACTGATATTAAAATAGGAAGTTTCTGGACTGGAGCTTTACTCGACACAAATCTTTGACAAACTTTGCGCTTTGTGATTTCGAATAGCCCCGACGAGATCTGTGAGGTCTGTGCTCATATTGCGCTGTCCACCTGTTCTGTGTCCATCTCTCTCTCTCTCTCTTTCCCTCTCTCTCTGCCTCTCCGTCTCTTCCGCAGCCTTATTACAAGCTGTCAGTTTATTATAAAACATTAGGAAAGCAGAGGGACACTTGCAGTTACTGGCTTATCGATCGGGGGGGATAGATTCTGTGATTTAGAGCCCGGTGCTCCCGTATTTCCACATTCTCAGGCTCCTATTAAGGCCTGTGCTTTCCTTTGGCTATTGATGTATCAACATTAACAGTTACAAGCAACTACAGAAAATCAATGGCCATCTTTTATTACCAGCTGCAGGAACCGGTGGCCGGTCGGCGCGTTGCTACTTAGCAGACAAGAGAGCCGGCAACATACTCTCCACATGTCAGCTGTTTCCTAACTGATACCTGCACTGGAAATATCAATCATATGAGTAGTGGTGGTGTGTTTTCTAGATGTTTTTACAAAAAAAAAAAAAAAAAAAAAATTGCCCTACGGCCAATCACTTTTCTTGAGCCGTTTGAAGCCAGGCTGTATTACAAGCAGCATCTTGTTTACTGCTTCTTCTTCTTCTTCTTCTTCTTCTTCTTTCCATTTATTTCATATCAGCATAGAAATGTAGCCAATTATGTAGATATGTTTTATAAATACTTGTATGTTTGACCGAAAAAAAAAAAAAAATGGAAACACTCATCTGAATTCGAAGGAATGCTTTTAAAGAGAAAAAGCTACACAACACCCAGTGCGTCCTTAAAGATTCATGAGACTCGGAGTCCTTCCAGGACAAACACGCATAAGCCTTTTGTTTATCCCGATCATTGGGCTGGAGTATATTATTCACGTCCTCTACAGCAGAGCTCATGGTTTTTTAAATCCGCTTCTTGACGTGACACCGTAGCTCTCACGAGGCTTATATCGCGTCGATCGTACACTACACACATCTCATCGAATGCATATGTCGCGTATGTATATAAAACGAGAGCTACGGTCACTGTACAAGCCGCTCTATCGATCAGATTCCGGTCGTCATTTAAACATCGGACGCAAACGCATACGAGCGCGTTGCGCAAGCCCCCCCGAGCTCCGTCGCGCCTCCGACCCCTCCCCACCGATCCGTCATCTCTGAATCGATCCCGTGAAAGATTTCACCGCCGCGACCGTCCATAAAAGCTTGCAGGTTTCACAAGAGCGGGAAATATGTAGCAGCAGATCATAGACCCTGGCCGGGCACCAAGTTAAACATCCACCCAGCGAGCAACTGAGCGGGAGACACGAGAGACACGAGACATGAGCCGACCCCTGTAGAACAAATAATTATTCATTTACCGAGTGCAAAACAAAAACAGACCGTGAAATATCTGGTGTACCGGCATGTAGTAATCTATAATATCAGACCCATATACTGTATATATATATATATATATATATATATATATATTTGTTTTTGCTTTTTTTTTTCCATTTTAATATCACGATGACATCATGAATGCGAACATACAGGATTATCACCATAGACCAAGGAGGTGTGTCTCCTCTGCAGTCTTTTCTTTTCTTCTCTTCTCTTCGCCTCTGCACAGAAGAGTCCTGGCTTGAACACAAGACCTCTGAAACCAGAGACGGTGATTAAGCACAAAGACATGACAGCTGCTCCGGCCCGCTCTCTTGTCCTTCTATTGCAGTGCTCTAGTGTATTTAAGGGAACAAAGCTCTGGAATGCTTGCACTTGTCTTCCCACTGGAAAAAATGCCGCATCAGCAGTCTACCTGTAACGTAAAACCGCGAGTCCAGAAAGTGCCATGTAGGGCCCGGGTTGTTGTTGGTGTGGGGGGAGGGGGAGGGGGAGGGGGGGGGTCGTACATGGGTGCTAAGGCTAGGTTAGGACTCTCTTATAAATGGGTTTGTTTGAGTGTAGGCGTTTATGGATCTCCATTTAAGGAGGGGAATACAGTACATACGCTCGTGGTGCGCTCGTCCCAGTCGAGTCTTTTTTTGGTCAACGGTAGAGGTCATGAAAAAGAAAAGAAAAAAATTAAGAGTTAATTGATTGTTACATGCACTTTAAAGGGCAATGGGTCAGAGCGCCAACTGGAGCAGATCGGGATGAACGCCTGGTACAACGCCTCAACAGTGGCAACGTGGCCGTGCTGGCTGGGACTCGACCCCCTGAGCTTCCAATCTTTGGTGGCTTCACCCACAGAAATACATTTTGTGGTCAATTTAATTAGCTATCCATCTATAATCTGTACTACTTATCCTGGGCAGACCGTATGTAGGGTTCCAACTGATCATATTGCACAAGCACACTCGTACACTACGGACAATTTATTAGCCCAGAGCAGGAAAGGAAACCCACCGAATGTAAGGAGTGAGGGGAGGGATCATGCAAACTCCATGGATACGGACCAGGGGCGAGATTCGAACCCCCCAGCCCTGGAGGTCCGAGGCACCCGCGCTCACCACTAAGCCGACCGTGCCACCTAATTAGCTGTTGCACTGTTAATATATTATACATAGTATTATGTGACGATGTGAAAAGCTGTTCCACCGTGGTGTAGATCAAATCTGAAATGATCCATATTTTCCTCCTTTTATTAGGAGACGTGCTGGAAATGTACGGAATCCTAAACGAGCCCGTTTTTGACAGGCAGCTTACAAATATGTCATGTTATATTACCCGTGAGGTGAAAGAGACCGAGAGCTACGCGCACGGTGGAATAAATTAAACTCAAATTTGCACTCCTGGCTTTCATAACATCTTAGCAGCTTAAGTGTTGATTTGGAAAGCGAGAGAGAGAGAGAGAGAGAGAGAGAATATCTTGGGAGAGATGTGAAGATATGTGTTTCTTTAGTCAGCACAAGCAATGTTCGATAATTAAGCAAGAGCAGGGAATAGAGGGAAAGTGTGTCTTTATGTAAGGGGGCGCGGGGTGGGGATCACATTATGGATTAACTGTCCTTCACTCAGAAAATATACATCCCCAGGCACTCCGGTGAATTATTAATTCATATTCTTCAAAAAAGGCTCAAATCAAAAAACAATATTGATGGGCGGTATCCTTTAATGACCTCATTAGGTTTGTGGTTTGCATTATGGCTGTGGGTTTTTTATTTAGGCGAGGGAAGGGGAGTGCTCCAGGAGTTTAGGGGGCTAGTTGACCTCTGAATGATTTTCTGTCACTTTATCATAAACAAGAAGAGTCTGATCTGCCCCTTTACTCCTGTAGGCATGCAATTAGTGGCTGAGAAGATGGGCAGAATGTAAACCAGACACTCAGGAGGGTTAGACACTGGGATTGAGAGAGAGAGAGAGAACATATATTGTCTATTCTTCATATTGGCCAGCGCAGTGCAGGGTGCCCCGAAGTCTCCATGCGTAAGGGAAATGATCGCTTCCTGATCCAGCCATGAGAATGATTTCGACATGTTGTTCTTTTTCATTCTTAAAGGGACGATCTGAAAACTAGAGTATTAGAGTAAAACAGGGATGTTCAAGTCAAACCGTGACTTTTGACTGTGCAGAATAACAGAACGCAGTTCCTGTATGAGTAGTAGGAGTAAAGACTCTTACTTTATTTCTCTATATAATCCCCTGCTACACTAATGCACTTCTCTTAAATGCAAGTTTTCTGAGTACGCCAGAGCTATGATCAGACTGCCTGCGCTGGGTCTGAAACGCCCCCCCAGAAACTCCGTTAATGACCCAACCAAGTGGAAATGGCTTGGAGCGAGGTCGGGACTGTACTCCCAGCCGAGTTCCTGTAATGTGCAAGTGGTGTTGGTGAACGACTGTGTGTACGGTTCACACAGACAGCTGCATCTCTTTGGCAACTTAGCGTCACGTTATCTGTCGATTTTCAAGGATCAGGCGTTTTTGCACTCGCTGAATGTTCACAGGAATGCCTGGGATCGTCATCCGCGGACGTACGGCCTTCTTTCAACCGTTCGCATCATTTAAGTGTTTTACTGCGGCTAGGAGCCTCATCGCTGTACTATGCTCGAAGTCTTCTGTAAGTGTCAATCGCTTTTACACGTCCATTCATAAGAAATTGCATCGCAAGTCCCGGTTTGACTTGAACGCCCCGTGTCTATGGGATATATGGAAAAAGTCAGAAATTTCCATTATACACACTGTATATTATTTATTGATTATTATTATGTTACGGTTATTTCAACTTTCCAACGTTGTTCTTAATCCTGCTCCGGCTCGGACAAAGGTTGTCAGACTAATGACGTTCCAGATTCTTACTTGATTAAAACTAGTCATCTATTCTGATTTGTCTTTTTTTTTTTTTTTTTTACCAAAATGAATTATGTAACAATTATTCATGGCACATGTAGCGCTTAACGATGTTTAAGTTGGCTCAGTGATGAATAAGTAGATGCAAATATTCTTCCCCTGACCTGAGGAAGAAGCAGAGCACCTCATGGCCAGTGTTTGTTAAAAACTAGATTTTTTCTAGTGTTTTTTTCATCACACCTAAGGCGGTTTTCCCCCCTCACACTCCCCTCATATTTGCCCTCTCCATGTGGCGAGCAGAGCGGGTTAAACCTCTCCTTGGGCAACGCAGACGTCTCCTCTACCTGCATTACCCAGTGGCGACGGCCTCAGATTGGACTTGATGTATCCCCAGCTGGAGCAGTCCTATTTAATTCACTTTCACAGAAATGGGACACGCTGGGCCTGCCGGTCCCACCGGGGAAAGCGAGGAGAAATCAGCAGATCGAGCTTCAGTCTGATAATACTGACCAGAAGAAGAAGAAGCAGAAGAGAGAAGGGAAAAAAAGACAATCTACTCTTCCTTCTGGCTCTTCACAGCTTATAAGGTGGAAAAACAAGAGAAGATCTACAGTAATTGATATGCATCATTAAGAGAGAGAGAGAGAGAGAGAGAGAGAGAGGGAAAGCCACAAAGCAGAAAGAGAATAAAAAGAAAAGGAAAGTTTGTCTGGACGGCAAAGACAAGCTGCAGGCGAGCGTCTTCCTGCTAATAATGAACAGCTTGTTTCTGTGTTAAAAGCGAGCTGCGTGTTATGATCAGACTGCCAAAAGCTGTGTCCGTACAGTATACACTGTAACTCGCCCCACACTTCATGAGATAATCAATATTCCTGCCTCCTCCAGCTTGTATTCTCCTAAAACGAGCCTTGTTAAATGGATTCAGGAAAAAAAAAAAATAGGGGTCTTGTAAGGGAATTAGTGAAGCAACACGTGGCATCAGGGATGGATGGAACGATTTTGAGGCGGTAGATAGACAGGTAGATAGACAGGTAGATAGACAGGTAGATAGACAGGTAGATAGACAGGTAGATAGACAGGTAGTCACGATCACAAACACACATGTTAATATAATTATCATGGGAAGGGATCACCAGGGATCAAATGATACAATATCATCACAATACCTCTGTGCCGGTTTGATTTGTATCATGATGTTGTAATGATCATAATTTTTATAAATTTCCCAATTTTATCAAAACAAAATATTTTGCTGCTATTTTTAAACCTTTTAAAACTAGTCACAATTTTTTTTTAATCACTTGATTACTACTGGTTATTTTCAGTTACTTGGATACTATTGGTTACTATTGGTTAACGTGGTTTCTATTGTTTACTATTGGTTATCTAGTTAATATTGGTTACTATCGGTTACTTGGTTATTATAGGTTATTTGGTAAATATTGGTTACTGTCAGTTACTGTTGGTTATTTGGTTAATATTGGTTACTGTCAGTTACTATTCATTACTTTTAATTTAAATTTTAACACATCTCCTGTTACACTGAACTTCCAGTACACATTATTATGCTGATCATTCTCTGCTATCCGTTATCACCCAGATGAGGATGGGTTCCCTGTTGAGTCCGGTTCCTCTCAAGGTTTCTTCCTATTACCATCTCAGGGAGTTTTTCCTTGCCACCGTCGCCCTCGGCTTGCTCATCAGGGACAATCTTATCATTTTGATTCATACACATTGCATAAAAACTTACTTCTTTTTATTGTGTAAAGCTGCTTTGCGACAATGTCAATTGTTAAAAGCGCTATATAAATAAAATTGAATTGAATTGAATTACTATTGGTTACTTGGTTAATATTGGTTATTTGGTTACTGTTAGTTAGTATTGGTTACTATGGGTTATTTGGTTACTATTGTTTACTATCGGTTGTCTGGTTAATATTGGTTACTATCGATTACTTGGTTACTGTCGGTTACTTGGTTAATATTGGTTAATGTTGGTTACTTGGTTACTATTATTGGTTGCTATTTTATATTTATTTTTATTATTTTTTTAAAGTTAAGTAATCACTCTAAAGCTTTATCCATTTTTACCTCAAATGCAAATATATACAGTACAGTGCAAAAGTCTTTACAAAGGTTTCTACAAGTATATGCTGTAGAGCAAGGATGTCTTATAAACAGTTCCTTCATTCAAAAAATACTTTCAAAAGTCGTAAACAGTAATTAATGAAACAAAGTCAGCAATTGTTGTGATGAGCCTTTGCTTAAACTTATAGTCTCAGGTGCAATTTGTGCAGTTTTATAAAGAAATCAGTTTTACTGAAAATCCTGCAGTAAAACTTAACGTCCTTTTGAGGGCTGATTCTGAATTTTTTATTTATTTTTTTTTTTTTTTTACATAATATCTTTACATTCTTTTTTGGCTTACGGACATTTTCATGTAAGATGACGGTTTTCGATATAATACTAAGGTTTGAAAATCACCAGTGTTTTTTTTTTCTTCTTTATACTGACTTAATAATGAGGTCATAAAATAAGCATGTATAACAAAGTATGTGCAAAAAAAACAGGGGTTTAAAGACTTTCACAAAAACAAAAAACAAAAAGAAAAAGATTTTGGAATCAGTAATACGTCAGGCGATATGGGAATTGCCATTCAAAAAAATTCCATCGATGTTTCCCTCCATGTCTAATGTGCATGATGCTTTCATTAAGCTTTTAATAGATTTCACAACACAGATATGTTTTGCTTCCTATACAAGCCCTGCTATCTCTTTCCTGTGCCCTGGCCATGCTCCTTCCTTCTTATTTCCACCTGTTTCGTGTTTATTTCACCTTCTATTACTTGTATTCCCTGCCTCTGGTCTTAGCATTCTGTCAATTCCTATTCCTAGTTTCTAGTGTTTACTCTAGTAGATTTTTCTTTTTCTGTTTTTCGACCTCACTAGCCTGTTTATGTCTTGAACCTCGCTTTGAATCCGGATCACGAATGCCTTTGCCTGACTGCTTGGCATAATTTGCTCAGCAGCACTCGGCACGGACAAACACACACGCACACATACACACACAGTTTAGCCATTGGGTAAATAATGTTGCACGATGACCAGGCGGCCATTGGCTGCAGCGTCTGAGACGGCGTGTTTGGGAAAGCAGGGGGCCTCCCTGAGCACACTGTGGGCGACGGAGCAGGGTCAGCACCGCCCCCGTCTTTGATTGGCGTCCATCAGGCGGTCGGGTTAATGATGAATAAGAATCACAAGGTGCAGGCTGGGAGTGATTGCGCGATTACAGCCTACCATAAAAAAAAAAAAAAAAAAGTCGAAGAGGAGCAAACGCACCAGGAAAAAGCGCCATGCACTTTGAAACTGCTTTCTCAGAAATACCACCAAAATAACCCCCCCCACCCCCTCGCCCACACACATATACACATTTCATCATGGTTTTTTTTGGAACTTGACTGTCAACACAAAATGTTATTATAAGAATATAATTATATTAATCTTTTATTTATTCATTAAGTATTAATCCATCCAGTTTATTTTTTATTTGAAAATTTGCCCAAACACAATGTCGGTGCTGATTTTAATTCATTTTTTATATATAATACAGGAAGTGTGTGTGCCACGGAAACTACCTCAGAAATTTATGCAACATGGAAGTGACCAATCTTACTGTACTTCCCTAAAAATTTCGAGTTGCTAACGCCAGCCATTTTGGAGAGATGATTTTATCGGTGCCCCCCCCCAAAATGGCCGTTTTTCAGCGTTATACTGTCTCGTTTCAAACAATAATCATTTAAAATGCAAATGATTCATACTTCCTTATGAGTATTGAATCTAAAATTGGTGTAAGCATATGACCTGTAAAAAATTGCTGCTTAAACTGTTGCAAAATGAAGGATTTTTCCCCCCCCCAAAAAAACCTGTAGTGTCCGTAACCATGTCACATTCATGTAGCATTATCTTGCTCATTTAGCATTTTTAGAATAATACACTCTTTCAGGTTTACGCGAAATCTAAATCGGCCAGGTTTCGTCTGAATGACAATTAAGGTCATTGAAAGATTTGAAATTCAAAAAGGTTACGGACACTACACCTATGTGAGACAGTTCTTGGCACCAAATCCCATGTTTTGGCCGAATATGCAAAGCAAATATAAGCAATCTGTATACGTTTCTATACTGTACAGTATCTTTACCAAACAATACATTCTACCGAACAGATCCTTTACACACACTCTATAGATACAGTAATATAATCATAGTGCATAAGGCTGATACACACCAGCAGGAGCGAATGGGGGCGGAAAGTGGATACGAGGGGTCATGTGGCGTGACCGTCAGTGGAACGAACAACGTATCGCACAGAACCTAAGGGTCTGGAGTCGAGCTTCGGCACAGCCTCGCTGCACACTCGGGCTGTTTCATGTAAAAAGTTCATAATTAGTCCCACAGTGGCTAAATGTTAGAACAGAGATCGAGATAGAAGATGAGAGCGCGCATCGTGCACCGCTTTAACCTGACTGAAACGAAACTTGTGCTTTTCTCTCGTTCTTAGTAGGGCATTATGCTGCTGCGAACAAAAATTAAACAAACAGCGATATTCTCTCTCTCTCTCTCTCTCTCTCTCTCTCTCTCTCTCTCTCTCTCTCTCTGTGTGTCTCTCGTTAAACCTCGTTTCTTGCTTAAAGGCAAAAAGAGCAAGCCGTTATTCTTGAGAGGTTGTTATTTTTTTTAAATGCAGCCTACAGTAATTAGCAATTAAAATCAGTCTAATTTGTATAATTTACTTTAATTAGTCTAAAAAGGACAAAAGGCGCTATTAAATCTCAGTAGTCTTGCTCGACGTGTTAAAATTTGGTAGCGTTTCTATTGCACTTTCATTCGGAAATCGACTACGACCCGAAAAACAGTAACCTACGTGCGCACACACACACACACACACACACACACACACACACCCGGGCAAGCATAATGTGCCGTCCAGCGCTCGCACCCTCCTCCCAAAAGTAATAAAAAAAAGAAAAGGTGTGACTGGGGTTAAGAAGCATGTTTTATTTCCCGGTTTTCTATCAGGGGTTAATACTGACAGGGGTGAAGCAGAGCTTTTGTAATTGGTTGCCTCTTGATAGACCCAACGTCCCCCCCCCCCCCCCCCCCCCATCCTGAGCTTTGCCCACGAGTGTCACCCAGGGGTCACGGAGAACATCCTCGCTGGGGCCGTGAAGGACTCGCTGCTCGTTCCACAGACCTCATTACACACTGAACAATCTCCGACCCCTCCTCCCTGTCTGTGTATCCTCTCTCTCTCTCTCTCTCTCTATCCTGCCCATCCTCTGTTTCTTTTCCGGGGGCTGGAACAGTTTGGATTATTTTGCCAGTGCCAGCTGCCTCATTAGCCGTACCCGACTAACCCAAAGCATGCATCGGCGTCAGGGGAAAGGTGCGGAGACGCTCGCTCTCACGCTCAACCTCAGGTCAAAGAAATTAATAAAAGATCATATCGCACAGCCTTTCTGATCTGGACTAAATTCAGACGTTCACTTGAGAATCGTTAACACCTCATACCGACCACCTGCAGCCATTTAGGGCATATACGCTGAGCCACATGCTAAACGTGAAGCAATTCAAACTGTCAGAAGTCAGAGTCTCATTCTGATTTGGTCGTGTATTATAAAATCTTTTTTCTTGAGTTTTCCTGGTTGCTTCTTATTCAGTAATTTGTAGTAATAAAACATAATAATATTAATAATAATAATAATAATAATCACACGAGGGATGTGCTAGGCAATTTCGTGATGACATTTCTGGTAAATGCATGCATAAAACTGATTGACATTTACCTGAAACGGTTCAAATCCTTTAAAGAAGGCCAAGGTGCTACTGCGGTCGTTCCCGTGAACATTCAGTGAGTGGATTCAATAACTGCATTCTGTTATTCTACACAATCAAAAGTCCTGGTTTGACTCGAACAACCCTTGTCATCATGCATATCACAACAAAGCATCATTCATAAGCATTCAGGCATTGTGGCTACAATCCGCCTACGGTGCAAAGACATGGGGTTAGGTTGATTGGTGTTTCTAAATTTCTCATTGTGATTGCGATAATGATGTGGGTGATGGATGGATGTATGTATGTATGGATTATTTGATGAATGATTGGATGGATGAATGGATGGATGGATGGATGGATGGATGGATTATTTGATGAATAATTGGCTGGATGGTTGGATGGATGGATGGACGGATGGGTTATTTGATGGATGGATGGATGATTTGATGAACGGATGGATGATGGATGGATAGATGGTTGATTTGATGAATGATTGAATGGATGGATGGTTTGATGGATGGATGTATTATTTAATGGATGGATGGATGGATGATTTGATGAATTATTGGATGGATGGGCGGATGGGTTATTTGATGGATGGATGGATGGATGAATGGATGGATGGATGGATGGTTTGATGAATAATTGGATGTATGGATGGACAGATGGGTTATTTGATGAATTATTGGATGGATGGACGGATGGGTTATTTGATGGATGGATGGATGGATGGATGGATGGATGAATGGATGGATGGGTGGATGGATGGACGGATGGGTTATTTGATGGATGGATGGATGATTTGATGAACGGATGGATGATGGATGGATAGATGGTTGATTTGATGAATGATTCAATGGATGGATGGTTTGATGGATGGATGTATTATTTAATGGATGGATGGATGGATGATTTGATGAATTATTGGATGGATGGACGGATGGGTTATTTGATGGATGGATGGATGGATGAATGGATGGATGGATGGATGGTTTGATGAATAATTGGATGTATGGATGGACAGATGGGTTATTTGATGAATTATTGGATGGATGGACGGATGGGTTATTTGATGGATGGATGGATGGATGGGTGGATGGATGGACGGATGGGTTATTTGATGGATGGATGGATGATTTGATGAACGGATGGATGATGGATGGATAGATGGTTGATTTGATGAATGATTCAATGGATGGATGGTTTGATGGATGGATGTATTATTTAATGGATGGATGGATGGATGATTTGATGAATTATTGGATGGATGGACGGATGGGTTATTTGATGGATGGATGGATGGATGGATGGATGGATGGATGGATGGTTTGATGAATAATTGGATGTATGGATGGACAGATGGGTTATTTGATGAATTATTGGATGGATGGACGGATGGGTTATTTGATGGATGAATGGATGGATGGATGGGTGGATGGATGGATTATTTGATGAATAATTGGCTGGATGGTTGGATGGATGGATGGACGGATGGGTTATTTGATGGATGGATGATTTGATGAACGGATGGATGATGGATGGATAGATGGTTGATTTGATGAATGATTGAATGGATGGATGGTTTGATGGACGGATGGGTTATTTGATGGATGGATGGATGAATTATTGGATGGATGGACGGATGGGTTATTTGATGGATGGATGGATGGATGAATGGATGGATGGATGATTTGATGAATAATTGGATGGATGGACGGATGGTTTATTTGATGGATGGATGGATGAATGGATGGATGATTTGATGAATAATTGGCTGGATGGATGGATGGATGGATGGACGGATGGGTTATTTGATGGATTGATGGATGGTTTGATGGATTGATGGATGATTTGATGAATGGATGGATGGATGATTGGATGGATGGTTTGAAGGCCAGAATAGTTTTTGGACCAAACACATCATGAAGTGCATCATACAAATAATAATATATACTGTGTCTCAGTTATGTAATAAAGATGTCGATTAATATTGTTTCCATAAAATTGTCAGAATTCTATATCATATTGTGAACTACTTTGTTTGATTAATTATTGTTGTAATTGTTCTATATTTCTTCATAAATATGAATATTTTCTCCTTTTCCTAGATGTGAAGAACCTGGAGAACTTCCACCTAGTGGAGAGCGTTCAGGAGCAGGTGAACGCAGCACTGCTCGATTACGTCATGTGCAACTACCCGCAGCAGACAGACAAATTCGGCCAGCTCTTGCTACGGCTGCCTGAGATCCGCGCCATCAGCCTGCAGGCTGAGGAATACCTTTACTACAAGCACCTGAACGGCGACGTGCCCTGCAACAACCTGCTCATCGAGATGCTGCACGCCAAACGCGCTTGAACCTCGAACACATTTTTACCGAAATCAACCGACGCGCGCACACACACACTGCTCCCAGACAACACTCTTCCAGTCGAGCATCAGCAGCAGCAACAGCAGCCACAGCATCAGAAGCAGTGCTGCGCTTACGCTGGGATTCCATGGTTTGGGCCAAAACTGAGAAGGACACGTGGAGACGATAGACTGATGACGGGGAATCCGTCCCCCTCATCTCCCACTGAATTAAAAAAAAAATAACTGACGAAATTCACCAGAACAGTGATGTAATGACCTCTGATCTCTTGGTACAGCTCTGATGAACTTTCTGTGAGCAGCTAAAACTTGTATATCAAGCGTAATCATTTCCCCTTCGATGAGGGTTCGAGACGGCACGTCTCGTTTCTCGTCCAAGACCTGGAGCTGTCAAGATGGCCTCCGTTCATGATCGAGCTTGAGCAGTAGAGTAAAGTCACCTGGTGCGTCTCTGTTCAAACAGCAGGACTCGCGATCTCTTACTCGAGAGGTGAAAAACGTGCATTCAGCATTCATGGAACTTTTTTTTCTTTTTTTTTACCTTGTACACGTTCTTTCATTTTTATTAAGTTATTAAACAGTCATGTTTGTCTGTATGGTTTCACTGATGCAGTGTTGGGGGAATAAAAGGAGCACTATAAAACTCTGAGACACTATAAGATCCGTTTCGTTTCATCACAACGCGGCGAAAGGAACCGCCGCAGAGCCGAGACGAAGAAATACTGCCTCGGTCCAAACCAGACCAAAGCCTGCTGCAGAACAAACTCAAGAAACAACAAACAACCTTTTATTGTCAGTATTATGTGAGTCTTGCCTTATTTTATTACCATGCTAGCTAACTGTGCTGATGTGAACTATAACATGTAAAAAATGTAATATATAGACACACACACACACACACACACACGTATATATATATATATATTATATATAAGTATTAATGTAATACAACTAAGCAGAGGTGTTTACATTGATGTGGTCATGTGGGAGAGAACTGTGATGTAAAGTAAAGTGGAGGTGAGCTAAATTGCAAAGCAATGAATTCTTATATAAAAAAGAAAGAAAGAAAGAAAGAAAATGAAAGAAAAAACAAGAAATCTGTTCCTCTGGTTTGTTTTCTTCAGTGTGTACAGTTTTCATCCTTGTCCAGTACTTAACAATGTCGTGAGACACTAAAATCAGAAAGGAAATCTCACTTTATATTTGTGGTTCAGGATATTCAGTCATTCGATCAACTGTGCAAGTTTTTTTTTTTTTTTTTAATTCCTGTCTTCTTTATTTTCGCATTTTTATGTTCTCCTTTTTAAATGTATGTCACGGCTTGAGCATAAACATAATTTATTGTGTGCTGCTTTTATTCTTGTGTGTGTGTGTGTGTGTGTGTGTGTGTATATATGTAGGTATGGATGGATGGATGGATGGATGTGTGTGTATGTGTGTGGGTGTGTGTAAGCACAAAAGCAGTCAATAATGATGTACAATAAAGCATGGTTTTTTTTCATAAAAAAAAAAATGGAAAAAGAAAAAACTGTCTGCCGAAGACTGGAAAAGTGATCCCGAGACGAAATGAATCATCTGATGAGAGGTGCGTTCAAGTGAAGTCATGTGACCGTGCTTTCATCTCATTCTATACCAAAGACAGGATCTAATCTTGACTAAAGAGCAACAGCTCATCATCATCATCATCATCATCATCAGCGTCTACTGATCAAAACGGTGGCGAGGACGGTTAGTCGGAAGGCTCGGGATGTCTTACGCAAATATCGGGTTGGGATAAGCATTGGGACATTATTGAATGTTTGTCTCAATTATTAATGAAAGTAATTATGGTGGTCTCACGATATTTATTGAATTTTGACATGAAAATGGAAATAAAAGCTCTTTACTTTGTATATGTTAGCTTTGTATGTCGAGTCATCATTCATTAATGGTATCAAAGCACTGAGATAAGTGCATTAGTGTAGCAGTCTCATAACTCACTCACTTACTCATCGTCTAGAACGCGTTATCCTGTATTGAGGGTTACGGGGGCCTGGAGCCTACTCCAGGAGACTTAGGGCACCAGGTGGGGTACACCCTGGTTGGATGCCAATCCATCGTAGGGCAAAGAGACACACACACTCACTAACACACTACAGGCAATTTGGATACGCCAATCAGCCTAATCTGCATGTCTTTGGACTGTAGGAGGAAACCAGAGAACACAGAGGAAACCCGCCAAGCACGAGCAGAACATGAGTAATCAATAGTCCCGCTTTGACTTGAACACCTATGGTATAGGAAGAGCCCCTCCACTGGGTTATTGCTCAACTTTGCTGTTCTCTGAAGGGGCGTGGCTTAGCAGTGTCTCATTTACATAGAAACTGAAATGTCACATTTGGAAGTGGAGTGACTCATTGGGAATTTGAGGCGGTATCTGTTGGTTTTTCAGCTGGAGCGTTACTGTAACACACACACACCTTGAGCTCTGAAACCTGTGTTAAGTTGTTAAAAAAAATAAATATATTTTTTATATATTAAATATAAAATATATATATATATATATTTTAATATTAAATATATATATATATATTTTATATTATATATTAAAAATATATTTATTTAATATATACATATTTTTTTATTTAATTTTTTGTCAGAAAACGTACTGAAAGTTACTACAGAAAAAACATATGATAACATATAAATACCTCCTATTGTAATAAGTAACACAGAATAATGTTCTACAGTATAAACCATGTACAGCACTGTGTATATGTCAGAGCTGCTGTTTTAGGAAATGCTTTTTTTTTTTTTTTTTTTGAGAATTCAGAAGCGCAGTAGTACACTATAATAACCGTTCAATGATGTGTGATCACATGACTGTGTCACATGACCACGTGAGATTATCGCCAGTCCTGGAATGATCTGCGGCAGCCTTGTCGTATTGAACACCACAGATGGCTTCACATCCTTCCATGGATTGTTCTTGATAATTCAATAAAATAAGGTCCATGTCCCTATTGTATTGAAGTCTTACAATACTATCACGCACAGACACACTGCCTCCTTTTATACTGTTTATTTACATAGAAATAGATCATAAACAATGGGTACAATGCATTTAATTAAACATTAAACCTGATAATCAAACTAATTATTGTCTCTCACACTGGAAAATCAAGGACAACTACTATTAACAAATATTAACACATCGTTGAACATTTTGATGAGTTATTTCAGTAATAATAATAATAATAATAATAATAATAATAATAATTAAACAAGGAAAGATGAGTACACACTCATACAGCTGAAATCACAGATCGTAAAACAGTAACAGTGGATATAAAACGTCTACACGAATGTGTAATGTCCTAATGTAACATTACAGTGTTCAACTACTGTTTGTTTTTGCTAGGAATAAATTTGAGTTGACTTGTAAAAGATAATAAAACAAAGGCTTTTTGAGGCTCAATCATGTCCATTTTTTTTTGTCTTTGATGTGATGTACAGTAGCAAACAATGAAATTCAAGTGATTAATAAATTGAAATGTGCAGCTCTAAAAACTTTGTTTTCCAGACATATATAAGGCTCAGGATTGTGCAGTACAGAGTGATATATCCTTTTTTTTCAATATGCAATATGATTAACTGAATTTAATTTCATTTTAACCAACTACACAAACACGACAGAGCAAACTATTAAAAAAAGGTGTCACATAGTCAAAGGAATAGCACAGAAACACATGATAAAGTGATTTTATGGTTGTTTTCGGTCGTAAATAACAATAATAATAATAATAATAATAATAATAATAATATGCTCATTTTGGGAGTTTTACATTTTTGTGACATCATTACCATATTCTCGAAAAGCCTCCACGTTAACACCCACTGGCCAGGCTTTTGCATTTATATATCTTTTAATCGTAATTGATGATTGATTAATCATCATATGCTGAGTTGCCAGCACACTGATCTGTGCCTGATGGTTTTTAAGAGTTTTAATGGTATAATAAGAAAAAGAAGAAGCGTACTATAACCTGGTTGCGTAAGTAATAGAAGCTTGTGTAATAGAAGTATTTTGTTTGTTTGATAAGCACATCTTGATTTAGCAATTAGATTTTGATTCCACTCTTCCTCACACAAAAACTACAGATCTATCAATCTATCACCTCCCAACTCATTCCACAGGGCTTTGATAGGGTTTAGACCTGAGCTCAGACTGGACCATCCCTACTGTAAATGCTGCTTTCTTTCTCTGAAGCCATTTCTTTGTTAACTTCAATTCGTGCTGTCTGAAATTTTTACAGAAACAGGTTAATATTTGGAGCTTTTGGATTCTTACATTAATGTCTTTCTATTCTTTCTTTCTACCCTCCATAAGAGAAGCAGCTCCATAGCATGAAGCTACCACCACCATGCTTCACCGTGGGTATGGTGTCCTTTGGGTGATAAGCCGTCCGGTTTTTGTATCAAATATATACGAGGGCTGTACTGAAAGTTATGCAAAGTAATTTCCAAAGAGGAGTCGAGAGTTGGGTTTAATGATGGTGTAACTTCATGGCTTGTGAGCCTATGTCCACAACAGGCAGTGTTTCTCTACCAATAACTAATAATAAGTAATAATAATAATACCAATATGTGCAGTTTGAAGGACCTATGTCAGTTAATAATTTTTTTTTTTTTTTAAGTTAGCCAACTTTGAAACTTTAAAAAAAAAAATTTATTAACTGACATATATATATATATCAAAAAGGTTCTACCTGGGTTTCATTAGAACATTGTGCATCATATGGTTTTGGCACAATTTAGTCAAACTTGAATGTTTTTTTCATCTTACAGTAAGTAAGGTTTCCATCTGGCCAGCCTAAAGAGTGACCAGTACTTGCTGTATGTTCCTGAAGCTCCTTTAATGTTGCAGTCGGTCTCTAGAGTGGATCAGGATAACTTCTGGAATGACCGGGGTATAATAATTACGTTTGAACATGAGCTTGAATGCAAAAGGTTCATTCTAAGTACAGTCACATGTTCCATTATAAAAGGGTGTATTGTATATACTTACAGTATGCAACCAGGTTATTATAATATTTCATCTTTTTCTCCACTTAAATTGTTTCTATTTGATTTTTATTTGAAAATACTGTATTTTCTTGCTTTTTTTTAAAAACCTTTAACGTGATGTTCAAGGTTAAAAAAAAAAAAAGATCTGACAATTTATCTTTTTTTATGACAAAATATTTAACAGGGTGTGTGTAGACTTTTTACGTCCATGTAATAAAAAAAGACAAACAGAATTCATTCATATCGATAATAAAGTGAATGTTAGGTTGCAGTTATAGCTCGCTGCCAGGAGACGAGTACGGCGCACAGCACGAGTGCAGCTCTGTGCCCACGGGAACATGAAGACTGCAGGAATCTGCTTTTCCATTTACATGCCCCACTCGGTTATCCTAAAACACACATATAAAAACATGAACATGAATGTGACATAGTTAAATAAAGTGGTTAGAAATAATCGTATCACACCAACCTCATGTAAGTACAGTCCGCGTGGTTGGGTATTGTTGCAGGACTTTAGGAAGCACAAACATATTGTTCATTCAACAAATATTACTTTGTCAAGTCCTTATTTAAACTTAATTAATGTATCGGGGGCGTTCAAACCAAAGTGGGACTTTTGGTTTGCGTAAAATAACAGAACACAGTTATGAGAGTAAAAACTCCCTTCATTTCTCTATATAATCCCTCACTTCATTACTGCACTTATCCCAATGTTTCACTAGTGCTTGGACACCATCAAGGAAGGAAGTTCTGAAACTCTGGCCTCCCAGGAACTCCTTTAGTAGAAATGGCTTGGAGTGAGATCAGGACTTTACAGAGGATGTGGCAATAACTCCCAGCTGAGTTCCTGTAATGTGCAAGTGGTGATAGTGAATGATTGTGTGTACAGTCCACACAGACAGATGCATCTCTGTTGAAAGTTGGTGACAACGATTTTCATGTTCACATGAACGACTGCACTGGCCTCTGAGCCGGGATCATCAGCTGAGATCGTCATTTACAGATGCACGGCCTTCTCTTAAAGCGTTTAAATGTTACGCTGCGGCGAGAGTCTCATCACTGTACTGCGCTTGACGTCAGCTGTAAATGTCAATGGGTGCAGAAATTCATCACAAGTCCCAGTTTGACATGAACGTCCCTCATTTTCAACTCTACTTTTCACTAAGCAACATTAATTTTTTTAATGTTAGTTGACCGATGCACTATTTATATAATCAGTGACCTTTCAAGGTTGGGAGACAGGATGCTTAACAGCTTAATAGAGCTGTTATTATTACACCTAGTGGTAACAAACAGGAACTGCACCATGTGTTAATATAGGCCCATTGAGGCAGGAGTCATGCTGCCCCACTATTGCTGTTTGATCCATTTGGTTGCCAAATATGATTACCAAAGTTAAGGCGGAATTTTTTATTTATTTTTTTTTTACATAAAATTTTAGCAATTTACAGCAAATTGGTGGGATTAAATCTATAAAAAATTCCAAAAGCAACAAAAGCAAAGTGTAATGCGGACAAACGTTGCAGTATTATAAAAATCTTACAGCAATTTAGGTTTGAGATTTTTTTTTGAAGGTGAATGGTCACAGTAAATGCAAATATGAATGTATTCTCATCTATGGAAAAGCTCATATTTCATTCTGACACGATATGTGTGCAAACACTGTAGGCTGCAGCACTTTTAATAAAAACTTACAAAACTTTTAAATCAAAGTGGAAGAATTAAGGTTTATCAAAGCGTACTTGTTTGTTATGCTAAACGTTTCCTTAATTTGCAATTAAAAAAAAAAAAGAAAAAAAAAAAACCCACTACAGCGAAGGTCACCGTATTTCATTTAAATACATGTATTATGTATAAGTTTATCTCAACACAGGGACACCAAAAACATCTCACTGTTTTCTATCATTATAAGTCATTAGAGGATTAAAAAAAAAAAAAAAAAAGAAAAGAAAAGTAGGGGGGATTTAAGTACCTGTCCCTCTCTCTTTCAGACATTCCATGAATTACTTGGACAATGGCACAACTTTAGAAGTAGAATTTTCAATTTTAAATCCAGGACAAAAAAAACACAGAGTGCTGGAGAAAGAGAGGGGAAAAAAAAAAAACGAACGCGTATGTATTCAGCTCCTTCATGCTATACTGGCACTTAAATCCAACAGCCCTTCCATAAAAAAAAAAAAAAAAGGACTCAAGGTTATGTACGATTGAAAACCCCCACAAACAACCACTTCAGAAATCCATTTAGAGTCAGCGCAGGAGCATCTAATTCAAACATGTTGTTCTGTTAAAATGGTCGCGCTCTGTCTTCAAAAACTCTCCTTCTTTCCCATTCATGCTGATCTGGCCTTTTTGTAAAAGCGATTAAACTCCCATCTTCTGAAGCAAAGACACTATTACAGGAGACCAGATGCTTGGTTCGATCAGGCAAAAAAAAAAAAAAGACCTTTTGTTGTCGGAAATGTTTGGCTGCCGGGTAATAAAAACAATAATCATAATAATAATAATAATAATAATAATAATAGTAATACACCAGCGTGCTCTGATGAGGAAGGTGATGATGAAGAGCATTCGCAGTATGTTTCTTGTCGTTGTACATCACTGTTATTCAGATGAGACACCGTCGGAATCCTACCATCCCGCGATTTCTTTCCCCCTAATTACCCGATGAACTTTCCCCCCGCTGTGAAGCTGCAGAGGAGTGATGGCCATTTCGCCACGCTGAGATGTGAAACACGGTGATGCGCAATTATTCTGAAATTTCAAAAAAAAGAAAGAAAGAAAGAAAGAAAGAAAGAAAAAGAAATGTGCAAATACTTGGAGTTGCCTTTGGAGAAATTCAGCCATCTAAAATGAGAGCCGGGTAGATCCAAGGTCAGAGCTTCATTGTGTCTCATCCAATTGAATCCAAACAGACTCTGCGCTTGAGTGTTTCTTTGTCGGCCGACAATGGCAGCGTGGTCTTCAGACACGGCGTGCTTGATAAATCAGCTTCATAATGTCACTCAAGGTCACCTCAGGTAGCCTTGAGGGCCAAGTGCACGTCTTTACCAGTGGGAATAAGATGTCCCGGCTGTCTTTATGATCACACACCGGTCTCGGTTTTACACGGATCCTGATGCCAGTCCACACCGAATAAATATCATCAAAACATAAACATGTGAAGAAAATCGTTTTTTTGTTTGTTTGTTTTTAAATAATAAATAACTAAAGACTCAAACATACAACACAAACACTCTGGAAAGTCCAGAAGGACCTAGAAGTGTGTGTAGAGCGTAAGAAGCTTCTCCAGTCCTTGAACCTTGAATTGTGACCCAGTGATGCAAAGCTCAGCAAGCAGCCCAGACACAAGTTCATGAACAGGCAGAATCACAAGTAAACAAGCAAATCGCCGTCCTGAATCCACGGTCTCACACACACACACACACACACACACACACACACACACACACACACACACACACACACAGGCATGAAACGACCACCTGTGGAAGTTCAGACACGGCTCAGACACTCTTAGCAAGTTGGAGGTTATAGTATAAAGCTAGGAGAAGGACACATTAGAAAATGTTAATGTCTTTTTTTTTTTTTTTTTACTATAAAATAAAAAATAGTGCATTTAGTAAGGAATGAACTGAATGAATGCTAAAAAAAATTTTTTTTTAAATAAATAATTCATTGATGTGTGCGTGCATTTTTTGGCCTCCACAAGTACAGTATGCACAATTTCCATCAAGGTTAATGACGAGCTGAATTTGGACTAGGTGCTGTCCTTGATTTATTCTTTTCGCTACTATAATCCACTAAGCGCGTCTTTATCTACTGTCGGGTACGTCTCCTAAACCGGGCGTTTCACACACAGCGCAGGACAATGAGAGAATCCACAAGACAAGGAGATTTCAAAGGATACTGACAAAGCCTACAAGCAACACAAGATGAGAAGAAGTTTTGTTTGTGTGTGTGTGTGTCGCGCAAAAGACTTGGCACTTTCTCCCTGGTTTTTTTCCTTGATAAACAGCTGTTCGCAAACACCTGATAGGAAATAAGCACTTATTTAGTCTGCCAGTGGCTCCTTGGAGACTTTGCGGTGGTGGCGTCCCAACTGCAGCTACTTGATATCAGAGGAGAATGTGAGCCAAGTGAACATGACAAAAAAAAAAAAAAAAAAAAGCAGTCACATCACATGGGCTGGAGCTCTGGACCATCAAAGGGAATGAGAAGAAAGCTCAAGGGACCTGCATCTGTTCCAGCATGCTGAGGCTGGATCTCATCACCTGCTGAGAGAACAGGCCAAGCCTGTCAAGCTGTCATTGACCTGTGGCGGGCTTGGCCACCCCCTCCTGACACCGATTTGCTTGAGAGTGTGCATGTACTTGACAGAAGGTATCACGTCTTGGCTTCACAGCATCGTGTGTAAACGTTAAGGATAAGCGATCGGACGCTAGTTCGGCGATGGCGACTCCGTGACTCCATCAGCAATTAGGCTTCTTGAGGAGGCGCGTGGTTTCCCGCAACACTAAATTCCGCGAGTTAACCATCAGTTATGTGAGATGCATCTTAAACCTTAGATCTATCCATCATCTCTCTCTCTCTCTCTCTCTCTCTCTAAAGTAAAGCACTTTTTCATACTGTATGTCTATGTTTTTCCCATTCCTTCCTTTGTAAGCTACTTCCCGACTTAACTGTACGTACTGTAGGTCCGTCTATTATCAAAGACAGCAAAAGCCACTCCTGGTACAAAGCAGTTTTGCACCTTATTAAGGTGAAGCCTGAAGTGAAGGAAGAGAATTCTGATCCATGAATGCAAGACATAGAAAGAGCAAGGGCAAGAAGTCTGCAGCCGCGGCAAGTGAATCGGATCGATATTTTTCACAAAGAGAGGGAAAAAGACAGACTTCTTCAGCGCGAGAAAGGAAAAAGAAATGCTCCCAGCGATATAAAGAGCGAACTACCAAGACTGACAGAGGACTTATTGTTTTGTTTTGGGTTTTTTTTTTTTTTTTTTCCTCAGACTAAACACAATCTTGTGAACTCTTGCACTTTTCAAGCTCTGATCAAACATTGCCACCACTTGGCAAAAAAAATCTGATAAACTGAAAAAAAAAAAAAATTTTTATCGTGTTAAGCAGCAATTAATTACGGTGCCATTATTTGATTATTCTCTATTCTTACAGTTGTGCACCGGGCGGCTCCAAGGTCTCCCGTTCGATCTGTGGAGATATTCAGCTTTTCAAAATGAGATACAGGTGTATGCACAGATGGTTCGATCGGCGTCTTTGTTGAGATTCTGTTCAAGTCCTCTCCTTGTCCATGTGTGTATGTGTGGGGTTCTCCTGTTTCCTCCAATTTCCTGAAACGCTAGGTGGATTGGCTACTCGAAAACAGCCCCAAAGTGTGAATGAGTGTGTGATGTATCCATGGACATTACCATTGTGCGCTGAATGTTATTAAGAAACACTCCAGAGCCACAAATATGAACAAATGGATGTAAGTAAGCAACAGCAACATAAAAATATACTGTAGTAATAGTATAAAAATAGATTAAACTTGAAATTGCTTTGCATTTTGGGGCTTTTATATTCAGTGCAGAATAAGAAAGCATTACCACTCTATAATAAGTAAATAATATACTGTATGTTTATCATTACTATTAATAACAAAACATTCAAAATATGGCGCTTTATAGGTACATCCTGAAAAAAAAAACATCTGATCACAGGGAGAACATGCAAACTCCATGCACACAGACCACGAGGCAGGAATCGAACCCTGACCCTGCAGGTCCGAGGTGACAGGACTAATCTCTTAGCAACTGTGCCGCAATAATATTGCATTTACAGTTACATTTAAAATAAGTAAAGTAAAATCCGCTCCCCTGCTAAAATTGCAGATGCTTGTAATGTAAAGTGGAGAACTAATCACCCAAAGGACTTCTTCACTACGGTGAAGCATGGTGGTGGTAGCTTCCTGCTGTAGAGCTGCTGCTCTTGCTGGGACCGGGATGAAAATTAAGACCCAAGAATAGTGCTGTAATGAGAGTTGTAACGACGTTGCAATGGCATCCATCGTCAGACAACATTGTTTTTGAAAGTTGGCATGACTTAAAAAAAAAAAAATAAATAATTTATGAGATAATTTTTAATTAATGGCATCATTAAGACAACATTGCGAATATACAGTAACTTCACAACAGTGGAATTTAAACCTTCATGTGGAGCATTTTGATGCCGATTAACATCCACTCACAAAACATTCAACCACATCCATGGTCCCTTCAGTTTCTAACAGAGTATTAAGAATTCCTATCGGACGCAACAGCTTCGTACGTGCAGTGAGTCGATCTCATGTCACGCATCTCTTAATGTAATTAGGAATATGACCGTGAGCTGTGTCGTACCTCCCAAATTACTCTAAGACCCGCTAAGACCACGAGTTTAAAATAATATTGTTCTGAAGTCATTTTTGCAGAATGTCATGTAGTCAACTTTAATGACATTTCATTAAAGTCCTCCTAACGTTCAAAAGCCACCTCAAACCAACATTGCACTGACGCCTGCACCGATGGCCAAATTAACTTCACCAAGGTTTGACAACCAAAAGTTCCTGCTGTGGTGGAATGAACGGGGCTGTGCACAGACAAATCAAAGCGTTGGTCAAGTTGGGCTCTTAACAAAACCAGACTGAGTGCCGTATTACAAGTAGAAACTGATTTCACAAAGTATTAATCAAATAGTATGTACAAAAATTTAACCCTGTTACCATGTTTAAATTTTCATATGTTTATCATTTTCTTAATAATAATATTATTATTTTTGTTGCTACATTACTTCACATTAAAGATGTGGGGAAAAAGAAAAGAAAAAATAGAAAGAAAAATATATATATATATAAATAAATATATATATATATATATATATATATATATATATATTATATATATCATAGATCTTTGCTTCATTTTTTTCGATACTACAATAGACACCATTTCTACATATAGACATTTTATATCCACCACATTTTATAATTGTGTGTGTCTCAGGGACCAATCTTCACCAAGCTCAAAGTACAGCTACCTTCTCATCATTGATCTGGCATCGTTGATGTTTGTAAAATAATGTTTGATCGTTTTTACAGAATCCAGAAAGCTAAAAAATAAAAAATAAAATGCATGTGTTGTATGATATATTACAGAGATATCTCAGGAGAGGGAGTGCAGTTGTGTCGAATATCAGCATGGAATACAGAAGTCCGTTTTGTCCAGGCTTCCTGAAGGACGTTTTTTGGCATAGGGAGTGGTTGGAACAGACGAGAGGGGTAATGAGGTTGCTGCTGAGGTTGTTAAATAAACAACCAATTTTAAAATTGTATCTTTAAACACTTTGCAGCCTCACACAGGAAAACATTTGTTTCCATTCCTTTGGTTATACAGGGGTTGGACACTGAAACTGAATTGCCTGGTTTTAGACCACTATAATTCATCAGTATGGTGTAGGGCCTCCTTTTGCGGCATCAATTCGTCTTGGGAATGACAGACACAAGTCCTGCACGGTGGCCAGAGTGATTTTGAGCCGTTCCTCTTGCAGAATAGTGGCTAGGTCACTACGTGATGCTGGTGGAGGAAAACGTTTCCTGACTCTCTTCTCCAAAACAATAATATTTAGATCTGGTGACTGTGCACCCTGGATACCGTGGCTCTTGACACATCACAAAGAATTGCAGATGCGCCAGCGAGGCACGCACCAACAATTTGTCCTCTTTTGAAATCTGTTATTTCACCCATAATGTTGTGTGCAATGCAATATTTTAAGCAAAAAACTGTGCTATTACTCTCCTAATTAAACCTTCACACACTGCTCTGACTGGTGGAATGTGCAATCAATGAAGATTGGCCACCAGGCTGGTCAGATTTAGCCATGAAACCTCCAAGACTAAATTGGCCAGTGTTTCAGTTTCATTGTCCAAACCCTGTATCTACATTGTTTAAATCAATTTAATATGACAAAATGAGGGGGGTCTTGACTTTTGCACATTACTGTATAATGGCTAGATTCATAGATAAAGGGTCACTTTAGCATTTAATGAATTTAAGAGGAAGAGAGACCCACCGAGATTATTACTGTACAAGTCAGATATAATCAAACTGAAGACATAAAAATATGTTAATCAAGGTGAATCTTAATGCAACCTATGAAAGTATGCAGATTAAAAAGCTTCCACCTTTCTAAGTAAACTGAGGATATGTAATTATTTAGATGCATTTACTCGTGTGCAAGCAGGAAACACAGATCACGGCAGAGAAAGAAAGAGTGAAAGTGCATAAAGCAGCGTGTTAATGAAGGGCAAAAATTTCAAGCAAGCGAAAAGCTTGTTAAGTGAAATAGACTGATTAATGTGGATGTAATCAGATATACAAATGCCCTATATCTGCAATTTATACATATATTAACATAATATTCATTGTACAATTTTTCTTTTCCTGAAATGTGTATAAATGTTTTTGGATGACTCTGTGTATATATACACAGTATATATATATATATATATATATATATATATATATGAGCTGAACTCTGCAGGATTGCGGCTCTCTAGGACCGAACTTGGCCACCCCTGTTCTAGGGGTACCATCATTTTTGTCCAGGCCTGTTCCACAAGTTTATTTTTTTAAATAATTCCGTTGAAGCATGGTTGAAAAGCAATGTCTGACTTTCATTGGTTAACATTCATAGAATTCTTATTTATTATTACTTTTGTCAGATTAAAGTTTTTTCTGTGACCATTGTGAGTTTTTCTTTCATTGACCGAAGGGTACCAACAATTTTGTCCATGTGTGTGTATAGACCAAAAGTTTGGAATCACCTTCTCATTCAAAGAGTTTTCTTTATTTCCATGACGTTTTTTCGAAATATGAATGAATAAAGAACTGAATTAAGTTGCTGTTACGTCCGGGAGCGGCTCAAAATTAGTTTGCATCAGAGGATGGCCAAGTTGAGTTTATGATTTTTTAAATTGTTTTGTTTGTTTGTTTGTTTGTTTGTTTTTTGGCATTTTGTGTTTCTTGTGAGCATTTTGTGGCAACATGGGTCCCAACAAGAAGACAAGGGAGCCACTTTCAGTGGAAACTAAGAAAGAAATCATAGAATCAAGATAATAAACATCAAGACATCATAAAAAACAGCCAGTGCCAAAAGGAATCCTAAATTGAGGTTTAGTGAAGTTTACCATACATTTATTTATCATATATGACTTTTCTGTATATTTTTAACATTCAAAAATTTATAATATTGTTGGAAATTGGTAATAGTTTTGAGGGGCTGGACTGGATTACCTGCGTTTATATTATTTCCTATGGGAACATGTGTTTCACAATAAGAACATATTATATGGCTGTATATACTGTATGAAAAACTGTTTATTTCTTTTTTTTAATAAAAGTAGCTTGATATGCAAAGTTTCTACTGAGAGAGAGAGAGAGAACTGCATGTAGGTGACAACTGTGGTGACACAATCACATGTCATCTTTGTCATGTCACACTTTTCTGTACATGCTGACTTAGCCCTAATGGCATGTGTAATAGCCAAAGAGGTCACATCCAGGTTGGCGTCCTGCAGATCTAATGGATTTATCTCGGGCTCCTGACCCGTATTGGAGGTAAACAGGAAAATGCTTGCAGGAAGGAAGGGCTCCATTTTTCTTTCTTTTTTTTTTTTTCAAAAGCATATGTATATGCTGGAGACGCCGCACTCTGTCAGTAAATAGCAATACTTGAGTAACAGCAGATGAGAATAATGGATGACATGTAAATCCTTCTTTCTTTCATTATCAGTAAGTGCTATAGAGCTTATTTTTTCTTTTTTTATATATATTTTCAATAAAGCAGTATTAAATAGACAATGTGAAAACTACAAATGTTTTATTATGATCAGCATTTATATTCTACTCACTATAACAAAAATGTGAAATATTTCATATACTGTAAAAACTAAACGGCTTTAATGAGTAAAAACTGCAACGGACCCATTTACTGATACACACTCGTAAAAAAATATATATATATATATATATATATATCAACCTTACTTTTAATTACTTATTAATTATTCTCTGAGATGAAGATCAAACCAAGATTAATAAATCGCTTAATTATTAAATTCGCAAGCTTCTGATCTCTTCACACACACGTCGAGGGTCACCTGAGCCCGAGGTCAACACACGGCCGGCCTGGAGGAAGTGATTTCATGAGTGAAAAGATGTCAGCTTGTTTTACGTTTTTTTTTTTCTCCTTCCTTTCCTGTTGTGCTCTGATAGCCACTTCCTCTCGAGTGGGAGTGGAAGTGGGGTGTTGCTCGCCAATCCGCCCACGGGATATATCCGTCACATACACACACACATTGCAATTGGGGTGAAAAGGGGCGGAGCCAGGGCAGACGAGCAGCTCTATATAGCATGCTGCATGAGTGATTAATCAACAGTCAGTCACCAGGACGAGTGTTTCCTTCCTGGCTTTTTTATCTCACGCATATTTCAGAACCATTCACAGAAAACACACATGTTGCCAGGGCAGCGTGACCCAGACTAACGGGTTTAGAACGGATGAGCGGTCAACATGTTGGAGCAAAGACTATTCCTAAAAAAAAAAGTAAAAAAAAAGAAGAAAAAAAAAAAAGGAAAATGTCAAGTGTTCAAAGAACAAATTAAATATTAGAGGACACGAGCAGACTATCTGGTCATGCAAGCCCTGAGTGCAAGGGTTAAAGGGAGGCACGAGAAAAGATGTCAGCTTGTTCGCACTCATGAAATCACTTCCTCCTGTGTGTTGACCTAAAGCTCAGGTGACCCTCGACATGTGATGTGAGTGAAGAGATCAGAGGTTTGGGAAGTTTGCGAATAGCACTGTCGCCTCGCACCTCCAGGGTCCGGGTTCGATTCCTGGCCAGGTTCGATGTTCGTGGAGTTTGCCTGTGCTTGAATCGGCGTTCCCAAATTGCTCGGAATATGTGTGTGTGTCCTGTGACGAATTGGCACCCCATCCAGGGTGTACCATACTCCTGGGATAGGCGGTATAGACGGTGAGTTGATATGTATTATTGTATCGATATTTGAATGGCAGCTCAGTGGACTACTGATCACAAGGTCTCAGGTTCAAACCCCGGCACGACACTACAATAAGATAAAATAAAGAAATAAATGGATACGGGCGTCTGCCAAATGCCATAAACGTAAATAAGCGTATGAGCGAGTGCTCTGTGGCGGTCCGGCCTTCTTCCTGCTACGGATTCCGTCGCTGGGGTTCAGGTGGCCGAAGCAGCGCGACCCAAGTTGCTCACCGCTCTCTTCCTCTCCTCGTTGAAAGATAAGTCGGAGCAAGTGTCCTGCCAGTGATGGCCCCCAAGTCACAGGAAATAACATCAGTGGCTGGCCGAGTCTAACGAGGATGTGAGACGCCCCGATGGCACATTAACGACCGGCCTCAGACGGCCAGCCGCATCTCCAGAACAAAAGAAAGCCCAGCTGCTTTGATGAGAATCGGTTTAAACGAGAGAACAGCAATAACAATAACATGGGCAGCACTTCAAAGAAGACCTCGCCTGCGCTCGGGTCTGAAAGCGCTCGCTGTTCTTCCTTATAAAAAACTCCTACTTGTGTGGATGCTATTTTGAGAAAAGTTTGTGAGAATGCTTAACGAGAAGTGAGTGTGAGTGCAACAGATGAACAAGTCAAAAGGTTAAAAAAAAAAAAAAGGAAAGGAAAGGAATGAAAAAAACGATCTTCTCTGTGTTCTGACCCAGACAGGAGACGTCTCGCGTTGTTGGTCAGCAAGTGTGACAAAGTAATGCAGGTGTGAAAAAAAAATAAATTAAATAAATCACCTCCGCTGCTGAGTAACATGCGTGAGAATGGGGAGATCTCTGTGGGAGAGTGTGTGTGTGTGTGTGTGTGTGTGTGTGTGTGCGCGTGTGTGTGTGTGTGCGTGTGTGTGTGTGTGTGTGAGTGAAAGGGAGAAAGAGAGAGAGAAGTCCTGTGTTTGACAGCAGGTCCCATGTCAGGATGTGTAACCGCACACTGCCAAAACAGGAAGCTCACAACTCCCTTAGTGACTGACACACCCCTGACTCGCCGGTGGACGTCCACACACACAGTCCGCGCTGGACACGCAGATCGAACGGCAAGTTTACGGTTATCTGTTTAGCAAACATTAGCTAATATTGCTCTGATTAAATTCGTAATTTACAAATTCTCATCACAAAACCAGGATAGACGATATTCCACCCTGCATGTTGGTGTGTCTTTTTGTATATCCAAAAAGAAAAAAAAAGATAAAAAGACGCTGAAGGACACACGAGGCCCGAATTATACGAGAGTATGAGCTACTCTGCGTCAGATGGAATCAATATGTTGAAATTTCAGCAGGAGAGCGATGTTAAAGGATGGGCCTGGTGGTGTGGTGTGGTGTGGTGTGGTGTGTGTGTGTAGTTTTTTTTTTCTTCTTTTTTTTTTTTGCCGCAGCTGAGAACGATCAGTAGTTGTGTGTCTTGGGATCTGTCGCTCTGTGCTACAACAGCGATTTGTGCAGATCGTTTGTGCGTGTTCCAGTGAGTATCAATTCAACCCCGGACCCCGCTTCAATTTCTTCGCCTCGTCTCGTCTCCCGCGGGACTCCCGTGAACTCGGTCTCGAAGTTCAGCACCTCGGATTGATTCGCGCTTCTTGAAATGCAGCGATCTCGCGTGTGATACCTCCAGTGAAGGAAAAGCATTGCATTTTGATGACACAAAAAAAGAAATGGATGTACGAGTCTGGTATAACAAACTCAGTTTAAAGTGGAAGTGGAGACTTTTTTTCTTCTGATTGCCACCAGAGGGCCGGTGATCTCTGGTTTTCAAATTCAACTTGCCTTTTTTAATAAATTGTACCTGAATGCACTCACTTGCGGGGTACAACGCGGGGTACACTTTGGATCGTACCCGGAGGAAACCCACTAAACATCCACGCGCACACAGACCCCGAGGCGGGAATCGAACCCGGCACCCTGGAGGTGCGAGGCGACAGATTCAAACTACTTTTCATTTCCGAAAATAAAGAGGTATAAAGTCATTCTGCTGCTTCAAACCTACGGGTCATCATACGAACAAGCCATAGGAGTTAAAGTAAGAAAAAGTCTCACCTGTGTAGTCGTGCGAGTGCCACTAGCCAGACAGCGGAGATCTTCTTTCAGGCTGTCATGGACACACGGGATGGAGAAATGCCCTGTGGAGTGTGACAAGGTCACATGATGAGTCAGAGAGGGATGGTCAATAGCCGGAATAACACACACACACACACACACTTGTATATATACACACAGAGAGCACTTAGGTCAGCAACAATGATTACCAGCATGTGTTTGGAAGATGACAGGAAATAAGTGCTACTGTATAAACACTTTTTTCATCGTTAATTGATGATTCACTGTATTGAATATTTATTCAAACTGATCATCCGGGTCAAAAATAAGCAGTGCATGTCAGGAACGCGTGCTCCATGAATTTATCCACAGCACCATGCGCACAAACACACACACACACACACGCATTGACACCTAGGGCCAATTTAGTGTTTCCAGCCCACCTACTGGTGTTCAGAACATAAAGGAAGTAGGAAGTTCATACAAACACACACACACACACACACACACACACACAAATAAAAAAAAAGAGAGAGAAAAAAACTCTGCACAGATCTCAGGGTCGAATTTTGTCGCTGTAAGGAAGCAACTGTGTGTAAAATGTTAAAATCAGCACAAAAGGCTGGACTTTGCTTCTTCTTGGACCAAAGGGTGCTAGGAGCAAGCCTTCTGATCATATAGTGGTACAGTAGTAAGTCATGACGGGCTTTTCATGTCATGTGCAGGGGTGAGATACCTGCTAAGGTTTAAAAAATAAATAAATAAAAAAGAATCCAATGTGGTGGGGTGTAGAATTCATGCCTTTATGACCTCTAGGCTGGACTCGCTGTGATGAGTGGAAACAATGTTATTGTGAGAAGGGTCGAATTATTGGCCTGCATCAAGCAAAGGAAACAACTAAGGAGTTTGATGGACTTGAGTTAAGAGCTGTCCAAGATATTATTAACAGCTGGATAGGATAGCACTGAATCAGCAACCTCATACAAGAAATGTGTCTGGAATGGGGAACAAAATAATAAATCATGAATGATCATGCAGAGAGATCATTTAAATGCTTGGTGAAGTTGCATTCTTAAAACAAAATAAATAAATAAATCTAAAAACTATTAGAAACCAGAGCTCTCCGAGTGGCGCAGTGGTTAAAGCGCTCGTCCTATCATCCGCAGATCGCTAGTTCGAATCCCGGGTGGTGCTGTAAACTCTCGCAGCCGGAGGTCTAGAGAGAGCTGATTGGCCGAGCTCTCTCAGAGGGGAGGGATGAGAGGTACATAGTGCTCCCACATTAATCACGGCTCTACAGCCAGTCAGGGGCGTCTGTGAGCTCACGCAGCGGAGGGAGCGGATAGCGCCGTCCTCCGAGTGTGTGACTCCGCCCCCAACGGTGCGCGAGCGAGCAGTTCGAAAAGATGCGGTCGGCTGGCGTCACGTGGTTCGGAGGAAGCACGTGATAGTCTTCGGCCCTCCCGGCTGAGTGGTAGTAGTAGCCTTAATGTGGAGCCCCCTAGTGACGGGGAGGAATTGGACACGACTAAAGTGGGGAGAAAATCGGGGGGAAATCCAAAGGAAAAAAAACAACAAAAAAAAACAGAGCTAGTGAATTTAAGAGCATTTCTACACGCACACACACAATGTGAGGAGAAATCACAGGATTGGGACTAAACAGCCGTGTGGTAATGTGAAAACTACTGGTTAGTGAAAAAAAAAAAAAAATTTAATTCGAATAAGTTGGCAAAACTCAAAACATTAGAGATAATCAGTTACATCAAATTTTTAAGTAATTACGTTTTTCTAAGTCAACAGAACTATCAATTTTTGAGTTTGTTGTACCCATTCATGTTAATCGTTCTTTACGTGCATTATTGAGTAGCCTAACTCATACTACTTAATGTCAATGATCTTTTTTTGTTGTTGTTGCAAATCAAATAAATTGTTGTTGGTCTTTCGGCTGCTTCCGGCAATGGGTCACCACAGCAGACAATCCGGTCCACACACGAGCTTGGCACGGGTTTTACACCAGTTTTACACCCAACCCAAACCCTTCCTGACACAACCCTCTCATTTTATCTGGGCTTGGGACAGACACTTCATCCAGGTGTTGGGAATCGAACCCAGACCTTTCAAATGGCAGCCGAAACACCTACCACTGAGCCACCCTGCTGACGTCAGACACAACATCACTAGGCTGAAAGATTTTAAGTTGGTGGAACTTTGAGGTGACAGTTACTGTGACTTACTGTAAGTACTTACAGTTACTTAAAATATCAAATTTGTTCAGCTAACTTCAGAAAAGTGTCATTTCTACACACTCAAATACCAAAAAGTTGTAAATACTCATCAAGGTCTATTAATTTGAACTAATTGCAATTATTTAAGTTAACAGTACTCGATATGTTTAATTACTTTGTTTACAGTGTAGTATAAAGATTGGACTTTGGAGCATGCCAGTGCAAGTGCTTCTTTTCTCTTTTAACGAAATTACTTCTAATTCTCCTTTAAGACACATTGTTGCAGTCTTCTTGATCGAAATAATTACATTTTCCTTCTAGACTCAGCTGTGACATACAGTACGGTATGGACTTTTTTAAATGTTCAAGTATAATAACAAGCTCTGAAATATCTTACAATCTGTCCAGCCTACAGAACCAATTAGACATGAAATTTTACAGGAAATATTATTCTTTTCAGCACAATGTACCTGGACAATCTACTGTTAGAACAAATCCAAGGTTATACGAATAACACAACCATTAAAATGAGCTTTTTCAGTGCAAATCTACAAAACTTTTAAGGCCCACCAGGTGTGAATGAGTGTGAAACTGTGCATTAATCAGCAGCAATTGACTTTCACTTATGATCATTCAGTTTCCAGTCATGCATTTGTTTGTATTATTTGGTCTGTTTTTAGACGTTTTTTAGGTATCTAGTTGTCCATAGATTATACATAAGAGTCACTGATCTGTAAAGATCCATGTGCTTTATAATTTACTAGGTATTTAAAGTGAATTAGAACACAGTACAAGGAGAAAGTCACCGCTTCAGAAGGGCCAAATTATTGTTCTCTACAAAGCAAAGAAAACAACTAAGGAGATTTGAAACGACAGATTATTAGAAACCGGAAGTATAGTGCTGAATCAACAATAATGACTGGAGATCACTTAAACACTTAATCATGTAAAAACATGACAGTAGAGAATTGAGCGATTTTTAATAGTAAAAATAGTAAATAGTAAAAAAAAAAAAAAACACACACAATGTGATTGAGATCTCAAAGGACTGGGACTAAACAGATGTGTGGGTTAGGAGTAACACAACTTATTAGTGAGACTAATCATAAAACAAGACTTCAGTTTTCTAGGGAAAATAAAAATGAAAACAGTCTGATGAACCCAGATTGAGCCTTTTCCAGATGGATGAGGCGACGAATCCATCATGCATTGTGTCCACTGTACAAGCCTCTGGAGGCGGCGTTATGATCTGGGGTTGCTTCAGTCAGCTGACCACCTGAATGACCAGAGTCTCACATCTATGCAGTTTCTCTTCCCTGATGGCACGCCATGAACTGGCCACCACATTGTGTGCTACTGTAAAGGCGATCAAATTAAATATTGGAGTTTGCAGCGTATTTGGCAGGCCAGGTTACGTAATATCAAAATTTATAACAAAGAATTTCATTTGCTGTGTTTCTTCACATTGTCTGCATAGATATATAATCAGGTGAAATATTATTATTATAATAATAATAATATTGGCCAGGATGTATATTTGTTTAGTCAACTAGTAATAAACTATTAAATAGCTTTTCTCTCAAGTAAAAGCCAACGTCTGGTGCCTTAATGAAGTATAATGATTTATAGTTCTGTAAAATGAGATGTTTTGAGGCTGCGCTTTGCATATTAGGCATCTATTGTACATCTGGATTTCTGTAGAACTTCGTGACACTGCCTTCTTCGAACGGCTAAAAAGCCTAATTTGTTCAGATCTGTGTTCCACAAGGCTTCACTAATACTCCAGAGCTCAGCAGATCGTCGTTTCCCACCGCTGAGGGCTGCGTCCCAAACTGGTAGAGTTCTCCGGGTTCACATAAATCTATAATATCTCTGAGGGCTCGCTGGAATGTATATTGTGGCTAAGTGAGATGTACAGTCCACGCAAGTCGGATGTCATGTCGAGTTAAGAACAACACAGGCTTTCAGCTCCGGCTGAATAAAACTCACTCGCTTTTGCTTCCAGTCTTCTTGGCAGATTAAACCGAGTCAGAGTGACCGATACTACTGGCATCGATGGTGCTTGCTCCAGTTCCACCAATGCTCAAGGTTAGTCTGGGTAATTTTTCTGATGGCAACATTGAACTATTCATTCTGGCTGGTGTGGATAGAGTGGATTCGCACTAATTACGCTGTTATGTAAACTTGGGTTACCTTGAGACACATTCCTGTTTTATGATTTTAAAAAATAAAGAATAAGTACAATAAACTATGTGGAGGATTTTTTAATGTGGCGCTGTCCATATCAATCGTCAAATTCCTGGAATTATGGTCATGCGAAGAAAAGAAAAAGAAAAAAAAAAAGAAAGAAAAAAAAAACCCAGCTTGTTTAATATGACATTAGACATTATAATTATGAAACGAACACCTATGTCTTGATAAAGAAAATCCGAGACGTGTTAAACTGCAGCTTCAACAATGTAATATCCAGTTTAATATCATGTTAAACACAGTGCCTTAATGTTACTGTATCAGTGGATGTCCAATATGATTAGTAATTTTATTTAAACTCTAAAAGCTGAAAAATTACTATAAAATTGATTTATATTTATGTTATAATAGTGAAAGAAATCTGTTCATCCATTAAGTCATGATCTCTATGAACATTATAGGTAGAGAATTTTTAATCATTTATAGATGTAAAAAAAAAAAAAAAAAAAATCAGAAAGGAAAAAAAAAAGTCTTTAAAGTTTTCTGGGCCTCATTTGTTACAGTATGTTGGATGAAAATGCATTTATTCATAAATAATCTGTATGATCATTAACACAAGAAATTTGGTATTCATGAAAATCACATTAAAAAAAAAAATCCTATTTGTGCTCCTGAGTGTGTGTAAATTTATGCGTAAAAAGACAAACTAATTTAAACCTCAGTGGATCTGCTTCAAATCCTAGAATCTGCATAGAGCACGGCACTTTCATATACAACACAGCTGTCTATACACTGTTCAGCTCAAATAGTTTACTTCACTTACACAAAACTAAATTAATTTATATTAATCACATTCATTTAGAAAATATTTTATATAAATATTAATATAAATATTAATATAATTTGAACATCAAGGATAGCAAGCCAAAATAGATCTGTAACTCTTTCGATCAATAGGAAATGCCAATGGCATAAAACCAGGCAGTTTTGAGAATAAAAAAAATATACGGTAAATTTTCACAAAGTCTGCTGCTTCAGTGTTTTTAAATCTTTTTGTTACTCTGGTATTCTGAAGTACAATATATTAACGAGCGTTTCATACTGTAAGTGTCAAAGGCTTTTAGTGACAATTACATTACGTTTATGCAGAGACAATATTTGCAGTGTTGATTTTTCTTTTTTAAGACCTCTGCAATTCACCCTGACATGCTGTCAATCAATTTCTGGTCCACATCCTGACTGATAGCAGCGCATTCTAACCTCATTAGTGGGTTTTTGTTTGTTCAGCACCGTTTGAGGACTGACCACAAGTTCTCAGTGGGATTAAGGTCTGGGGAGTTTCCTGGCCATGGACCCAAATTTTCCATAGTTTGTTCCTAGAGACACTTAGAGTAGTTTTTACTTTCGCCTTATGGTACTCAAGGTGCTCCATCATGCTGGAAAAAAAAAAAACATTGTTCGTCACCAAACTGTCCTTGGATGGTTTGGGAGAAGTTGTTCTCAGAGGATGTTTCTGTACAGTTCTTTATTCATGTGTGAATGAGCCCCAGTCCCTTACATGAGAAGCGACCCAACACATGATTGCTCTCAGGATGAGAAAGAGACTTTACCCTAGTCCTCAGCAGCCCAGTCTCTGAGGTCCATTTTTTCAGAATATCAGTCTGTCCCTGATGTTTTTCCTGGAGAGGACTGGCTTCTTTGCTGCCCTTCTTGAAATGTACGAAGGTGAGCGTTACCATCAGTCCTGTGTCTGTATGCCAACAGTAAAGCATCGTGTGGGGTGGCGTCTCAGCCAGGGCTCACTCAAAATTTTGACTAAGAACACAAGGAATGGTACACGGGTTGGTTCTTCCAACCAACCAAGAACAGTTTGGCGATGAACAATCATGCAGCGATTTACAATCTTTGTAATTATACTTCAGAATACCAGAGTAACATCTGAGAAACATAAGATATAAAAGCAGTGAAGCTGCAGACTTTGTGAAAATTAATATTTGTGTCATTGGTAAAACATTTGGCCACGGCTGTCAGTCGCGTCTGTTCGTCATGATGTAATTTAATGCTGTGCAGCATTTTATTAAAGTCAGCACTAAGTGTTTGATAAGTGACCGATCTGGTATGTCTCAAACTGCCATGCACAGTGCAGGCGCTAATGTGCTGCACACCGACAGCAGGTGTCATAGGACACGACTAAAAGTAGGTAGACACTAGGAAACGATTTCTTCATGAACATGAATGATTGTTGATTTCCGTTTGATTTCTTTCTGACATAATACAATTCAGAAATTACACTATTTGCTTAAAGTGGTTTTATTTACAATTCTTTTTTTTTTTTTTAAAGCACCGCATTGGACTACAGTTTCGGAAGGTCTCAGGTTCAAACCCCACCACCACCAAGCTGACCCGGTTGGGCCCTTGAGCAAGGCCCTTATCCTCAACTGTTCAAGTGTATAATGAAATAAAAATGTAAGTCGCTCTGGATAAGGGCGTCCGCCAAATGCCTAGATGTAGGTGTAGATGTATTTGCTTAAAGACTTTATATTTAATTGAACAGACTTTGGGTCAAAAATTGGGGCACCATTTATAGCAAATAGTGCAAACAATGTTTATTTTATATAGACGATATTTATAGGTTACATTATATAAAAATAGAAAATCTAATTTGCTACTGTATGTTTCTTCACATTGTCTGCATAAATATATAATCAGATGAATTATTATTATTATTATTATTATTACAATAATGTTATAACTATTTGGGTTAAATATCTTTTCTTTTAAGTAAAAGCTCACATCGGGTACTTTCTTTTATATAGAGGATATTTTAAAGATATTAAAAGAACCATAACTTGCACTATTTGTTATAAATGATGCTAAAACCTGAAGCAAGTTATACATTTTTTTTTTAATAACTTTAGTTGGTTCTGTTCTGTGTGCTGAGGTTCCACTGTATTAATCAGGGAGACTCAGAGCAGCCAGAACAAATGTAGTGTGTTTCCATGAACTGATCAAAAATATCTTTATTGCTGCTCTATTATTCATCTACATGGGGTAAGAAGGAGGGACGGATGAGTGTGAAATAGAAGAAGATGTCTAAAATGGAAAGGTCGGCAAATTTAAGGAGTTCATAACTTGGAAGTGGAAGTGAAAGTGGATGATGAGTTGTTGTCTCATCATCTATACCGCTTTTTCCCGTATACAAATTGGGAACGCCAATTAGCCTAATCTGTATGTTTTTGGACTACGGGAGGAAACTGGAGAACCCAGAGGAAACCCGCCAAGCACGGGGAGAACATGCAAACTCAGATGAACACAGATCCAAGATGGGAATCGAACCCGGAACCTGGAGGTGTGAGGCCATCGTGCTAACCACAAAGCAACCGTCTTGTATATACAGTAAGAGCGTACAAGTTAAAATAAAAAATTTTTTAAAAAAACAGACCAGGAGACGTTTTCTGTTTAGACAAGGACAAGGATACAGTATAGACACACAGACAAAAAAAGGTGTTAACTCTTTGAGAACATGCTGGCAGGTTATATCTACACTACCATCGCTACAACGTAATCCATCAACGCTGTTGCTTCTTTCTCCAGGGTACATTTTACATCAAGCGTAGACATGAACATAAGCTTTAAAATCTATATGAACAATAACTAGATTCTTGACTGTGCAAAGGAGCAAATTAGTTTCTTTTAAAAATGCCAACTCTAATTGAAATGAACTGTGCTAGCTTTTTTTTTTTTTTTTTTAAAGAAGAAAAGTTCAAACAAAACTTGGGTCAGGAAGTTTTTACTTTTTCGGGGGGAAAAAAATAAAAAAAAACTGTGGCCGTGTTTCTTGGCCTGCCCTCTCTCATTCTCACACTGAGACAAGCCAGACACTGCCGGATAATCACAGTCTAATAGGAGAGAATATTGAAAGCAGCAGCTCAACAACTGGATCTGCTTTCCCTATCCCTCTCTCTCTCCTTCTTCTCTTCCAAAATGTTAGCACATGGGCCGCATGAGATAGCGATAATTTTATGACATGCTTTTGAGAATCAACCATTACAAAAAACAAGAAACATGTTGCCTAGCAATCATTTACTCCCTCCTTTCGAGGCTTCTTGAGAGCCGGGGTCTTTAAAACGTCGACGCGACGACGTAGCAGGAAAACGGAGTCGTCGCAGGCGCAGCTGTTTTCACAACCTTAACTGGCAGGCACAACAAAACTGAACAGATAAAAAAAAAAAAAAAAAAAAACACCCGGCCAAAACAGACTTACATTGAAAAGCCCGTCTCTAAGAGGAGCTGGCGCACACGGAAACACACCTGGTGGCTTTATTCGCGTGCTTTGTTGATGCTGCTGTTGGATTTTTTTTCTTCTTTCCTTTATTTTTTTCATATTATGAAGTTGTAAGGTTGTTCCCTCTCAGGTGTCCTATTTGCCATGCATGGATGTTGGATGCTGAAAGAAATACATGTCCACATACCAGCCTCTTTCTAATGATTTCCTGCACCTGCACATCTGCTGCTGTTTTAATTAATACTCGAAGGAGGTTCGTCGGGACTAATCAAAAGCATTGTCACTTCGTTAAAACGAAAGTCGATCCGTTTAATGATTGCGGTCGGGGGAATTCGCTACAAAGACGTTATTTAATCACCCCTTGTTCCATTAAACAATGTAAACGATAAATGCAAGGAACACGGGTAGAGTGTGTTTTTTTTTTTTTTTTGCTGTCTTTTTTTTCCCCCCTGGAATATTGATAGTTTGGCCACAATTAACACGTGCCGAAAATTTCGCGCCCAAGCTTTGCCGCGTTTCTTTTTCATATTTGGCTCCTTGCCGAGCTGTGCTGCGACGCCCTTGCTGATTTATGGCCGACGGCTGACCTCTGAGACCGTAACACAGTGATGGGTGACTGGCTCTCAACGGTAAGCTACTGGCACTTGACAAAGTGCCGGGAGCAGAATGAATTTACTTCTCTTTTCCTCAATCATCAACAGGCATGGCGGCTTGCTGCCCTGACCTCCGTCTCATCCTGACTGCTATAACAAGATCTCGGGCAGGAGAGCGAGACACTCTGAAAGAGAGAGAGAGAGAGAGAGAGAGAGAGAGAGAGAGCGGTGGGGGTGCTTGAAAAATTTACTGTCACATCTACTTTCCAATGAGCTCCAGTGAGCACTTCTTTCACCTTCAGGTTGCTTTGGTAGTCCAGGGAGGGTGTGCGAGGATAGCCATGGAGTGTGAGAGAGAGAGAGAGAGAGAGAGAGAGAGAGAGAGAGAGAGAGAGAGAGAGAGAGAGAAGGGAGGGACTGGGTCAGCAGGGACACCGTGGAGCATGCAAACTTTTTTTTAGGAGTCGATTTTCCCTAAGCTTATAGTCATAGGCACCTCTTGTACTGTACGTCTGGGTCAGTGGGCCTTCATCACCAGAATAACACCTTAAAGCCTGTTCAATTTAATAACCAATAAATCTCTATAAGCAATGAAATTTTACTTCCCTTGCTGATGACGGCCACCAATCACAAAATCCGTCCGGATGAATCTTTGGCGGTGATTTTCAAACAGACATCAACGAATATGTTCTAACCGGCGTAGTTATTTCTTTATTCCCCCCCCCCCCCACTATTTAATTGATGCACGCTTCGAGTTTAACGCAGCAATCCATGAGGTTTTATGGTTGTTACAATAGCATGGGGTGGGGTTGTAAATTCGCATGGTACAAATGCATAATTTTCTAAAGTAGGGTTTTAAATTATCCCGCAGTGTAAATGTTGGCGCAGTGCCTCGGCTAAGAGATGGCGGGTTATAATTGAAAATAAAAAAGCCATTTAAAAGACATTCAATAAGGCAGCGGGAAATTGATCAGGCTATAAAAGCTGTCCTCTCAGGGATGGGAGATGAGTACACAGCCTGAGCACGAGGCAGCGTCCTGATTTCGACAAGCTTTACCTTCATCCCATCTACGCTCGGTGCACACCGAGACCGAATGATTCTAATATACATAATCATCAAAAATAATGAAGATACATACTTTACTTTGTATGAAGATACATATTTACATACTTAAATCTGCATTTCAATTAAATCTCCAAAGTCCGTTATGAAAATAGATTTTCCGGTTTGTTACATTTTCAACAAGGTCTCAACATGAATGAAAGCATTTGTGAGCGAGAAGGGAAGTTAAAGAAAATATTCCACCACTGCTTCTTTAACTTTCAATTCTCCTAAGCATCCCTGCTTCACAGCCTCTGGCTATTGCCTTTCTCAATCTGTCCCTTGAGACGCAGGAGTTATGGGCCCTGTCGATTGAAGAGAAAGGGATGTTATTCCCCTGTCACCCCTCAGCCGCTCCTCCGCCAGCACCTGCCCTGATCTATGGCCGCCATGTTGGGTGACAAGTGTCTCGATGCGCCATTGGTTTCAGCCCACAACCCCCACCCGGAAAACTTGGACCACCTTCTTCAACCTGCCAGACCCCCTCATCAACAATTCATAATTCCTCCGTCGCACCACAGGGCTCCGGCGGGGCCGGAATGTAGCGCGCTGTTTTAGATGAGGTCACCTCAAGGTACAGGAGCTATGGACTGAAAACTTTGATTTAGTGTTGGGACTGGAACTGGAGCTGAGACCTCTGTGAACAGTTTGCATTCACGTCTCCTTAGTTGAAAGGTTAATCATTTCAATCTGATACTATAATGAATCCACAACGAATTTAGATAGAGGAGGAGACGGAAAACGAATTTCTCTAGTATTGCCTCAGTGGAATTTGCTAATGCAAATTATGTTAGCTAATGCTAATTTTGTGACAAGGTGTGTCCGGTTACCGAAATTCAAATTTGCAACAGTATGTTCATGAATGAACAACAAGTTAACTAATTTAAACCAACCTCTATTAACTTTAAAAAAACAATACTTATTGTACCATGAAAGAGACTTCTTCCCTAATGCTATGTAGCTAATACAGATAACGGTGGTGCTGATGCTAATAGTCTTTGTGCAGTTTATCAGTAAACCATACTCCAGCTTCATAACAACATGCAAGCGGATAGCGCTTTGTTCTGAGTGTACTACGCAAACCCCTATAATAGGTACAAAAGGTTATCCAGATTTCTCTAAAAACTGCCGTGTGAAACTGTCCATTGTTAAAAGTGCTTGTATATGAATTAATTTTGTACATTTACATTTTTACGCCATTTGGCAGACGGCCGTATCCAGAGCGACTTGCTTAGTTGTTTCAAGTCCAACAGTGGCAACTTGGTGGTGCTGGAGTTTCAAATCTTCAACCTTCTGATCCATAGTCTAACAACTTAACCTCTGAGCTACATAAAAAATATCCATGTAAAAAATGCTCAGGAAATCTGGCAGTACAATTGGTTTGGCCAAACTTCCAAAATTCTTCCCTTCCCCTAAAAATTTCCTACCCAATTTCGGATAAACAGTCAAAGATGGATGGATGGATGGTTTGGCCGATTCCCATCCTTCCTCAAAGAAACCATCATCTCAGAAGTCGCTTTCATCATTACAAACACATGTAACACACATTCGGGGGGAAAAGAAACGCTATCTGCCTTCTTATACATACACGAGCTCACAGACGCCCAGCATTAGCTTTATGAGAACTACAGAGAAGATATAAACCTTTCCTCTCTCGGCCTCCTGGCCATGGATGTGGTTTCGTCACACCTTAAGCGTAACCTTGATAGTCCAAATTGCTAAAATGATTTCGAAGATTGTTACCAATTCCCAAATCATCTCACTGTCGGACACGCCTGGGCAGATTTCATTAAAGATTTCATCTCAAATATAAATACAGATCAACACATGAGCAGAGAGAGTCCAGTCCTGACATCTGTCAACAATTAGGGAGAAGGTTAGTGAGATGATGAGGACAGGCATCACTTACAGACAAAGCCAAGATGAGAAATCATATACAGTACATGAACCTGCCTAGGGTTGTGGTAGGTGTGATGTGCAACAACTACTAACAACTGGTTTAGATGCCAGGTGGCGGTGTTGGACCCTTCAGTGGCAGCAAACCCGCTACTGGCACTCTGACCGAATAAACAGACTGTTTCATAAATACATACATAGCTCTAACGGATGGTGGGCTACACAAAGCTGCCATCCATCACGGATCCTTTCATCACACATACCGCAGTCATACGGATAAAGCAAACGCGCGTTATGAACTTGAAGTCGACATGATCTTGGAGTTGAAATTTGAAACTTGTTGTGAAACTCTTTATCTATCATTTTTTAAATTAGTTTTCATAGTAGCATTAGACGTGTTTTGTGTGAAATGAAGAAAGACTATCACCAGCTTGAGCGAGGAATGGGACAGGAATGTAAACAGCATCTCGAGTGACAGCGCTCTGCGCTTGCTGTTTATTTTGCTATTTACAAGGAAAAGCTCCAATCAAACACTCGGATCCTGCACTCGGCCGCTACGCAACGTTATTCTGAACCGCGTTTTTACTAAACATTCAGCTCCTTTAAACCCTCTCTTCATGCGGCTGCCAAGGTCAGCTCTTACACGTGTAGACACGCTTACATAGACGGCTTGCATTGATGTGACAAAGCACATTTCATTTGGGTTTTTTTTCTTCTTCATTTTGCGTAGTGTATGTGCTTTACTTTGGTGTCATATTTTTATATATTTTTTGTTCCTTACACTTATAAGGTTCCTACACAACCTGGCAGGCACACAAATGATTCCGTGAACCGCTCTTTCACAATCCGAGTCCTGGAATATGCCCCGTGCCATGAGAGAAGAAAAACTCTATACTGTAGATTTGACATTCAGGTCGTCAGCTGACTTCATTTTATCGCCACATAACGTTGCGGAGTCTAGACCTGAGCAACTGAAGCAACCCCAGATCATAACACCGCCTCCAGAGGCTTGTACAGTGGACACTATGCATCACATCATGCGCTTCTCTTCTTACCCTGACACGCCCATCGCTCTGGACTCATCAGACCACATGATCTTTTTCCATTTCTCCAAAGCACAAACTTTATGCTCCCTTTGTCCTGATGAGTCTCACTAACAAGTGGTTTTCTTATGGACACACATCTGTTTAGTCGCAATCCTGTGCGAATTGTTTTTCATCAAATTGTGTGTTTTTACTATTTTTTGCTATAAAACTTTTTTTGTTGTTGAGTTTTGACAATCCTTTGCTTAGACTTAAGCAAAATCTAATGTAAGTGTTTAAGTGATCTCCCATCATCGTTGATGGTTCAGCACTATCCTTCCAAGTTTTATTAATGTTTTGGTCAGTCCTTTAAAAAAAAAACCTTAGTTGTTTTCTTTGCTTGATTCTGCCTAACCCTTTGAAGCGGTGTTTTTTATTTGTTTGTTGTTGTTGTTATTGTTCAGGCATTGTATTATGATTATTTCCGTTTATTCTATACCTTTATACTGTAAATACCTAGAAAACTATAAAGTACATAATGAAGGACTTCTCAGAACAGTGACTCTTAGGCATAGTGTGGACAACTGAATTCATGAAATATAGATCTTTAGGATTCAAGATGCAAATAATTCAAACAAATGCATGACTGCAAATAAATGTTATTTATGTAGCAGCTTAAGCAGCTACATCATTTCCCCTCTTGTCTCCTCCAACCATTCTGCATTCAGCATCACCAGTATACTAATCACCAGCCTGATCATCTGTCATTATTGGTGAGAAAAAAATCAATTGTTAATCAATCAATTAATACACTGTTTTCAATGCACACACTCATTCAAACCATAAGTTTTTTAGATTTGCACTGGGAAAGCTCAACTTAATGATCGTGTCATTAGTGTAACCTTGGATTGGTTCTAACAGCAGATTTTCCAGGTACATTGTGTTTCAAAGAATTATATTTGCTGTAAAATGTCTAATTCGTTCTGTAGGCTGGACAGATTGTGGGCTATTTCGGAGCTTGTTATTATAACATTAAAAATATAGCAACAAAAAAAAAAAAAGTCCATATCATATGTCACAGCTGAGTATAAAAAGAAAATGTAATTATTTCGTTCAAGAAAACCACAACAATGTGTCTTAAAGGAGAATTAAAAGTAATTTTGTTAAAAGAGGCCACGTCTATTCAAAACGAGAAAAGAAGAGAAGTAAGAGTGCAGCGGCATTCTATAAATTAGCATAATGACCTTTAACCTTCTGTCTAAACATAAAACATATAAAGAAACAATTTTCCCTTTTTATTCATTCATTTCTATTTTTTTTTTTTCCCCCACTGAAAACTCACTACTTGTCACAACTCAACAGGCACTTGTCCTTTCCATCATGCCTTGTGATTCCATCATCTCTGGCACACAATAATATCTCATACACTTGGTAATGCTCGAGCATTGGAAATATTTTAAGCAAGTATAAAGCAATGGAAATAATAAAAAAAATAATAACAATAAAAAACATTCTTAAATGGTTTGCGTTTCTTGTGCATGCTTCCACAAAGCACTACTTGACCTTGGGAACATAAGAGAAACTATGTAAGGATGCCACATGCGCCACGCTTAGCAACATAGACACAACCTTACACACATGTGCAGGATGTCTCGCTGTATGTTTTCTAAAATATTCCTTTTCAATCAGTCAATCATGGCACACACTGCATTGGATGTGTTATAAGAACGGGACACATCCTTAAAATAATTAAATTAATTAATTAATTCAACTTAGCTGTGCAAAAGTCTTGAGCTCCATTTTTTTTTCACTTTATTTGACTAAATTAAATGATGTCGATTACACTATATAAACAGGAACAAATATTTTATTGTGACAGGCCTCAAATTGCTCAAAGATACAATTTAAAAAACAGGTTGTTTATGTAACAGCCTGAGCAGCAACCTCATTTCCACTCTCATCTCATCACCATTCAGCATCACCAGTATATTAATCACCGGCCTGATCATCGGTCATCATCTGCACCTGTTTCTCACTGGTTCATGCCTTAAGTTAGATGTTTTTTTTTGTTTTTGTTTTACTTTTTAATAGGTGACATACTGTAGGTTACTGTGTGACTTAAACAAAAAACATTCGTCTGAATGTTTCCCTGAATTTTCACTGGAGTGAAAATGAGTGGCAAAAGAAGTATTGGGCAAAATGACATTAAAATTTTAATAAAGACTGGTTCTTTGAAAGCAAAATATGAAGAAATGAAAGGGGGGTTAAGACTTTTGCACACAGTAGAAAAGTTATTAAATGATACAACATTTTGTTACAAAGTTACATGACGTGACTAGATCAGAAAAAGTCTCTAAAGAATCCTGATTCTTTTGAATTAATTGAAAAGGTCTGCATTTTATTAAGGAACTAATTGCTTCCACGTAGTGATTTATTATAATACATTCGACCAAAACATGGTATCAGTGCTAAAAACCTGGGTAAAAACGTGAATTTTCAAATATAGCAAAAATAGCATCCTGCTTCATTTTTTGTAAACTTGCATACACATTTAAATTTTTATCAAAAAAAAGGAAACAAATACAGTTTAACGGCCTTTTATGTTTTAGTGTCCGGAACTTTTTTGAATTTAAATCTTTCAACGATCTTAACTGTCATTCAGATGAAACTTGGCCAGTTTAGATTTCACATAAAAAGACACAAACCTGAAAAAGTTGATTATTCTAAAATGAAAAACTGTTAAGATATTGCAACATGAATTTGATATGGTTACGGACACTACAGGTTTTTCTGGGGAAAAAAATCCTACATTTTGCACAGAATGTTTTATTTTAAGCAACAATTTTTACAGATCATAGAAGAAGCTTTTCAAGAAGCTTACACCCATTTTAGTATCAATACTCAACGTTGGTCTCTTCCACATTGCGCAAACTTCAGAATTAGCTTGTTTGAGCCACATATTTTCCATAGTAAATGTATAACAAAAAAGGCATTCACACCAACACTGTGTTTCGGCCGATTATGAATATACTAAACATTATGCAGAATGTTCGAAATCAGTTCTCGGAGCTGAGCTGTAATAAATTAAAGTGGGATTTGATTTTTTTTTACACTTAAATCATCAAGCATCAATTCCTAGATGTTAACTTTGTAAGCTATAAATTAACGAGGTTCACCTCCCCCGTATCGACGCCCCAGCTGTAAAAATCTCTCCCTTTCTCCTCTTTCTAGAAGAATCTAGTTGGCATGCAGCCCCTTGCCAATTACTGTGATGCAACCCAATAATGTTGAGGTCAGAAAAGGCAAACGGAGCTCTGCAGTCTGCCGGGTCTGGAGAATGTTACGGCCGAAAACAGAGCTGTCATTCTGAAGTTCAAGCTCCCCACCACTCACTATTCTTTCCTCGGCTTCTAATGCAGCACAGATTTCTCTGCTTTACATATCCACTTTCTCAACCACCCTACCACACACACACACACACACACACACACACACACACACACATAACCTCGACACATAGACATGACTGAAAAAGTGTTCTGGTATGACGAGTAAACCAAGCAAAGAGTCACTTACTCCCAGTGCTGAGGCTCAGGCTGCTGCAGTCGCTGGATGTGGAGAGGCTTCCCGGCTGATCGGAACAGAAGTCGTGCCGACCCAAAGCGCCCGGCACCGGGGAGCTGCCATGCTGGGAGCTGGTTATGGAGCTGGTTGGTCTGGAGCTGCTACAGTTCTGGGAAGAAACAGAGATGAGACTGTCACTAATAAAATGAACGCCAAGTTTCATTTGAACTTTGTAAGTGGTTGAAAGTAAAAACCATCCTTATGTTAATATCTATCAAACACCGACACATAACTCATTCACTTTTTTTTTTTGCCAAGAAGAGATGCTTTACACAAAGCCGACGCCTATGCACAATCTCTTCTATCATCTTCTGTGAAATCATCGATGCAATCGTCATGCTTGTTTGCTCTTTATTTCTCGCTATTGGAAACGCACACATACTGTATGCAGTCGGTATAACCTGACTCGTTTCCATCCTGTATCATGTCAAAACTTGAATTAGGATCAAAAAACTAATCTGCTTCCAATTTATATCTATATTTCAGCACTGTCATGGACCCGGACCCTGCAAGTATTGAAAGAGGGGTCGTTTTTTATTTGGCCGGTACAACTGACAGCTTTATTCCTCCAAGCAATCTGCCACAGTGTGTACAAGTGTGAGGTCATTCAGGTCACGAGACAGTCGGAATTAAGCGCGTTAACACGGCTGGTCAGGCCTGTTTCGATATAAAAACATGTGATCAAAGACGCTGAAGGGTGTGTAGGCTTCGCACGCCAAAGCCGAATTTTATTTTGACTTTCAAACCACATTTGTTTAAATAAATAAATAAATCACATACTAAATAAAATAAATAAATAAAAAGCAGAGATCTCCGGTTCTTCTCTATTCTATACCTAATAGAGGATTGTGTACTCTGTGCTCCTGTCCGCTAAAGATGAGCACATGTTGTGTGTGTGTGTGTGTGTGTGTGTGTGTGTGTGTGTGTGTGTGTGTGTGTGCAGAATCACAGCACTAGATACAGAATGTCTCCCCACGGATTTATGAAGCGAAACAGCACCAGCGATACACAGCACACAGCTCCCATACTGTCAACTTAGGAAATTGTTAAATTGCCCAGAGAGGGCAAATGGGGTCCCGCTGCTAATACAGCATGTTACGATATATATCAGACGCTACCTGGCACTGGCGTTTGGGGCACCAGTCATTTTTTACTCAGCCTCGGCCTCTTAATGGTGTCAGATCTGTCAAGTTGGGGTCAAAGGCAAGAAAAAGGAGGGGTTGGGCCTGGGGAGAGGGTTGGGCGGGGGAGGGTTTGGGGGGGGGGGATGGGTATGTATTCTAAAATCAATCTACCTTTTGAAATTGTCTCATTCGGCTGGCGATGACCAGGTGGCTTGACCGAGAGGGACAAACTGCCTGGGGCTATAAACCATGACTAGCCCGGAGAAGAGTTAATATGATCATTCATAAAGGGACAACTCGGACACGGTGGACTTAACGGGGAGTGTGTGTGTGTGTGTGTGTGAGAGAGTGAAGCACAAAGGTGAGGGGGACAGGGAGGAAGCGGCTATTAACTACTTTTAAACTACAGGGGCTAAGTGATCTCCAACGAACAGCAGCACTGCGTATAAATACTCAGCTGACAGTTTAATATCAAGGGACAAGCTTGTGCGGGATTAGAAAACTTGTAACCCTGGGCCAGGCGCTGACACTACCGGGATTGAGGTGGCCAGGGCACAAAAAAAAAAAAAAAAAAAAGAAAAGAAAAGAGGATTAAGGAGAAGAACTATCATTTATTTACTTATAAATAAATAAATAAATAAATAAATAAGTAGATAAAAATGTGAATAAATAAATCTAACTACAGCCGCAGAGGAAACTGTCCTCCATCAGCTATGTTGAAAGAAAATGTTTTATACGTTTATAGAAATGTATTTACTGTAGTTTCTCCATTAGTTCTATAGCTGTAAACATTTGGACTTGGACACAGATGCATGAAGCACTTTGTTTGTTTTTTTAACTTACGGAAAAATTTTGGGCTTTCCTCCGCTGCTTGAGCCTGTTAACCGTGCTGCGGATCTGTGAAAAGAAAATAATAAAAGGAATAAAACAACCAAGTGAGGGAAATATATTGTATATACATATACATACACAAACACACACACACACACACATGAAATCGCACAACAAATGACGAGCAATTGTATAAACGTCACTGTGCATTACAGAGTCAGAGCAGGCGCAAGCGTTCCAGTTTGTCACGGGTAATGGGAGATGAAAGTGACATGCAGAGCCGCGAGTAAGTAAAGAGAGCGGGCTGGATCATCGTCTGTCGCCTCGCGCCGAGTGCCACGGAAATAAATTGCTGCAGGAGAGAGCAGGGAACGATTGGGTTTCCTCAGTCAGGGGAGAAAAATAAATAAAAAGATAGATAGATACAGTAGATCGATGGAAATGTACTTGGAAAGCAGATTTTCATAAGAGTGCTGCTAATCCGGTAAACATTTTATTTGTCAAGTTCAAATGTAGAATAATAGAATATAACATATATGGGTGGCAGGGTGGCGTAGTGGCTAGTGCTTTGGCCGCGCATTTCCAGGGTCAAGGGTTCAATTACCGCTTTAGGGTCTGTGTGTATGGAGTTTGCATGTTCACGCTGTGCTCGGTGGGTTTCCTCAGGGTTCTCCGGTTTCCTCCCACAGTCCAAAGACATGCAGATTATTGGTGTTCCTAAATTGTCCAGTGTGTGTGTGTGTGTGTGTGTGTGTGTGTGTGTGTGTGTGTGTGCCCTGTGATGGATTGGAACTCTTTTGCAGTGTGATCCACCTCGTGCCCTCAGATAGGATCAAGGCCACCCGCGACCCTCAATACAGGATTAATGGTATAGAATAGAATAGAATAGAATAGAACTTGGGGTGATACTTTTTTATTTCAATATGTTTATGTGCTGACATTTTGAGTATTGGAATTTGGTATTGTGAAGCATAGATCACTTAAAAAGCCACATAAAGTATTACTGTATGTGCCTATTTAAAGTCATATAAAATACTGAGTTCTACATGGAAAACCTAAATATAATCGACATAAACTGCAACCTGTTATGATGTAATCATAACTCGCATTTAAAAGTAAATGAACTTTTTTCATCAATCAGGTTTATCCTGAGATTTAACATTCAATATGAAACATTCTGTTCAGATATCCCGAAATTTTTGTAAAGTCATGCACTTTCAGTGATAATACTGATGACATCCAACATGACATCGACTCGTGCTTCCCTGTCCTGTGTGACTCTATTATCATAAATTAAATGTTGTCATGCTAGCGAAAGGTCATTGAATCTTCCATTTGCAATTTTAATTTAATTTGAATTTAAATTTTTATAGCCTGGGCATATTTTGAGGCGTGTTATAACCGTTATGTGGAATTCTGGCTGTAGATAAATCACTGTTATCATTACATCACTAATACAGTAGATCGCTCAATACAGTGATGCAGTCAAGGCATACAGCAAAATAAATACGCATTTTCTTTCCTAATCGAGTCTGCCACAAACGCCACACCCATCCTAGCTGAGTGTGCGTTAGAGATTATTATCATAAATTACTATAGTGTACTGTACAGTATGTCATACAGGGTGGACAATCATCCAAAGGACCACTTGTACTGTATCTGATTCGGATACTTTCTCTGTCATGAGCATCTGAGTGAGTCGTAGATTGAAATGGCGAAGTGGACTGTAGTCGTACTGGACGAAACAGGAAAATCAGATCAGTTCTCATGAAGGGAAAAAAGTTGCACAGATCAGCCATTAGATCAAAACCGAAAAACATTAAGCCCAATGTGTACGTAGGTTCTGATTGTACCTCCGAAACAGCTCTAACCCATTGAGACCTCTGAAGATGTGCCGTGGTATCTGGAACCAGTCAGTTAGCAGCAGATCAATTAAATGCTAGAAGATGCAAGTTAGATCAGACATGTTTGTCCATCACATCCCATGGGTGCTTGAGAATTTGGAGACTGGCTCAATACCTTTAAACCCTTGAACGCTGTGATACCGTTCTACAACAACCAGAATTTACTGGAATATACAGAAATTACATGGTACGTCGTATATAACTAGTACTGTATATAATCAGTGTTGTTCAAGTCAAATGGTGGTGGAGGTAGTGTTGTGGCTGATCAGTATCTTGGCTGTATTTCTATAACTTTCTAGGGACTACTTTGATAATAACTCTTTAAACAAATGTTTAATGCAAAATGTATGTATTTTTAATGTAATTAATGTAAATGTTACCTGGTAAATTAATAATCATAATAATAAGTCAAAGAGCAAGCGGGAGAAAAGAATAAAGAAAAGGGAAAGATTAATATACTTTATATTTACAAAACCCCTCTTTGAAAAAGGTAATAAAGCAAACATGGGTTGCTCACAAATTGTGCAGACCCCAGGGTCAAGGAAAGGCTGTAGTTGGAAAATAGATTCAGAAGCACTAAAAAAGCCACTTAAGCAAGAATGCGGCGATGATTTATTCTACGTTGCGTCGAGAGAGTCCACAGAGAGGGAGAAAGACTCTGCCGTGGCAAAGCAGGGCTCTGACTCAGGGCCACCTCCTCACCTTTTTTTTTTATAGAGAGTGAAAAGGGATGAGTGAAAGAAGACAAAAGGAGGGGGAACGTTTAGCCTGTGCCAGGGTGGCGGAGGTGGTGGAGGGGGTAAGTCTATATGGTGGAAGGCTGTGACCTTGTGCACACTTACTAAGCTATGCAAATGCTTCCTTTTTTTCTTTCCTTTTTTTGACAGCCTCCTTGAATGTGATGTTTTTCTCCCTCTTGGTCTGGCAATATTCAGTAGGAAATGTCTAATGGAAAATAATTTTAGTTTTTTTTTTTTTTAGATTTCAAAAAGAAACTTTAGCTCAATGCAAATGATGAGCGTGTCCTCTGTGCATACGAATAAAAAATATGACCTATACCCAGATCTTATTCCATGCATTATGCCTGTTTTTATATATTTTATTCATGTTTTCAGTCGAATTCAGACAGGACGATTTACAAAAACAAAAAAAAAAAGAACCCTCATGCATTAAACCTTTTAATATTTTATTCTCACCGCTATAAATTTCCCTCTCAAACAGCATCTAAATGTTAATCCCCATGTTGTATGACATTACCACGCGACCCGCCGTCCTGAATATATTCATGCTCTCTCTCTCTTTTAGTTTTTACCCCCTAACTTACAGAAAAGGTGTCCTGGCCTGGCAGGGACTTAACGTCAGGATGTTAAATGGAGGGCTGTGAGTTTAAAAACTTAAAGAGGCAGTGAAATATTGTCCAATGCGCTTGAGGAATGACTGGCTCTTTACTCTGCGTGTCAGTGGTTAATGGCAGATTTGGATGCATATAAGTTAGCCCAAGCATGAAGGGCAGTGGGACATCCGTGTGTGTGAAGTGGAGGAGGGAAAAGAAGAAGGAAAAAAAAGGGGGAAAAAAATAACTAAAAAACATATCCCATTGGTGAGGAGTTATCAGAAACTTGTCATTTCTCTCACTCACTCAGTCAGTCAGCCTTGAGACACACTGCAGACTCACCTCTGTGTTGTACACGCCATATATCAGAAAGATAAAGAGACCCTGCAGGGGGGGAAAATGGAGGAAACAGAACAGAAAGAACATGCTGTTAAGGTTTCATTATTATTATTATTATTATTATTATTATTGTTTTTGTTGTTAAAAAGTATATGCAGAATAGTCATTACACAAAAAAGTCAAATCTGACCAACTTAAATATTTTTTTTTTGTTCATTTAAGGAAAAAAAAAAAAAACATTTGTTCACAGATAGTACCTCGACCGATTATAAAACCTTATAACCCAAGGTTTTCTCAATTCTTCTCATATACTGTATGAGCACCTTAAGAACCTTAAGTGTTCACTTTACTCACTTAAAAATGTAGAATAGCAAATATTAGAAAAAAGGAAAAAAAAATTGTCGAAACTACTTCAAGTCCACGTCCAAAAAAAAAAAAAAAAAAATGATGAATATAAAATGTCCTTGGGTGGACAATGAGTGGTGAATATTTATCTATTTATTTATTTTTATTTCCAGCATTGTCCCTTTGTTGCAAGGATGCGATGTGCATTTAAGGTTCAACACAATTCTGCTCGCTCTAAAGGACGTGATTGACAAAGAAGATTTTTCTGAATGGGATCGGAAGAACTTCCCTGTTCGACTGATAAACACCGAGTGTAAAGAATGGAAAATAATATTTTTCTTACAACCCAAAAAGTGCTGCTCCACGTTGACGACACGTAACTGTCAATCAATCAATCAATCAATCAATCAATCAATCAAGAGTTTTGTAAAATCCAATTTGCTACAGCGAGAACACAGTAGATTAATTCTGACAAATTGATGGAAGCCCAAATCCAAGTGTGGACTCGTTCCCCAAAGTCATGTGTAAAGCTTTTAACTGAGGGATCCGTGTCAAGATTCCTGGATTTAACAGTAATGAAAAAAAAAACCTTGCTCATTGATGATAAAAGTTGGAAGTAATACTGTACAGCATATCCATGTTTTAATCAATAAATTATACAGTTTTGTCCATAAACATGCTTTGCTTCTTATCATACGCAACCAACACCCAGTGGATCGTAACTTACAAATGCGCAACTTTGTTTCAGGTTTGATTTTACAATTTTCCTACTTTGCACTCCAAATGTTTTGGATTAGCATATTTTCTAATCCATATGATCATGATGCTTATTCCTAATTAATTTAGTTCTGTTTTAACAAAGTGGGGAGACAAACTTTCCTTATATATATATATATATATATATATATATATATATATATATATAAAATAAAAACAAAAAAAAAAACCCAGAAAAAAGGAACACCCATAAGCGATTAGAATATAATTGAATTTTAAAACAAGTAGCATCAAAATGATGAACTGCTTAAAAATGTTAATCCGGTAATATTGAGTACAAAACAACGATAAAAATAGAGCGGATGTAAATGTGTTCGTTTTTGTTTTTGCTTTCAAAGTATAGCTGGAGATCAAACAAAGCATGTGCATTAATTAGGGAACAATTGCATGAGTAAAAATAAATAAATTAATGAAAATCAGTAAACAAAAAAGTGCTTTCTGTAAACATGTTACCCGTGAGAGTGCGTTGATGGAGCGCAGACCTTTCATTTGCATAACCAGAACACACACCAAACAAAGTAAAGGAAGAAGAACGGAAACGTTCCTAAAAATCAAAACTAGTTACAATTCTTCATATATGTGTGTGTGTGTGTGTGTGTGTGTGTGTGTGTGTGTGTGTGTGTGTGTGTGTGTGGACAAGAAGTCGTAAACTTTGCACTTGAAATACTGAGAAACTAACAGAACTGTTTTTTTGTTTGTTTGTTTTTTTCACTGGCGTTCGATCTTTTGCCTTCAAGCTGAAAAATCAGTACAGTTTGAAGTCCTTACTGTACATCAGCACTTACAACGCTCTCTCTATTCACCTGAGCAGAGACCACAGGTACCCTGTGCTGCCATGAATAAAGGCTCTCGCTCGTCATTACGGGACAACAGACTCCAGAAATTCACCTTGCTTTTCACTTAGTCGTCTCTCATCCTTCCTTTATGGATGTGTACCTTTGAGCTTTTACTTACTTTCCCTCTCCATCCTGAGCGTAATAAATGGTAATAAATTTTCACAGATGACCACCTCGTCTTTTCTTCCTCTTTTTTTTTTTTTTCTTTCACAGTCTCCTCTAATGCACGAAAAAAAAGTTGCAGGCTAAAATCCCCACAAAGCCATTTTTATTTATGATGCTGTCCTTGGTAACCGAAATTTCAATGTAGCGAGATGAAAACCATGATTAAAGAGACGCAGTGTCGAGGCGATGGGTGTCGGCGGCGGCGGTGGCGGAGGTGGTGGTGTGTGAGAGAGAGAGAGAGAGAGCATGACAGCTTTCTGTCATCTGAGCGGATGCTTTGTGACATTGCAGGGTAAAATATTTACCGTCACTTACTTGGCGCTGGAGTCGCTGGAATTAATATTTACGTTGCGTTTTTAGTTATACGCCTCAAAACTGGGCTCATTTTAGATTACATAAGAATGAAGATGACCAACGGAAAATTTAAAAGATTGGAACAACAGTGCTAAAGTGGAAGAACACGCTGTTTTTATTATTATTATTATTATTATTTATTACTATTTTTTATATCAGGCTAGTCAGCTAATCTTCGCTATGTAACAAGTTAACATAAACATAAAGGGATGACAAACCATTAAACCGGGAGATTTCCGGTAAATCAAGGTATAAAACCACTCAACCATGTTTTAAAGAACCTCCATACAGTCCTGACCTCGCTTCAAGTCTCGCTTTCATGTTAAGGAGTTCCTGGGAGGCCAGGGTTTCAAAAGTAGAGCAGGCAGTACAATGATTGCTCAGGCGTGCTGAGAAAACGTTCGACCTTGATGGTGTCCAAGCACTAATGAAACACTGGGATAAGTGCATTAGCGTAGTAGCAGAGAGTTATATAGAGAAATAAAATTAGTTTTTATTCTCATAACTGTTTTGTTATTCTTTACAAGCAAAAGTCACAGTTTGACTTGAAGGAAAAAAAAAAAAAAGGAGTGGTCAAACTTATTGTGTTAATAATTAAGCGTTTTTCTCCCCAGGGTTTGTTTACTTGACTCTCCCATCATACGGCAGGTGAAGACTAACATGTGCTTTAGACTTTTTTGAAAGCGCTATCCATCATTTTCCTCAAGCGTGCCTGATTGACTAGTTTCAGTTTGATTTTTGCTCCTTTGGCTCCTAATCTCTAGAGGACTCGGCTTTTCTGTTCCATCACTTAGGAGCAATGCGCTCGGAATGATAAAATAACAAAACAAAAGACAAGGTTCAACAAAATAACAAAACAAAAGACAAGGTTGCTTTGTTTGTTCTCATCTATAATCTCAATCTCAGCAATCCATAGTCATATCATATAATGATCAATAATCTCTAAAATACACTTGAATAGATCTCTTTGAGATGAAACGGAGCTGACTGATTCGTGTAATGAAAAGCTCATCATGTTCCGTATTTTATAATTAAGATTAATAATAAACAGTTGTTTCCTCATTTCTCTCATTTTAGCGTTGCATAAAAACAACGGGGGAACGGGATCTGCTCTGTGAAACAGAGGCCGTGCGTGATCTCGGGTTCGAAACCAATTTCTTCATTTTGCAAATAGCGCAATCCAGAGTTGACACGAGGAGTATCAGGTGTATTCGTGAGTGTGTGAGGGTGTTGTGGTAGTGATTTCACACTCAAGTTGAAGGCTAGGTAGGGGTTACGCTCAGGGGAACTTTAAAACAGCGGGAATCCGAATAGCACTCAGCACACCTCAGTCATTAAACAGCTGGATGCAAAGCATGACACACACAGGAGAGCCGCATGTGGCCGCGCAAAAGGTGTGTGGAGTTTTTGCGAATAAGCGGTTTTGCAGAAAGATATTCCTAGACGAACAGACGAACAGCGCTGTCTGTTAATGCGTATTTGTATTTGAGTGTTTCTTCTGATCTGTTCCTAAAATAAGTTCAGATGAATAAATTAGACCCAGGAGCTATTATTAAGGAGATAAATAAAGCTCTACTGTGAATTAGGAAATAAAATGCTAATGGCCTAATTTAGTAGCCTCGTTTTGTCTGGAAAAATTCATTCAACTTATTTCCAAGGTCAACCAAAACACGCAGCGCTACTTCAACAAAACTAAAGACGATGCGGCACAGCTAATCAAATATCAGATATTCTGTTCAGGCCTTCCCTTTAATCTTTTTCATTATTATTATTGGGATTATTATTATTGGCATTATTATTATTGTTATTATTGTTATTATTAGACAAAACAGGGGAACATGCCTTTTTTATTTGCTATTTCAGTTCCTACGAGGTCAAGAGAGTCGGGATTTTCCTCGTGTGAGCAAGAAGACCTCATACATGTGGCTGTAATTACAGTAATAAGAGACAAAATGCTTTCAAAAAAGCCTAAGATAAAAAAAAAAAAAAAACAATAGAAAAAAAAATGAAAGAAGAATGTACTAATTTTTGGAAACCTGCCCTTAAAGAAAAGTTAAAGTAAATCAAGTAATCAATTATGTTTGTCACGCCATTCCCTATTAATGTATACAGTCAGGAGGATTATATAAAGTATGAGACGGGTTATAATAGAGGCGCTGCATGACGCAGTAAACAGAACAGAAGAGCGAAAAGATCACAGACAGAACAGAATAAATAAACAGAACACATCGAGCATAAGGACACACAGTGACTGGATGTACATTATGACTAGTTTATCTGCTCCAAGTTTTCTCAGACAAAGTTGCACAACTTGCATGAAACAAAAAAAATGCAGAAATACGGTGTGCTTCTGTGGGTATTTAAATAAAAAATAAATACATGAAGAGTATGACATCAAAATGAGATCATTCTATTATGACTATAAAACTAATATAGTTTTTAATTTTAGAAAAAAATTATAAATTGACTATGAAGTGTTAAAATACTTTGAGTCACAAAAGGGTTAAAAAGCACAAATGGCCAAAAAATTCGGCCCATTTTCTTTTTCTTTTTTATTATTTTGCCATCGTTCTCGGTTTTGTCCTATTACACAAATCAGTCCGCAGTTTGTGGCCACATAAATATGAAATGTAGCATAATTAGCAGTGTTGCTTGTTTTAATTTTATAGACTACAACTTGTGCTTTGATTGTGTTTTTGCAATGAGTCATGGAAGCCAAAAAAAGTGTTTGAAAAGTGTCAAAAACATAAAAGTGTTGTGATGCACAGAAAACCTTTTAAATTATAAAGTTTCAGAAATGTTAGGGGAAACATTAAAAACAAGAGAAAAAAACATAAATTCTTTCCCTATCAGTTTCAATTCAGTTTATATATGCCTGCAGCTATTAGTTTGCCAAAATGAGAAAATGGCATTTATCTAATTTTGCTGCCAAAATGTTCCCATGTTGTTTTATTTAAGTTTTACCCACATTTTACATATTAAACTACTGTATGAAAATGTGGAACATGGCACATCAGTAAGAGTGCCACCTCACAGCATCAGGGTCAGCTTAATGTAGGTGCCTGTGCATCTTCTCCTCATGCTCACGTAAGCTTGCTCTGGATTAATGAGCAAAATCACAGATTTCTAAATTAACATTGGAGAGGCTACTTTACCTTGTCTGAGGTGTGAGTGAAGTGTGACTGGTTTCCAACCCAGGGTTTATTCAGACTGTGGAACCTCCACAACTGTGACCAGTAATAAAGCGGTAGAATAAATGAAAAAATATATACAATATATTAGTTACATTAGCTAGCCACTTTATGTTGTAGGGTTTGTGTAGCTCAGTGACACTGGGTACACTAGTGCAGGATGAATGCTACAACAGCAGATTTATTTATTTATGATGATTTGACATCTCAAGATTTTGCCAACATCTGCATTTGCATGTAAAGCATTTGCTTGATCAGGGAAAATAGCTCTTATGTCAGGCTAAACTGCATGTACAGCTACATGCGTGCTATAGTTATGAACTGTACATTTTGCAAAACTTAAAAAGACACAGGATTTCAAGAATTAAATGTACATGTTTGTTGTAGGTGTGTAATCTTATGCAAAAGTAACAGTTCAGTATGTACTCTCAGTTTTGCATACAGTTAAGTAAAAAAGACAGGAAGTTTATTTTCTATTATTATAAATTTTACTTGTAAACAGTTAAAAATGTACAATTGTATTTTAAAAAACCTAAGTATCTTGGTGCTGAGTTGTTTAAAAGTAGTAACTGCACTATCTATAACAAAACATTGAATTACTTCAAAATGAAAACATTTAAATATTTTTTTAAAAATATATATTTAAAACATTATTTATTACTGTTGATGGTGATATTTATTTTTTCATTGTATTTTTTTTTATGAATTAATTTCTTTTTTGCACAACTCACTTCTTTTTAGACAGAGAAAATAAAGAGCAAGAAGTTCTTGTCATGAACGATGATGGTGATTCTGACCGAGCGAATTAGCGCTTAGGATTCAATGTTTAATAATAAAAATTATCTTTTTTATGTTAAACTTACTTGTAAAACCTTTATATATTTCATATCTCTAAAATTATATTTGAATATTTGCTATATATACATTATTAACAATAATTAATAGTCACTTAATTAATAAATGGGGCAGCAAAATGTAAAATAAATAAATAAATAAATCCTTCCTCTTTTGTTTTATTCATTCATTTTACAGACAATGATTTTAAAAAATCAAAGGCAGCTTTTGTGTGCTAATAAAAAATAGCCAAGTTTCAGTGAAACAAAGTTCTGTATGTGCATATAAAACTGAGCTACTGATATTATTTGACCTGTTTTCTTTATTGGGATGGGTGAGCTTCCAGCTCTGTCCAGATGGGATTTTATCATTATGACCTGGCAACCCTAGGAATGATTATGAGAGAGAGGTTTTCAGACATAGAAAGTCTAATTTCTGAGGGTTTTTTTTTTTTTTTTTTTTTACACCAGAATGAGGTTTAAAACTGTATGATGCTTAAACTAATCCGATTATTTTTCCTAAGTTTTTCCTGTCCTCCTGAGAACATATCACAGCTTTTCTATTATGGTGATTTAATTTCCCATATACAAAGTCATCTTGGGTTGACCTGAAAAATATTCATAAACTTTGTAAACTCTCTTCTCACTTGGCTTTCCACTGACGCAAACAGCAAAAGTTTTGAACGGCTCCGGTACGTACGCACAACTTAGCTGGTGTTCAAATTTCTTGCAAAATTTCAATTCTTATAGTGAGAAATCATATGGGAGGGCATTCGCATGCCAAGGTTCTACTGTACGAAAAAAATAGTCAAAGTAATAAAAACTATTAGTATCTGGCTACATCATGGCGAATAAAGTCATTCTTGTTGAGTTTTAAATTGTGTCGTAACAAATTATTAAGACCTAAATGATATGTAACTTTTATACATCCTATTACAGTATTTTGAAAATATAACAACTTGGAATGAAATTAAAAGATGAAATTTAATCTTTTATGCACAGATAACATATTTAAAAAATCCTTTCCTACCGACAGCCTAATGTGCAGGAATTTCATGCTGATTAAATTTCACATTTCGGACCTCCTGCTATCTTAAACATCAAGATAATAGTTCTGCTGGCCATATAACACAACTACTTCATTTGCATCAATCAACACACGAAGCAGTTGAAACTCCACAGAGGACCGGGAACAACTTTTGTACACAGAGCTGGTTTTTAACAGCCTCGGAGAGACGGGACACGACAACTGTTGCGCGGTTCAGAGACTGAAGGAAACACTAAAGAGAAACTTGTTATGGAGAAAACGCTGGAAGAAGAGCGAGAGATTGCTCTGTGAGAAAATATAAATATTCTAGGTGAACAAAAGGAAAGTGAAATCCAGACAAGAAGACGGGAGATGAGCAAAGCGGAACACTCGCAAGGTCTGACCCAGAATGCCTGTAGCAGCGGGGGGGGAAAAAAAAAAAAAACAGTCCGAAGAGAGAAGGATGGAGGAGATCCACGGGCCACCCCATGAGGAGTCGAGCTAGCTGAGGAGCGCCGCCGCAGAGGCAACCGAGGGAGGAGGAGGAGGAAGAGAAGGAGGAGGAGGAGGAGGAGGAGGAGGAGGGGAGAGTTATTAACTTAGCCCTGAAACACCTCCTTAATATAGGGGCCAGCAGTGATGGCTAACAGAGCCTGGCAGAGGTGACAGCTCTTGGACCTGCTTGAGGAAATCCAATTGAAAAGCAGCCAAGAGGAACAACAAGCGCAAAACAGATGTTCCCACTAGCGCTGCGTGCAACCGTGTATACAACAGAAATACCTCAGCGTCCTCTCCGATCTGACACAACCATAACAATCGGGCTTGATAATAATACCCATATTTGCGTGCTTTTCCGCATTCTGCAAAACAGAGGTATAGCTCCGTTTTGGGATTTTTTTTTTTTGTGTGTGTGTAAAATAGGGGAGACCTGGTAATCAATAAAATTTGCACACTCCTGCGCCGGTGTTACAGTTAAACTTACAGTTACAGCGCACAGTCAGGGACTCACTCAGATCTGAGGCCAAATCTCTGCATCACCAATACTCGTAGGAGAAAAGTACATCATGGAGCAATTTGCTGCATACACTGCAAAAAAAAAGTGGGACACGACCTCTGCAGGAAATAAGAGTAAATTAGGCCGGATTTTGAACTTTCGAGCGCTGAGAAAAAAAAAGAAAATGAAAGAAAAAAAAAACCTTGTTCCTTCTTCCCACAGTAGCGCAAAGTTCTTCATCTGATACCGCTCTGGTGAAATCTGATTGGTCAGAGGACAAGGGTTTATGTAAACACAAATACTCATTACTACAAACTATACTAATTCTCAAGTATTATTAAATGAATGAACAAATTTTTTTGTATCATTTCTTAATTAACGGAAACTTTTCCATATTTAATATAATATGTAATATATATATATATGTAATTACACACAATTACATATTAATAATTAACACAACACTAACTAATATGGCTCTAAAATATATAAATGTTAATTTAAACTGTAATGTTAGGCATGATCATTAAATTTTATATTATTATTATTATTATTGTATATTCTTATTACATAAATATATTTATTTAAAAAATTTACACAAGTTTTTCTTTTCCCGAAGTGAAAAACCTTTTTTTGGGCTGACTCTGTATACTGTAAATATATACATATATACTAAAATCTAATGCTGCTTTTGTGTTTGAAAACATAAATAAATAATACCCCTATCCTGTCCAGGCGGGATTTTGTCAGTGTGATCTGGCAACCCTGAAAAGCACAAAATGATTACGGTTCCACAATAGAAAGTTTAAAACTCCATGACTGTTAAACAAATTCAATTTATTTCTCCTTGTTTTTCCTGTTCTGACTTCTAACACATCCCAGGTTTTTTTATTATAGTTAGTGATTGAATTTCTCTTATGTCGCCTTCAAACCTACTGAAGGATCTGTTAGTGTACCCGTCTTCTCGGTTATTAAACACTTTTAAATATAAGGTCAGAGTTTTCAATTTGAGACGCAGCCAATGACAACAATCAAGGCAACAGTGGGAAGAGAGACAAAGCCAGTCAGTGTGTTTAACATTTAACAGTGTATTCAATCGCTAAACATTTTACATTTCGACTTGGAAAGCTGACAGACCGGGATGTTTTGGCTTTGACGTGTCATCTAGGGAATGCTGCTTTTAAGTCTTTTGAATGCAAGCGTGTGTGTGTGTGTGTGTGCGTGTATGTATGTATGTGTGTGAACAATGCCACAAGCCTTGCCGCTGTTTCTGCATGAGCACGCAAGTATAAACCAGAACCCTCTGCTTCACATCAGGACATAATGCCCCATCTGGGCGAGGATGATTTTAGAATAATATATTAAAAGTTAGTTATTTACGTTATACAGATGTCCGGTTTTATAAATAATGTTATAAAAGTTCTATATTATCAATCTGGATTTTAACAAAATTGAAAGGACATTCCCATTTGACAATGCCCGAAATTTTTTCTGGGATAGCAATTCTAATTCTATAAATTCATTTTAAGTATTAAAATGAGTTCACATTAGAACAAATCAGATTTAATGCAACTTTCTGTAGTTTTCGAACTGTGTGCTCCAAAAACACTGAAGATTCTCCACCGAAGCTGTAAACGTTAACGCTGAGAAACCGTATCCCAAAAACTCATGGTGCACATGTGTTAGAGAGAAGGGGAAGGAGAGAGAAGAATGGTAAACAAACCAGTTTTTAAACAAGACAATTTCATATCGAAACGCCAAGTCAAACATCCCTGCAGAAAACTGAGACAAACTTTCAGCACATGGGTCAAACCGCACGCTTTGAACTCGGAGAGGGAAACCGAGCCTGTGTGCCAAGAAGCTGTTTAATTAAAGGTACTTAGGTGTCCAGGAGACGTTTCTGAGTGCCCCGCTTGTCAAAACTCGTGAAATTATACAAGCAATGTCAATCATGTATGTAATAAGTACATAGTTTCCACCGACAGTAGAAAAATGTGAAGATTTAGCCGTTTAAGACGGCAGAGCCTGGCCTCGGGTTCTTCTGACTGAACGCAGGCTTGTTCTCGGTGACAGGGAGCAGAAAAATCGCCTGACTAAAGCACTGTGAGCCATGTTGACGAGTCGGGGTGTGAACAAAACCGCAGCGACGGGTAGAACATTTCTTAACTGAAAAAATATCTGATATCGTTCGAATCCAGGAACATAAAATGACTGCAGGATGTATTTTATGAGAACGTCAGAAACGAGAACGTTTCTCCTGGTGCAGGAGGACAGGAGCAGCTGGAAATAAACTGGGTTACAAATGTAAAGATCCCAACTTAGACGGTCCTCGTACAGTGTGTGTGTGTGTGTGTGTGTGTGTGTTCGCCGTCTCCCGGGTCGAGTGGGCCGCGGGTTAACGATATGTGCCGCGGTATCCCCAAAGCGCATCAATCCTTATCAGCTGGCGCCGTGTGTGAGCGTCACATGCAATCACAGCTGACTATGGATGGCGGGAGATCAAAGTGAAAACGAATGGTAGCTCGCCGAGGTGAGGACTTCATACATCTTCGTTTTCCAGTCGCTTTGTTCCTCGCAGTCCCAGGCATCTCTTCAACCTGACGGTGTCTCTGTTTTATGAATTATTGCGAATGTTGACTCTTTTTTTTTTTTTTCAAGAAGGAAAAAAAATGTATAAAAAATTGCGATTTGTTTAAATAGGCCATTGATTAAACTGCAGGGGAGAAAAGTGCTCCATTTGATAATCATAATGATCAATTATGCGCTCGCTTAAAAGCTAGTTAGTGTCACTGCTGCTATTCATTACAATCATTTCATGGCTTTCTTCATCTGCTAATGAGCTCACTCAACACGGGGGTTTGACATGCACCGAAATGGCGTTTAGGGTGAGTTTCAGCCTCATACTGGGCACAATTCAAAGCGCTGTGATTGGCACATGCTTTCACTTAATGAGGATAATTACTAAGAATAACAAAGCGGAGGCCTGCGTCTGCACAGTGTAAAGATTCATGGCTTGAGACTGGTCACACGGGATCCGACAGGCTTTCTGAGTTTTTTTTTTTTTTTTCCTTTTCCCCACCTAGGGTGCCAAACACTTAACACAAACCATGGGCCTCCTTTGCTTTTTTCTCTGTCCTGGCACCGCGCGGCCGACGAGAACCAGATTAATAAGAATCAGCGTGTCCTGGTAAACACTCGTTAGGGGCCGAGGAGAGCAGCGAGTCCTGGAGGAAATGACACGATGGGAGGGGCGCGCCCCGCTCCGGCGTCCGAACCCAGGCCCGGGCCGACAGCCCAGGAAGGGCGAGAGGCCAACGCGACCGAGCGCTCCAGACAAAACTGCTCTCTCTTGTCTCTCTCTCTCCGTTACTCCTTCAGATAAAACATGCACAGGGTTCCCTTTTGGTAAGAAATAAAGCTCAAACATCAGACGCTTCATGTAGATTTGTTAGATTTAAGTGTCAGCCGCAGTGGAGAAAGATCTACAGCGAACAGACGCATGGATAATAAATACATGTAGCGCTTGAGAACTTCATTCCAACACAGAACGAAGATTTCAGTTGCAAACTTGGATTGATGATTTTCTTAAAGAAAAAAAGAAAAGGAAAGAGAGAGAGAGAGAGAGAAACCTTTTTTTTCTGCACTCGTACTCTGACCCAGTTCGTGCTAATTGTTTGCAAAGCATACATCAAAGCCGAGCAAACAGTCGACATCGATTCGATTAAAACCGAGTTAAAAGATCTACGCGTCGAACCCCCACAGCTTTAAAACCGCCGCTGCATCTGAAAACCTCCTGACAGGCCAAGATGGGAAAATGTTCACCTTCTATATAAAACAGGTATTGTTTTGACACCGACAATTTGGGTGTCAGAGGGGTGTCTGAAACGAGAGAAAAGTGGGGGAATGGTAAAAGTGTGTGTGTGTGTGTGTGTGTGTGTGTGTGTGTGTGTGTGTGTGTGTGTGTGCATCTTGCGCTGAGGTGGGAGGTGGTGGGGCTCTTAGGGAGGTCATGAGGTCAGGCCCGGTGGGTCCTGAGCTCCACAGTCTCCTGCCAGGCGAGCAGCAATGGTTTGCTTTCATATGACACACACATTATTACTAAATGGAGCTGGCAGGTAATTCTAAAGCAAATAAATGTGGGTGGGTGCCAAGCTCGACAAGCTTTTTAGTGGTACATGATCGAGGTGAAATTCCCTTCATTCTTGACAGGAGGAGTGGTATTCACAATGGTTATCTTTTCTTAAATTCCTCTAATAAACTGCACATTTTTCCCTTTCGGGACTCAAGCACTCTTTGTGCCTCGGGTGTCGCGCGAGTTTTTGTCGATGCGTTTAATCGTTTAATGTGCAAAAAAAATAAAAAATAAGTATAGCAGTTTAAAAGACTGGGGATGGAGCAAAGACCACACACACACACACACACACACACACACACACACACACACACACACACACACACACACAGACGTTCACACATTCACACACACGAAATGTAATAAACATTTCACGAATTACTGTAGAGTACTGTCACAACAAAAACAGAAACTGTAGATGAAGATGCAAATAATATAGACATTAGGATCTGACTGGAACCGTTCAGCCTCCTGAACCTTTACAAATGAAAAAGAGACAGAGAGAGAGAGAGAGACAGAGAGAGAGAGAGAGAGAGAGAGAGAGAGAGAGACAGAAAGAGAGAGACAGAGAGAGAGAGAGAGAGAGAGAGAGGACTGAATTTCCTAAAACACATTTTAAACTAGACTTGGAATGTCATTCATGTTCAGTGTAATTACTGCTGCTGTTGAAAGAAATTATTCTTTTATTAAGCATAATATTTTTTAAAAATTCATGTTAATATGGATATTTATTAACGAATATTTTACAAAGTGACAAATGTCAAAATGTGTCAAATTGCTTCCCAAGGCTCAGTAGATTGCCTTTATCAGATCTTTTATATTCTTAGATTCTTTATATACCTATTCTGAAATGTCTGCATTCTCATTTATTTACACTATTATTATTAAAGAAAAAAAAAGTACAGTCATACTCATAGTAATGTCTCAGTCACACACACACACACACACACACATACAAACATATATATATATATATTTCACTGTGACCCCATATGATTTCATTATACAGTATAGTAGGTACGTGTGTGTGTGTGTGTCACACGTTTTGTTGGTGTGTTTAATTGTTCAATGTGCAAAAAAAAGAAATGTAGTAGTTTGTAGACTGGTGATGAAGACCACACACATACACACACACATACACACATACATACACACACACATACACACACACATACACACACACATACACACACATACATACACATACATACACACACATACATACACACACACACTCAGTGTATATAAACAAAATGTTTAAATTATATTAAAGTTATATATCACATTTAACAGGTTTTACTATATTCCTTTGTAACAATAAAATATTAAAGGTAAAATAGTCAATGAGAACAAATACTTTCAAAATTTTCAATAGCTACAAATACATAAAAACATTTATTCTATATATAAAACTGTATATAAAAATATATATTAATATTTATATATAATCTTTAAAACTGTCATAAACTCCATCACAACAGAGCACAACACAAACAAAAGGACCTGTGACTGTGTGATCGAACCCAGCACCGAACTTCACACTTCACACTACACACTCGTTAACGAGCTTCAATAAATCAACACCGGAACAACATCACGCGCTACGCTTCACACACCCCAAAAAAGTTTGTGACCCCGGGCCTCTCCTCTGCTCCCTTTCTCCTCGAAAGTTATTGATAGGGTGGAGTTATGGGCTAATAATGCAACAGACAATGCATGGCGGGGGGCTATTATACCACCGGTAATAGATAGTGCTGAGCTTTTGAATGACATTGCGCCGAGATTGGATGACGGAGACGGTGGTGATTTATGGACGAATCAAGCGCTTCCTCCTCGCTCAACCTTCCACTTGCGGAGTGATAAAGGAGAGCACGAGGCACGGCGTCGCAGGTTCATAAATAGAACCCGAAATCACTGAACCTGCCTGTTTGGGGCGTTTTTTTTTTTTTCAGACATCCTTTGTCACAAACTGAATCTATAGGTATGGAAATTACACACAAATATAGATTCTGCAAAATAATAATATAAAATAAACAGACTCTCACACACGCACACACACACAGATGAAAGATTTTGTAAGCCGCTGAAAAAGACGAGCGGATCAGTAAGAGTACGAGTGAGCAATGAAAAGGGCTTGTCAACATTATCTGCTTTATTGATTTCACAGTAAAACTCTCAAGCTTAAGGTTTATGTTGTTTTTGCTGCCTATTGAAAATACAATGAAACACGGACGAAGGCGTTTCATAAACACACGTCCCGGGTTTTGCATCTCGATTCCGGACGCCGTCATAATTTCACAAGACAATTTCAAGCCTAGGAATGAATGCATACTGTACGTCAACGCAGGGACCAAAGATATCTGTAGCACTTTAGCTATTGTTTTGCATTTACTATTTTTTTTTAATATATGGGAGTCAAGATGGTGCAATATACTGTAGAGTGACATACTTTTTTTTTTCAACACAACTTAATAAAGTAATATGATGAACCGAATTGTATTCCTTTTTGATCTATGATACAGACATGACTGAGCAAGAAAATAGCACAGATACATAAGATCATGTGACGTTATGGTTGTTTAAATGAATGCAAATACAAGCATTTTATGAGGTCGATATTTTTGTTCTGCGGTTCTCATTTTCCGGTAGCAGTAACATTTTCAATGTTTTAAAACTAATAATAACTTTGATTCTGATGACGTATCTGACATAAACCTTCTTTATTGACACACACACACACACACACACACACTGGACTTCCATATGAACAGTTCGGTCATTAAGCAATGCTGCGTTGCTAACACGGATCTGTGCCACTTGAGTTTTAAGGGTAAAATATCCCGTATGCTTCTTTTCCTTGCTTCCTCGCTCTGAGGCTCATTTTCAACATCTCTTGAATGCATGTAAAAAAAATTATAGATATTATTAAATTAAAGTATTAGGTAGCACTGTAGCCTCACACATCCAGGTTCCAGTTCGAGTCCTGCTTTGCGGTCTGTGTACATGTTCTCCCCGTGCTTGGTGGGTTTCCCTCTGGGTACTCCAGTTTCCTCCCACCAGAGGTGTGTAGTAACAAGTTACATTTACTTTTTGAAAAAAAAAAAATACTTCTATGAGTAGTTTTACCACATCATACTTTTTACTTTTACTTGAGTAGATTTGTGAAGAAGAAACGCTACTCTTACTCCGCTACATTCGGCTCCACTCGACTCGTTACTTTTCTAATTGTTTATTCGACATTTTAGTTATTCTTTGTGTTTGCCAGAGAAATGCAGCCGGTGGATCAACAGAACCATGTGACCGTGTTTCACCAAATCAGATGTAGCAACAATAATCACATGACTCCGTTTGACCAATCAGCCACAATACCCATAACCGCATGGAGTCACATGACACCACAGAAGGGGACGGGGTTTGTCTTCAGCAGTGATTGACAGTGATGCAAACTTGTCGCGGTTAGTTTAGCGGCTATTATTATTATTATTTAATGTTGCAATCTTAACATATATAATTAGAAAATAAACTAGAGGCTAAAAATATATATAATTTTCTATAATCCATTTGGTCTACTGGACACAGTTTATGGTGAAGTGAGACTCTTGTACACATGTTCTAATGTTATTTTCAATCTGCTGAGTCATGCAGGGCGACTGAATATACAGTCTCTTACACAGGAAATAGTCTACACTGTTCAAACATACATACGTTACATACAGTAGGGATTTATTTCAAAAGCTTTATATTGTGAAAAAAAGTGAGATTAGGAAATTTGTGTTTCTTATTCCTTATTGCTCTTTTGTAAAGATATTTAGTTTTATTCATTTATTTTATTTAATTTATTTTATTTATTTTATTATTGCAGTCGCAGTGTGTACATTATTTTATCATTTTGTCTGACTGCTTACATCATTTCTAAAAAAAAAAAAAAAATTATCGGACATTATGATGAATCAGTTACTCAGTACTTGAGTCTTTAGTCTTTTCATCAAATACTTTTTTACTCTTACTTGAGTAATATTTTGGATGCCTACTTTTTACTTCTATTTGAGTAATATCATTTTAAAGCACAGCTACTGTACTCTTACTTGAGTAAATGTTTTTGGCTACTCTACCCACGTCACCCTTCCACATTAGCAGAGGTTCCTAAATGGATGAATGATTGGATGGATGGATGGATGGATGGATGGATGGTGGCTATTCCTTACACACTGATTCATTATTACACAATCATTAGGATTGTTTTAGTGTATAGCTTAAATTTTTTTTTTTTAAACATCATTCATCATATCTTTATAACGTTAAACAGAAAATATGACGGCTAAATAATCAAACAGGCTAATTAATGTATTTCTTCAGAAAGGTACAAGAATGAACCTGAGAAATAAGTTTACAGGAAAACCCGCAGCGAGCAGCGTCGTGATACTGAGGTCACCGTCCTTGCATATGAAGCCGTTCGCTCTGGTCGTGAGCTGTTAGGAATTTTACAGCATAAAGATTCTTTACAATCTCCTTAAACATCTCTAACGTATCTAACCATGATATGTCGTTTCTGTTAATTTTCTCTGGCTTGAAAAACTCAAACCTGAATTGCTTTTTAATTAGTGCAATCTCAGTGACCGTCCACCTTAATTACTGCTCTGGCGAAAATATTTTCTTAATTAGCCGGGAGAGGAGGCGTGCTATTTATAGCGTGGTGTTTAATGATCTGACTCAGGCTAAATCTCTATTGATTTTCCTGTTAAATATACAGCTCTGTTGTAGACGCAACTGATTAAGCAACACAAATTACCAACACGGTAATTAAACAGCGTGGAAAAGAGTTGCACTTTTTCACAGCTGATATATACAGCAGCGGACATATTGATAATATATTCTGGCTTTTATAAGATATTATCCATAGACATAATATTTTTCATTGTTATTCATTATTATTGTTCATAATATTGTTCAAATGTATTATGAAAAGTGAAAAAATGTCCTAACAATGGAGTAATAAGGATTTAATTGCATTAATTTATTCCAGACTTATTTATTCAGCCAAAACATGGTAAAAAGTGTCTCACCTATGTAGGTAAAAAAGTAAATTGTCGGATAGGATAATATAACAGTATTTTTGATAATACTTAATGCTTCTTATCTCCCGATCCATGTTTTGTTTTTTGTAAATATGCATACACATTTAGATTTTTATCAGATAAGAGGAAACACATTTGCTAAATACAATGTCATGTCCTTTTATGTCTGTAGTGTCCGTAACCTTTTAAAAAATGTAAATCTTTCAATGAACCTAATTGTCATTTAGATGAAACTTGGCCAATTTAGCTTTCAACCTGAAGAAGTTCTAAAATGCTAAATTGTTAAGATATTGCAACATGAATTTCACATGGTTACGGACACTACAGGTTTTTTTGCTTTTAAGGTTTTTTGCAGGTCATATGCTTCCAGAAAATTAAACCAATTTTAGTATCAATCAATCAAATACGAGTAATCTGCATTTTAAATTATTATAGTTTGAAGCGAAATGGCAATTTTAAAATAAAATCAAACTGTATAGATTGATGTGAATACAAATGTGTGTGTGTGTGTGTGTGTGTGTGTGCGTGTGTAACTGAATTATTAAATAAATCTGTAAATATATTCACTGTCTTTTCATATTACTATACATATTGCAGTTAAACAAATAATTGTTATTAATATTAATTTATTATTAAGCACATTATTTTAAAACCTGAATTAGTTAAATATTTAAGTGTGTTTGTGATTCCCCAAATCTGCTCTCACTATGGAAATATTCAGAATGTTTGCGAGAGAGAGAGATGGGTGAGAGAGAGTGAGAGAGGGGTGAGAGAGAGGGGTGAGATGTACCTGCAGTGAGTTGAGGATGATGAAGATGTAGGCTAGGACGATGGAGAAAGGCACGAGAACTCCACACAGCCAGGTCAGGCCTAAAATTGGCAGCAAAACCATCACTGCTTTCACCGCCGCCCTGTGAAACACAGCAGATCTATTACCATCAGCAAATCTAGGCTATATCCCACACACACACACACACACACACACACTTACACACATACAGAATAAAATTTCTCGCCAATATTACTTTCCTAATCGGCCTTCCAGGTCCTGCCGATCTCCACCCTCACCGGGCAGCTCGGCAGCCCCTCGTGGTCATTCCAAAGCTGACAAGCACTACTGCTTAGTCTCACGTTGTGACAATTTCCACACTAAATCACTTTTAATTCTGTTTAGTATAAAATTACCATCCAGTTCGAGCGACTGTTAAAACGAACCAGCTGTGAGGAAAGTCGGCCTCGGCTCATGAAGGAAGCCGGTGTTTGATTTTCCCGAGCGACCGACGGCCACCGGCTTTCAACGCCTGCATTGATATTCGCTCACACAGACCTACTGAGCTACACAGTGAGGCTGCTCATGCAGGAGACCTTAAGGTGTCACTTGCACTTCAGAAAGTCTGCAGTTTCACTTTCACGCCGTGTCTGGTGCACCGTGGCAGCGTAATTATCGGGGCTGTTTACGAAACCACGAGGAAGCGAGAACTGCTGGAAAATTTTCAGTTAGTTCACGTCAAATATTTATATTATTTTAATTTCGTTCCCATCAAAACACCTTCAAAAATCTGGTAGAGAAAATCAATAAGGTCACGGCCATAATTAATTATTAGATTAACAGACAAGTATGGACTGATTTGTCATCATGAGTTAAGGAATGGCTCCACCATGTGGTGCCTGAGGATGCCCAAAGAGATTTTAGAGAATTAGAAACTTTACCTGATCTGCTCGGACACCTGTTTGATAGGACTAGTGCTGTCTGCCATCATCAGAGATCTCCTCTTGGCTGTGGAGGTGGTGATGATGACGACACGCGTCAGCACCAGGATGTTTACCTGCAGGATGACAAAAAAAAAAAAAAAAAACATTCGATAATAAGCAAAGGATGAAAATGTAGTTAAATACAGTATAATCCTACAGTGCTGTGTAAGTATATAGTTTCTTCAGTACAGAATAGCTGTTTTTCAATAATCTGCATTACTGTTAAACACCTTTACTATTTTTTTCCAACCACAACCTGAACGAATGAACTAATGTCTGTAAAGAAAGTCTAGTCTTCAGTATATATTACATTCTAGCCCATTTGTTCACATGAAAAAAAAAAGCATAATAAAGCCTCCTGGGTTTTTCATGAAAACTAAAAGATGCGGGTATGACAAATAAATCACAAGAACTGCATCTTATTCTCCAGGATGTTCAGTAAAACCTAGCAATCTCATCTATACTGCTTTATCCTGTATACAGTGTCTCAGGGGGTCTGGAGTCTATCCAAGGACTTAAGCAGGGGTACATCAATCCATCACAAGACACCACAATTTGGGAACAACAATTAGGCTAATCTGCATGTCTTTGGATTCTGTGGGAGGAAACCGAAGAACCCGGGGAGAACAAGCAAACTCCACGCACACAGAGACGGGACTTGAACCCTCGACCCTGGAGGTGCCAGGCGACCACTAATTTATTTAGTACAGATTTTGTTGTAGTTGTTTATAATGATATATAATTATAGAACTGCAGACTTGTATATCGGGCGCTGACATTTATTAAAGCTTTTTAAAGTTTTCACAACAAATGTTGTGACACCTGTGATTATTTTATCACTTTTATTTCATCAATGTTCAGTGTCAGCAATTTTGAAGGCGTCATTGCTTCTTTCTTTGCATGTGCATGGGTTTATAGTTTTAAGATACCATATTGAACTGTGAATTTATATCAAATAAGATGCAAAAAAGAATAAAGTCATGATTAAATGTAAAGGCTCAACGTCTGATTGATCTCAAACCTTGATGTTGTGAGAATATACCCGCTTTCGCACCGTTATGATAAAGATGACTGGACCTACGAAACCCCATATGACTCCGTTGTGTGTACTCAGCCAGCAGTGGTCGTCTGCGGTGTAGTTCCCCGAGGCTGAGGCCAGAGTAACGGAGACTATCAGGACAGGCAGACCTGGCGGAATAACAGAACATGCGTATTAACCTACACGTTATTCTTTTCAATTAGTTCGAATATTTTTACTACCCTAGATCGCTTGATTGTTTCATGAAGAAGAAGCCAATCTTAATATTTACGCTACTCAGCCGCACATTCTTTTCTGTCACTACGTATTTCACACTTAGATTTTATGTAAATGCCAAAGCATTAAAAAAAAATTTTATAAAAAAAACAAAAAACATATACTGGCCTTCTCACTAAACTAATCAGTACATATACAGTAAAAGGTATGCAGTGGAAAGATCAGCCTCATTACCCCAGCCAATCAGGTAGTAGTACTTCATGTGGCGATCCTCGCTCATGTTAACGATCACCACTTTGCTCCAGAGCAACAGCCCCTCCACCAACATCCAGCTAAACGCCGCCATGAAGAACAGATGGAGCAGCGCCGCCACCATTGTGCAGGCCACCTACAGGCACGGGGTCACAGAGCAACAGAGGTCAAGATGTAAAGCAATCACACGGCAGTCACATAACGATCATGGAAGCAGGGTTGCACTGCTTGGGTTTATATAGCCGATTATTTTATGCATTATGGCAGTATGCATTTGGACATTATTTATATTTATACTGTGCCCTCCATAATTATTGGCACCCCTGGTTAAAATGTGTTAAAAGCCTTAAAAATAAATTCAGTTTTTATTGCAGATGCATATTGTCACACTGAAAATTGTAGAAAAATATAACGTGAATATAAAGTGAATTTTAAGGGGAGGGGAAAATCCCTGACTAACAAATAATAATTTTTTTGTAAAATAACCTGTTCCACAAAGTTGATCAGAGTATCTAGGAACATTTAATTAGCAATTTAATCACTATATAAATATGACGTGGCACAGAGGCCACTTGTCTTATCCACTCTTCAACATGGGAAAGACAAAGGAACACACCATTCAAGTATGGCAGATGTGTGTCGACCTTCAAAACTGGAACAGTAGTAAACAAGCCTGAACGAGGACGCAAGTTTTGCATCCACCACAGTGAGGAGGATGGTAAGAGAAATAAAAAATTCTCCAAAGCTCACTGTTAAAGAACTGCAACAAATGATAGCATCTTGGGGTCACAAAGTCTCCAAAACAACCATCAGACGCTATCTACATGCCAACAAGCTCTTTGGGAGGCATGCAAGGAAAAAACCTTTTCTCAGTCACAATCATATACGCAAACGTTTGGAGTTTGCGAAGCGGTACTGGGGTTTCAACTGGGACCGTGTTCTTTAGTCAGATGAGACCAAGATAGAGCTTTTTGGCAACAAACACTCTAAGTGGGTATGAAAAGATGAGTATGCAGAAAAGCACCTCATGCCCACTGTGAAGTATGGTGGAGGATCGGTGATGCTGTGGGGCTGTTTCTCTTCCAGAGGCCCTGGGAACCTTGTTTTAGGGTGCATGGCATCATGAATGCTTTGAAATACCAGGACATTTTAAAGCAAAATCTGGTGGCCTCTGCCCAAAAGCTGAAGATGGGTCGTCACTGGGTCTTTCAGCAAGATAATGACCTAAAACATGTGGCCAAATCTACACAGAAATGGTTCACCACACACAGAATCAAGCTCCTCTCATGGCCATCCCTGCTTAAAAAAAACAGCAAGGTTAACATTTTACCAGCATATGTTGTGTTTTGGTGCTGGTATGCTGGTGCTGGTATGCTGGTCACTTTACTGATGCTGGTCCACAGCATATCAGCATATATTTTGCATTATAGTGCCATGATACTATGCTGTTCACCAAACCATGTAATGTTGGTATGGTATAGAAGCCAGAATTCATGGAAGATTGTCATCCAATGAGTAAAATATAAAACAGAATCAGTATAGAATCGGCTTTATTGGCCAACACAAACAATATTAACATTATGTAATATGTAACAATATATACAATATGCACATTTGTAACAATATGATAATTTAACAATGAACAGCAAATAGGTTTTGATAAAAAATAATAATAATAACAAAAACAAAACATGAGACCAACATCTCAGGTACACTTTCACACAGTTACTTTCACACCACAGGAGTGTAAATGAGGGGGTTTGCAGGTTTATGGGCCCTGAAGTAATTCAGACATGTCCTGACATTTGTGTATTTTTCTTACTCATGAACATATAAATGTAACCTTACTTATAAACATATAAATGTCACCTCTTTCACCTAGTGCAAAGTAAATGTCCAGGATTGAGAGAAGAGTGACACAGATTATCTTATACACAGAAGGCACATTTCTGGCATACTGTAAATATGACATGCAAACAGACATTCAGGGTGAAACAGTGGAAACAGGAACAGTGCACTATGAAAAAAGGGTGTTAGGTTTGTAAAAGCCCACTTTTACACCCTATACACAGTCATACATCTTTGTGCCTCTCTCGAAAAGCAGTTCTTGTTTAACTCAAGACACAAGTGAACATCGCATACCTGGCATTTCCATGGTGTTTATGGCTGCTTACCATAACCTGATTTGCAATTCACACAGACCCTGTGACCAGAAGTGGTAACATTCCTGGCATCTGAGGTCAGTCCATGTGCTGGTCGAGGTTCCCATGGCATAGTGATGGTCCGTCTGTATCTTGCCTGCTTGTTTGCATTTGGTCTCTATAAAACAGGTGGCTGATCATTTTCATGGTCACAACAGTTTATAAAAAAGGAAAAAGAAACATACGCATGATGATAATAAAATTACTGTCAATAATCATGAATAACTATTGACCATGACCAAGAAAACACAAATGTATGCAATGTTTAGGCAACAGGAGCTAAAGTCTAAGGAGAGATACAGTCTAAGGAGACTGTATCTCTCCTTAGACTTGTTGTGCTAAATAACATTATAGATAGCAGTGTCATAACCTAACCAAAAACTGAACCAAATAGCTACCATAACATGAAGCTATCCAAAACATTATAATATTATAAATATATATTATAAATATTATAAACATTTACACCACAGCTGATACTGAAATCCATCTGTAATCTACATACTGTAAGCTATTAGCTTAGCCACCTGTGAGCTAACCTGTTTGTGCTAAGCTACATGAGGCAGTATGTTAGCATGATTTAGCAGTGTTATCTACATGCTAACCAAACCATGTAAGTGACATTAAATGTCAATGTTTCACATAAACTGGCAAAAGCTTGTGAGAAAATGAGGAAAAATAAATTAATATTATTAGTTTTATATTATCAGAATAAAGATTATATAAGATAAAAAAAAAACCTTACCCATGGTAACAGCTTGCTGTATTCTCCTCCTTCGTTCTCTGTTTAAGTCTCAGTGTTGTTCTGAGGTAAATCTAAACTCCTCCCACTGTCCAGAACATTCTGTAGCGCTTCAGAAACCTGTACAGCGCCTAACGTCTTCCGCACGCGCAGGAAAATTATCGGATCTACTGTGTGTGTGTGTGTGTGTGTGTGTTTGGGGGCGTGGCCTTGTATGTAGATTACCCTGTTTCCCTGTGAACAGCGTGTGGGCGTGTCCTGTCAATTTATGAAGTGTGGCAGAAAGACTGTATCTCTCCTTAGATTCATATGGATTATATAAGCTGAGAACATTTATTTTTGATTAAGCTTGCTACATTTAAAAGTAGACACTTTAAGCTTTCTATAGATATATAGATATATGGATATGTGTGTGTTCATTTTAGTTCATTTTAGTGACGCGTTTCAAAAAAAAAATTTTCGGGGAGACTAAGACGGCAGAAAGCGCACCCTGTTTATTTTCTTTATTTTACAAAAGCACAATGTTTTATTGATATGTGAGTGTACATTACATTTACACATATTTGTATGGTTAAAAATGATGGAACATTTTAAGTTATTTTGACGGTTACCAAAAAAAATGCAAGTGGTCCCACCGCCAAAACAGCTGACCCCATGGTACTGGTGCTGGTATGCTGGTATACTGGTAACCCTGCTGGTATAATTGCTGGTCAAGCTGGTAACCAGCTATGATGGTCTATGCTGTTTGTTTGTTTTTTTTTTTTCAGTTTTAAGTGATTTCCATTGAAAACCCAGTGATTTTCCATACTTTTTTTTTTTTAAGTGCATTTATATAAAAGGTTTGTGTTGTGTTTTTAGACAACCCACAGATATTTAATAAATGTAAAATAATTTATTTACATGTTTTTGGTAAATGGATTATTTTTGTCTCTTGTATGTAAATCCATTTAAAGATAACACTACACAGTCAATGTATTCACATCACACATTATTTTCCGTACTAGCTATTAAAAAACAAGATAATGAGCTAAAATGGTAACCAATTTTAAATTCCAAAACCTTGCTGGTGGCCCAGCATATAAATCATGCTGGCCTATGCTGGATTTTTAAGCAGGCATGCTGGTCTTCCATCAGTTATGCTGGTTCACCAGCTAAACCAGCATCAGACCAGCACAGACCAGTATTAACCAGCATATACCAGCATATAAATCATGCTGGTCTATGCTGTTTTTTTTTTTTTTTCAGCAGGGATCTCAGTCCCCAGACCTCAACCCCATTGAAAACCTGTGAAGTGAGCTGAAGAGGAGAGTGCAGAGGAGAGGAGTCAGGTCACTGGATGATTTAGAGACATTGTGCAAAGAGGAATGGTCGAAGATCCCTCTTTCTGTGTTCTCTAATCTTGTGAAACATTATAGGAGAAGATTAGGTGCTATTTTGTTGGCAAAATGGGGTTGTACAAAGTATTAAACATCAGGGGTGCTAATAATTGTGGCACCCATGATTTGATGTAAAAGAATTATTTCTTAATGTGGGATTTTTTTTTCCACTGAATAAATGCACTTGAATTAAATGTTGGAATTTCCTCTTTTTCCCCATTGTGGTGTGATCATATTTAGAACAAAACAGAATTTTTTAGAAGCTAAAGAACACATTTTAACCAGGGGTGCCAATAATTATGGAGAGCACTGTATATGGATATGAGTTTATATATTTCCTTAATTTGAGCAAGAAGTACTCATGTATTTGGCTTATGTACTTTCTTTTTGTCGCACGTACCTTGTTCTGAATAGCCGAACCACTGCAGAGAAGGAGTATTTGGGCAAGAGTCAGAGAGATGAAAAGATTCTTATGGATGGATGTCCTCGCTGATTTAGGAATACTGCATAGACATGGGAAATCTCATATATTTACACAATTTAGGAAATCATTTTCATTTACAGTGGGACCTCGACATATGAATGCCATCCCAAGAAATTAGCAAAATGAAGCATTTCCAGGAGCTGTTCAAAACTAATTTGTGACAATGGATTTTATATAATCTGTTCAGGTATTCTTTTGTATTGTACTGTGAAACACATTTTTCCATAGAAAATAATATAAATGCAGATAATCCGTACCAAATATGTACTGTATATAGTATATTACAGTACTGTGCAAAAGTCTTGGGACCATCCAAACAAAAGCCAAATGCAATAATGCTTTTGAAAACATTTCTACATTAAAAGAAACTTCTATAAAAAGCACTTCAAGTAATAAGTAATGTTAATAAGTAATGTTAAGTAATAACATAAACAATAAACAGTGTGCTATGGGAACTCTTTGCTTGAACATAAGCGGTAGTGTTCGATACAGATGTGTGCAGTATTCTAAATAAAACAGCTGTTCGGTTTTACTGAGCATGCTGGAGAATGTGAGTTCTTTTGGTAACTTCGTCACACTCGCGCCTTTCTATTTTCATGTAAAACCCAGGAGTCGGCATTATTGATTTTTTTTTTCCATCTGAAATCTGGTCTGTCATGTAATATGTGGCTTTTTTTACAGGCATGCAGATGTTCTTCTGTAATGTTATTTATTCATTAATTTTAGTGTATCTTTGTAGGGAATGGTCTTGTACATAATAATGCAGACATAATAAACTTATATAACAAAATTTGTACTACAGATAATACGGCACCTAAGACTTTTGCACAGTACTTGTATATATATATAATATTACCAATATTACCAACTTCCAACACTATAACAATTTTTTTTGCTTTTAAAAAACAATCAAACCATTTCAAACTGTTCATATGCTGAGGTGCGAAAAATATGCAAAAAATATGATTGTAGTCTTGGAAATTGGTAATATTGGTAAGATTTTTGTTTGGCTGGAACGGATTATCTGCATTAAGACCTCGTCTCTGAAACGAATTAAATTGGTGTGCCGAGGTACAGCTGTAGTTTCTTCAAGCAGACTAAATGTGTATAAACTGATCAGGCCCAAGTAGGCCATAAATCTCTTTCTGAAATCAGCTTGCTCAATACCGTACTGATCAGCCTCTCCCAGTGTGGCCATTGTGCTTAATTAACTCCACTGTAATGTAACCATAAACTCTCAGCTCTGAGGATTCTGTGTGTGTGTGATTAGGTGCTGAACACTAATTACCGGATTAGCAAAGTTCAATACTGGTTCTGCCTCAAAAACCGACTGGTATTGATCGCGGAATACGGCTCGGCACACAAATGTAGACCAGAGACTAATAACGTGACGCTTATACGGTATACATTGTAAGAAATTAACTCATTAGAATCTACATAAACATGAATGAAATCTTCACATTACATTTCTCCACTGTCTGAAATGAGGAAGTTGCTCACTTTTTAGGGTGTTTTTTTTTTTTTCTTAGAGAAGGCCTCCCATATGTATTAATACACACACACACACACACACACACACACACACACACACACATTTACAAAGGTACCACTGCTGTGCCATCGTATCCTTGGAAACCACTTACTCTAGCACGGTAAGCAGCATCAAGGTCACCACGAGAGCGCAGAGTGATGCTCCTGATCCTATAAACGTCAACTTGGTCAAAACCATCTCCTCTTCTTCACTCCACTGCCGAGACAGACACGAAAGACAGATAAAACATATAGATTCTCTCTCTCTCTCTCACACACACACACACACACACACACACACACACACACACACACACACACACACACACACGTCATCAGATGTCTAGATCAAGTTCTGAGTAACAGAACTAGATATTTCCTGCAACTGCATGTTTATGTGATAATTAAATATTTATTTAGGGGTTTTCATGCAAAATGTGTAGGTTTGCTGACCGACTAATGGCCTAAAAGTAACATCCAGTCTGTTAATTATTTACCAGAAATGATATTGACATGTTAAATGGCATAGATTTATAACTGGCATCTCTAATGATCATTTGCAATTTTTTTGTCAAATCCGTATTTCTTCTATAAGCGAACAGAGACCTCTGCTGGACAGAGATAGAAGGTATTCAAAGAGATGAATGCAATACAGTGATTTCTCTCACGCTCGCTCTCACTCGTTCACTCCTCACTTATCCTATTCAGGTTGGACCCTGTAGTTGAATGTGGGGGATGCCAATTAGCCTAATCTGCATGTCGCTGGGAGGAAAACCACCAAGCACAGGGAGAACATGCAAACCTGGACGGGAAACGGGACTCGAACCCGGTTCCTTGCTGTGCAAGGCGACAGTGCTAACCACGATGTCAGCGTACCGCACAAAGATACAATAAACAACTTTAAAGTAATGTACATGGTACGCAAGAGATGCTGGGATTTAAACAGACCACCTTCTGATACTGTATGTGGCTCGAAGGCTCAAGCACTGCGACATCTCGACTAGCGCAGATAACTTGTGTCGCATCAGTGCAAACTTTTAGCGACATGAATTCAGAACTGTTAACAGGTTTTGAGGAACAGATCTGAAGGTTGAGTGTTCAAATCCCAGCAATGCCATGGTTTGATTCGAGAATCAGCTTAGGTTCTGCATCAAGGAAAGGAGTGTATGAGATTATGACTTACTCTGAACTATGCGAAATATTACAGCACTTAAACGGTTCTTTACTGTAAAATGTACACTAGTGTTTGTAATAAATACGCCGCTATACGTATTTGGATCTTATTATATCTCCTGTATATACATTGTATATGTCATGTAATTTAACAGATTTTATGAAAGTTCATAATAAAAGATCTCATTCTTATAGCATACCTTGCCCCCCATGTATTTCATAAGAATCGCAAAGTTGGTGGTGTGGTTGCAGAAGCAGGTGGTGGCGTTCGGTTCAGAGTGCAACACTTCACAGCCCTTGTCTGACCAATCACTCACACTGGAGGTCCTACGAAACAGTTTATAAAAGTAAGACTCGTTGCAACTAGTAAGTTGGTTTCATTAAGAACCTTTTCATGTACTTACATTTCACTGACATTCCAGAAAATGCACAAAGGTGTGACCGTATTGTTGGACGCCTCCTACGAGGAGAACAGAAGTGTGATGTCATGCAACAATCCAATAACTAAGATAGTGCTGTATTAATCTGCCTGAGACTCCTACAGTATATTTCAGATCTACTGTTTACATTTGGCGCATATAATTATTAGCGGTACTGATCTGACATATTCATTTGGTCGTGTTCGGATTTGACTTTTTCAACAACTGAATGCAGAAAGCCTTTGTATAAACAAGTATATCTTCAGGCTCAGACACTGACCAAGAATTTTGTCAAAAACAAACAGGATTGTTACATTATTAATCATGTCTTTGCTTTTTTTTTTTGTTCCACTAAAGCCTCATAAAGGTTGTTCCATGAATTGTATGGGGTGAGCATTTCACTATTAATATTTTCTATTTATTTTTTATTTTTTTTACATGTTATTCAGAACTGGCTGAATTATTCATATAACCAGGGGATTCTGGATTAATTAAAACATAATAGTATATACACTATACAGTACATTAGAGATGGGAATCACCACTCACCACCCGATACGATATTATCACGATACCTCTGTACAATTCGATTAAAAAGTGTGATTCGATATTACAATTTTCCCCGATTTTGTTACAATTTTAAACCTTTAAAAAATGTTTAACGATCAATTAAATGCAGCCTGTTCCTTATAACATTCGTTCTCACATTTAAAAAACCCGGCGCAGCATTTAAATGAAACAAACTTGAAATACAAAATAAAATTCAAATAAAATTCAGCCAAAAAGCTACATTGTTACTGAACAGCGTGTATCTCTGTCATCCGCCATATTGATTATTTCTAAACAAACTTAATTAAACTAATTAATTCACTCCTACCACGCGGGGTGTAAATGTGTGAATAGTGAACAGAGTGCGCCACCTATAGGATTATAAAGAAACTATGATTGTTTACCTCTTCCAATGCCTTCAAAGTCTCAAAACTACACTCTGACAGTGAGACCGCGGGTTGAGCGGCGGCAAGCATTTTTTGAAAATGTAACACCATAAAAATATCTTTCTCTTGAGTCACACATAGGCTTCTGTGCTTCAGAATTGTTTATATATATGAGGCCGATCACAGGGACAATCAAACATAAAACCAGCCAGTTCGACCGCCGACCAGTTAATCTCTATTATAAACGTTAAAAAAAAATCTTTAAAAAAAAAATCTATTTTAGAGTGACGATACATGAATCACCGCCCAAGATAATCATGATTCATAACCGAATAAATTTTTCTTCATCTCTATTGCAGAGTACATGCATATGAAAAATAATTATATCCCAGGTACACCTCATTTCCAGACTCATTAGTCTTAGACCTCGATTCATATCTCTTGTGGCTTAAGACAAACGAACAAGTAACACTGATATTTCGTACCAATCTTACAGTAGACAAAGTGTACTGCACAGACACTGGAACATTCTCTTCCTTCCACACGTCTCTCACCGTGGCCGATATGACTCCTGTAGCCAGATGACGGATCACGTTTCTGAAACACAAATATCAGAAGGGTTTTTACCACAAACCGAAAACCTAAAAACCACACTGAATCTGATGTGTAGTATTCAGAATCGTTAAAGGCGCCTACTGTCCTCCCTGTGTGTCTGTAAATGCTGTGAAATCATCCTTGGTCAGCACCTTCGTCATGTTCCTGTAGTAAGCGTGAATGAACGTCACATTCTTGTGACCTGCAGATGACGAGTTTGTCAAGTGTCATCATCATCAACATTCAAGCAGTATTATTATTATTAACAGATACAGAACTTAATGTACACATGCGGAATTTAATTTAAACAGTGAAACGTTCACATACTGCATATTACTGAAATATTTCAATCCTCGTGAAATTGAATTCAATCAATTGCTCGTGAAAGTAAAAATCTTATTAGGTTAGAATATTCTTATATTTTATGTCGAGTTTGGGAAGATCAACAAGCAAAGCCGATTAAAGAACTCGGAGGGCTTCACGAGGAGCGGAGTGAGGCTGGAGTCAGCGCATCAAAAGCCGCCACATAGAGATATACTGTAACTGTAGCAATCGTAGTACCAAACCACTCCTGAAACAGAGACAAGATCAGAAGTGTCTTTCCTGGGCTAAGGAGAAATAGAAATGAACCATCGCACAGTAGTTCAAAGTCAAAACTACCAGCAGGACTACCCACAGTGCCAAAACTACCAGCAGGACTACCCACAGTGCCAAATCTAACAGCAGGACTACCCACAGTGCCAAAACTACCAGCAGGACTACCCACAGTGCCAAAACTACCAGCAGGACTACCCACAGTGCCAAAACTACCAGCAAGACTACCCACAGTGCCAAAACTACCAGCAGGACTACCCACAGTGCCAAAACTACCAGCAGGACTACCCACAGTGCCAAATCTACCAGCAGGACTACCCACAGTGCCAAATCTACCAGCAGGACTACCCACAGTGCCAAAACTACCAGCATGACTACCCACAGTGCCAAAACTACCAGCAGGACTACCCACAGTGCCAAAACTACCAGCAGGACTACCCACAGTGCCAAAACTACCAGCAGGACTACCCACAGTGCCAAAACTACCAGCAGGACTACCCACAGTGCCAAAACTACCAGCAGGACTACCCACAGTGCCAAAACTACCAGCAGGACTACCCACAGTGCCAAATCTACCAGCAGGACTACCCACAGTGCCACAACTACCAGCAGGACTACCCACAGTGCCAAATCTACCAGCAGGACTACCCACAGTGCCAAAACTACCAGCAGGACTACCCACAGTGCCACAACTACCAGCAGGACTACCCACAGTGCCAAAACTACCAGCAGGACTACCCACAGTGCGCAACTACCAGCAGGACTAGCCCACAGTGCCAAAACTACCCAGCAGGACTACCCACAGTGCCAAAACTACCAGCGGACTACCCCATGCCACAACTACCCAGCTACCACAGTGACTAAAACCCAGGACTTACCCACAGTGCCAAAACAAGCAGGACTACCCACAGGTGCCTACCCACAGTGCCATCTACCAGCAGGACTACCACAGGCCAATCTACCAGCAGGAACTACCCACACAAAACTACAGCAGGACTCACTACCCCCAAAACTACCAGCCGGACTTACCCACAGTGCCACAACTACCAGCAGGACTACCCACAGTGCCAAAACTACCAGCAGACTACCCACAGTGCCAAATCTACCAGCAGGACAGTGCCCAAATCTACCAGCCAAACTACCGCAGGACTACCCACAGTGCCAAAATACAGCAGGACTCCAACAGTGCCAAATCTACCAGCGGATCCCAAGTGCCACAAACTACCCAGCAGGACTACCCACAGTGCCAAAACTACCAGCAGGACTACCCACAGTGCCAAATCTACCAGCAGGACTACCCACAGTGCCACAACTACCAGCAGGACTACCCACAGTGCCAAAACTACCAGCAGGACTACCCACACAACTACCAGCAGGACTACCCACAGTGCCAAAACTACCAGCAGGACTACCCACAGTGCCACAACTACCAGCAGGACTACCCACAGTGCCACAACTACCAGCAGGACTACCCACAGTGCCAAAACTACCAGCAGGACTACCCACAGTGCCAAAACTACCAGCAGGACTACCCACAGTGCCAAAACTACCAGCAGGACTACCCACAGTGCCACAACTACCAGCAGGACTACCCACAGTGCCAAATCTACCAGCAGGACTACCCACAGTGCCACAACTACCAGCAGGACTACCCACAGTGCCAAATCTACCAGCAGGACTACCCACACAACTACCAGCAGGACTACCCACAGTGCCAAAACTACCAGCAGGACTACCCACAGTGCCACAACTACCAGCAGGACTACCCACAGTGCCAAAACTACCAGCAGGACTACCCACAGTGCCAAATCTAACAGCAGGACTACCCACAGTGCCAAAACTACCAGCAGGACTACCCACAGTGCCAAAACTACCAGCAAGACTACCCACAGTGCCAAAACTACCAGCAAGACTACCCACGGTGCCAAATCTAACAGCAGGACTACCCACAGTGCCAAAACTACCAGCAAGACTACCCACAGTGCCAAATCTACCAGCAGGACTACCCACAGTGCCAAAACTACCAGCAAGACTACCCACAGTGCCAAAACTACCACTAACTGGTTTGCTGACTCACTTATTTATAATGTTTTATAATTAATTTTATTGCCACTTTATTGTTGTTTTTAGTTATTTGGTTCAACTTAGGTTGTTGTACAGTGCTATGGAAATAAATGTTGATTGATTGATTGATTGATTGATTGATTGATTGATTGATTGATTGATTGATTGATTGATTTCTGACCATGATATTACTGTGTCTGCCAACTTTACTGGCCAACTTAACTTACCTGAACTCTATAGCGTTAACAATACAATACACCTAACAATACAAATGAGATGAAGGCTGCTATCAAAGCAACCTGATCTTCAGTGTTACTTGCCTCAAACTGATTGCTTCCTTGCCAGGCTGCACTGATAGTAATTCATGCTAAATGAACATATTTGTTTCTGAATTTCTGTATTGTAAATCTTTTTTTGATAGATCCTGGGAAATATTCTAATATTTTGAGATTCTGGATTTTTGCTTGTCGTGAGCTGTAAACCGTAATAATTGGAATCATAATTCCAATAATTCCATAAAAAAGACTTGAAATATGTCACTTTACATGTAATGGATCTAGAATACATGAGCATTTAACTTTTTTATTATTATTATTATTGCTATTATTATTTAAACAAAATTGCAAAAACAATTTACTTTTTAAAGGTAGAAACCAGTTTTGCTTGTAAAAATAATGTAAGTTTTTTTTTTATGTCATAAATAACTGTCCTGTTGGATATAAGGACTTTCAGATGCTGTAAATCTTTGTATTTTGGATCGACAACCTCCTCTGAGGCTCTGATCTCAAACCAGTATTCTGCTGCGTCATTTCAGCAGAATAATACAGCCAATACACTATATGGCATGCTTTGGCATCACAACTTCCCTTCACTGGAAGGAAACCTGTTCCACCATAACAGTGACCCTGTGCACAAATTCCCCAAGGTTGGAATGAAAGAAGATGCTCTACGTTCAACCCCACTGAACACTGACAGTGACATCACCCCAGACCTCGCACTGCTAACTAAGAACAAATCAACATGCTTTATAAATCTAATGGGAAAGCCTTTCCTGTATGTAGGGGTGCTAAAAAACTTTTGCTGGAAAAAAAAGTCCTAAATTGAATGTATTAAGAAAAACATTTCTCACCCATGTTATAAAGTCTCTGGACTTCTTTCTCTGAAATGAGGATTTCCTCACCCTCGGTTGGTTTGTACGCATTTCTGAAGTTGCCATGAGATAAGGTTTGTGGCTCGAGACGAACATCTGAAAAAAAAACAACCACGCCCACGTCATTCAGTAATTACTATATACTGTATTTACATATACCCGCACCCGAGTGCTCACTGCGCCGCTCATTGGGCCGCTATGCAGGACATATTTCATTGGGATATTAAAGAGCCATAATGTCTTAAAGTATTTAATGTAAAAGTTGTGTTTCACATTTAGTAGCATGTACAAAGTATATTTATAACCGTAAATCTTTTAGCACATAGAACTTCATAACTCTCAATATTTAATTACTACCCTTGTGTCAAGGCAGCAACATACTTTACCCATGTTTTTTGTGTAAAGCGTAAAGTTTTTCTTATCCGGAAAGATCGAATCAGCCAGAGCCCAAAGTATTTTTTCAATATTCTCGATAATCATAAATGGTTTAATCTGTGGAAATAAAAAAAAAACATTGAAGTACAGAACAGAATTCTTTTTTTTTTTTTTTCCCCGATTTTCGCCCTAATTTAGTCGTTTCCAATTCCTCCCCGTCACTAGGGGGCTCCCACATTAAGGCTACTACTACCACTCAGCTGGGAGGGCCGAAGACTATCACGTGTTTCCTCCGACCTACGTGACGCTAGTCAACCGCATCTTTTCAAACTGCTCGCTCGCGCACTGTTGGGGGCGGCGTAACACACTCGGAGGACAGCGCTATCCGTTCCCTCCGTTGCGCGAGTTCACAGACGCCCCTGACTGGCTGTAGAGCCGTGATTAATGTGGGAGCACTATGTACCTCTCATCCCTCCCCTCTGAGAGAGCTCGGCCAATCAGCTCTCTCTAGACCTCCGGCTGCGAGAGGTTACAGCACCACCCGGGATTCGAACTAGCGATCTGCGGATGATAGGGCGAGCGCTTTTACCACAGCGCCACTCGGAGGCCCCAGAACAGAATTCTTAAGCACATATTGGCATTACGCATGTATCTCACATCAGTGAATATCAGAACATACGCCTAAGTTCAACGTAGCCAAAACAGAATCGATGAGTCCACTGGCTAGGATCAGGTAGCTGGAAGCCATGGACCTGACGTCTCCTGAAGGAAGCGATGTTTTATTAACTTGAGAAGCGGCACCCTGCTCAATGGTTTGAGTGAGGTGCTCTATGTCAGACGCCGTGATGGTGTTTGGATTGGTCTCGATAGCCTTCAGGAAGGACTGAGCGAGGGAACTCAGACACTTTAAATAACGTTCTCTGGATGAGATGTTCTTATGCTCTTCTAACTCCTACGGAGAGGAAAACGTTTAGTGGTCTTCAGAGTAAACACGATAAGGTAAACTCTGATAAGATAAAGCTGTAAAAAAAAAAAAAAAAAAGTATAAACAGCCACGATGGAGTTGTTGTGTAAATCAAATGGGGAAGTTCCCGTACTCACAGGGTTGTCATGAAGATCTTCGCAGGGTTGTGTAAAAAATGAAGTCTTGTGAAATCTGGACGTGCCAAAGTCATCCAAGAGTTCTACAGGCAAAACAATAAAAAAAAAAAGTAATAATCTTACACAATTACCATAAAATAATTCAATAAAATAATTGATAACCTTGGAAAGGATAGTAGAAAGTTTAGTAGACAGTTTTAAAAGTAAAAAGTCCTTTGGTTCAACAATACTCCTTGATTGTCGTCCTTGCTTGATCCGGGCCACTAATTCGTCTTTTCTCCGTATATAAAGAAACTTATCCACATAAGAATTTTAGAAAGTTTCTTGATATACGGAGAAAAGACTAAGAATAAGCTATAAAACTATATTACCTTCATGAAATTGACATACGCCTCTTCTTTGCAAATCACAGTTGTCCCAGGTCAACACTCCACTGCCAGGGTGAAAGGCTACACAGTCCTCATTGTCTGGAAACTGGGAATGCTCTAAAGGGAAGAATATAAACGTGCAAACTTGAATGTGAACAAACAGATTGAACTGGGTGGTCAGTTAAAACGATTACATATACAGATCATAAGTAAGAGACTTGAATGTGATGTAGTGTAAGAGCTTGGAGCGTGTTCGTCATGGGATGGGAATGTACTGTATTAGAGACAGTGTTTGTTTTGAAGGGTGGTATTCTGAATTACAGCATGCTTGATATATTTATGACCGTTTAGGGCCGTTTCCCAGCTCCAACTTGGCTCCAACTCGTTTTGACTTTGGGAGCAACCAAGAAGCAGAGCAGCGGTGGAAACAGTTACACACAATGACTCGCAGCTTAATCCATTCAAATCGGCAACGATGCCCAAAAATACCCAACAGTGTGCTTTACCTTGACACTGGATGTAGCCCCACTGAGTCTGTAAAGAGGTTGTCATCTCCAACAATGATCTGTCCCATCGGAAAAGCAGGCCGGACGAAATGAGCGAACAGTCTTTTTCCATGGCTCGGATTTCCCTGTCCTCCAGCACCTGATCCCACATGTGCAGCTGGGTAATGCTGCCACAGAAGGCTCCGTCACTTTTGAACTCGCTGCCGAACGCGTCTTGTTCTTGGCCTATGATGAAAATCCCGCCGCCCCGAATATGGCCTGATGAGTAGAGCGAAATACCACGTTGAACTTTCTGACCATCCACTGACATTGTCCATAAGCCACCCTTTCCAGTCCAGCTCACACACACGGAGTGCCAGGAGGCATCGTTGGCGAAGACTGATAAGTAAGGGCCATGGTGACCGTGTACCATCAGGGCGAGTCCGACGTTTCGGTCCGGCAGGACTCTGGCTCGGAGCTGGAACTCGTTAATGTAAGAGCGTAACGAGTAAGAAAACACGGTCAAACCCCCATGGCAAGAGGGACTGAAATGAAGCCAAGCACAAACAGTCACAGCAGTCATGTTCGAGAAATTCTGCAACAGACGGGCGGATTGACGTTCACTCCTGTTCAGGAAGTTCAGGATTAAGGTACCTGGGAGGACAGATATGGCAGAATGTGGATATTTGTCGGTAATATTAACAATTATGTTATTTATGTATAATTTCAGCAATTATGCATGTGGTTTATTAAAAAAAAACAAAGACAAAAAAAAAAACGCTATATTGCCAAAAGTATTCACTCGCCTTCCTTTACATGCATTATGAACTTGAGTAAAATCCAATTCCTAATCCATAGGGTTTAATATGATGTTGGCCATATAACAGCAACTCTTCTGGGAAGGCTTTACTGGCCTACACAGAGTCATGACCTCAACACGATTTGGGATGAATTAGAGCGGAGACTGCGAGCCAGGGCTTCTCATCCAACATCAGTGACTGACCTCATAAATGCACTTCTGGAAGAATGGACAAAAATCCCCATAAACACACTCCTTTTTTTGGGGATTTTCCCCCGATTTTCTCCCTAATTTACTCGTGTCCAATTCCTCCCCGTCACTAGGGGGCACCCACATTAAGTCTACGACTACCACTCAGCCAGGACGGCCGAAGACTATCACGTGTTTCCCCTGAACCACGTGACACAAGCCGACCGCATCTTTTAAACCTGCTCGCTCAACCATAGTTGGGAGCGTCGTAACACACTGGTTGCCCCTGGTTGGCTGTAGAGTCGTGATTAATGTGGGAGCGCTAAATACCTCTCATCCCTCCCCTCTGAGAGAGCTCGGCCAATCAGCTCTCTCTAGACCTCCGGCTGCGAGAGGTTACAGCGTCACCCGGGATGCGAACTGGCGATCTCCGGATGATAGGACGAGCGCTTTACCTTTGCGCCACTTGGAGGGCCATAAACACAATCCTGAACCTTGTGGAGAGCCTTCCCAGGAGAAGACTTGGAGCTGTTATAGCTGCAAAGGGGGTCGGGCCAATATCATATTAAACCCTATGGATTAAGAATTGGATGTTACTCAAGTTCATACACATGTGAAGGCAGGCGTGCTAATACCTTTGGCGATATAATGTATGAACTTAGGTACTTCTGCACCAAAGGCTTAAAAAGAAAATACCGTATGTAGTCTCATGTACACTACCTGGACAAAAAACTAATTTGCACCCTCTAAGATTTCATTCAATCACCTTTCGCTTTGATTACAGCGCAAACTGTATCGGCCAACTGGCCATGTGTGAAGATGATTGATTCCTCAAGCTCCCAGAACCACTCTGGTTGAGGTCGTCAGAGGAGTTCATTTTATCCATACACTGGACGCTATGCATGATGGGTGCATCACAGTGGAATAAGGTCAGTCTGAACTCAAGTCATCAGACCACATGACCTTCGTCCATTGCTCCAAAGCCGAAGCTTTAAGCTTCCCAGCAGCCAAGTGAAGCCTTGTTTTAGGATGTCTCCTGAACAAGTGGTTTTTCCTTGTGGACAAGTTTACTCCCAGTTCTCACTATATGGTGACAGTTTTACTTTTGTTATTAAACAGCTTTTGATTTGACTGTTTTTACTGTTTTTTTTTTTTTTTACAATGCAACTTCACCAAGAGTTTAAGTGATCTCCATTCATGAATATTTCCAACCATATTCCTTCTACAAGGTCTTGAAGGGTTCTTAACCCAGTTCCAGTTATTTCAAATCTCCTTAGTTGTTTTCTTTGCTTGATGCAGCCTAATAATTTGACCTGTCCGAAATTTTTTGTTTCTTTGGCCAGGCAGTGTAAAATCGAGGAATGTGGCGATGAGGCGATCACTCACCGTATATTTCAGGAGCTCTTCTTGCAATCCAGACAGGCTCTGAAATGTTCACGGACCGTAGAAAGCCGGTCAGCTTTTGCTCCTCTTCGGCACCGGGTACGACTGCCAGCGATCCCGACCTCTCGATACACTGCTGATTGACTGCATGCCAGGGTAGCCTGGCTGGATGATACTTATAATAAACTTCCTCATTTGCCCGTAAACTTGTGATTTCCACGTTAACAGCAAGAGCTGCAGAAAGAGACCGCGTCATGGCGTGGAAACAGATCCAACTTCAGCGTCATACTGAATTCATTCATATATCTATTTACTTATTACATCTGTGACACACCCTGTCTATGAAATGCTACACATGTTACAGAGTTACAACACAAGTATTCATTTGTTGAAGAAGCCTTACAAAAATGATTATGTACAGTGGGCACTTTATAGAAAGTGAGTAATAAGATAAGAAGCAACTATGCAAAAGATGAACAATTAGGCTTGGGGTAAAATAATATCACCTTTTCCAATACAGTGCTGAATCAAGACCTATAAAGCACAAACAGTACATTATATACTGTATCTATGTATATATGAATGTACAGTATGTATATGTAACTCCCTGAATAACTCCTGAAATGATTATGTTGAAGATTAAGAAGTCAAATGAACTCACAATGACGTTCGAGCAGAGAAGTTTCAGTAAAAGCATCCTGGCAAGAGGACAGTCCAGTTTATTAACCTGTTTAAACACATTACATCCAAGTCTCAATGAATTCTGTACATTATTTGAACGTATCCTGTGTAGTGAAAGTCTTGAAAAAACCTCAGCTGGTAGTAAGTGAATAAGTTCATAAGTAGAATAAGCTATATAAAAAATAAATAACTCTCTTACCTTTGAGTATATTTGTTTCCTGTTTAAATGTTGAGAAGTTTTGTGTTTTCTGTTGGGAAGTTCCTGCCTGTGTATCTTGTTCCCTGGAGTTCGCCTCAGTACGTGTGTGTGTGTGTGTGTGTGTGTGAGAGAGAGAGAGAGAGAGAGAGAGAGAGAGAGAGAGAGAGAGAGCACATGTACAGTACATGAGCCGGAGAGCTGTTGTGTGTGTGTGCGTAGTAGTGTGCGCGCCAATGACACGCGTCAGGCTGATGATTTAAATAGCCAAAGAGGAGGACCCTAACAAAAACCAATAATAACCTAACAAAAAAACTATTATATAAAAAAATAAAGGTATAGATCCATCCATCCATCCATTATCGCCAACCGGGTCTCGAACTTTCCTACCTCGGCCACCACAACCAACACTGACTTGGGGATCGCAAGCCTCTGACACCCCGGGTCTGATCCGTCGAGATCCTTGGAGTTCACCGCCACCCAAATAACAGCACACCCTACCCTACTTGGTTCCTTGAGTGGTGGGTCCACATAAGGAAGAATGAGTAGCCATGTCGCTCTCTTGTGGGCCCCGTGGCAGGCCTGGTCACCAAACCCTCGCTGACGGCTCCTCTATCTGATCTTGGCTCCAGACAGAGGCCCCATGCTTCCTTTGGGCAGGGTCAACTCTTTCTATCATTGGGTCTACGAGTCTGCCCCCTCGCCTGAGACCAGATTGCCTTGGGAAGCCCAACCAGGAGAACATGCACAACTCCCAGGTTGATGTTTTTTGGGATTTTTTGGCACATCAGGCGACGGATAATCCCCATCCTGGAGATATATCCGCCATTTCTGTGGCAGTTCCTTAAGGGGTCGGGTTGCCAGCTCAGCGCCTGACGGTCATTCAGGCAATTTGGGAACGGCAATTATCCCAACCCCGAAATGTCTAATGAGAGGAAAATCGGAGTACCCGTATAAAACCCACCAATGTACACAAACCTCTACACCACAATCGCAGAAGTACCTACGAATTTGGTGTACACTACATGCACAATTTGATTAAAAAAACTTTCAAAGAATTTACTACTGTATTAAACGTACCATTCTCTATTCAAACATATTCATCTAGGCAAACAGCGAATAAAGCAACAGATGATCTCATTAGGAGGATGTTTGCCAATATTTATCATCACCTCAAAAATGTATATTAAAACAATGTTACTTCAAAACTAAGTGTATGGTACCTGTACTAAACTACCACCTTTTGCGATTAAATAATTGCACTGGTCTTTAGCACTATTGTACACTACACTATACATCCTTTACGCCCATACTGTATGTGTGGTTCTTCCTTAAACGGTTACCACAAAGTTGGAAACACGCGATTATCTAGAATGCCTTTGCATGCTGTCGCGTTACCATTTCCCTTCTCTGGAACATAACAGGAACAAACCTGTCCAGGCATGGCGTTGCCCCTCTGCGCAAAGCCAGATAGATGAAAAAGTAAAAAAAAAGTAAAGTAAAGCCTTTATTTTTGTCACATATACATTACAGCACAGTGAAATTCCTTCTTCGCATATCCCAGCGTACCTGGGGTCAGAGCACATGGTACAGCGCCCCTGGAGCACTTAGGATTAAGGGCCTCGCTCAAGGGCCCGACAATGGCAACCTGGCTGAGCTGGGAATCGAACCACCGATCTTCCGATCAGTGACTCAGTGCCTTAGCCCACTGAGCCACCACTGCCCTATGAAGCTATGCACTGCATGAAAAGAGCTGTATCCGGACAAATGTGGTATGGGAAATCATCCGCTAAACTTGAAGTCTGCCAGACGTATGAGGCAGAGTGCTTGGAAAGGGAGAATGCAAAGGGAAATTCTGTGAAACGGCCAGATACCTCATGTATGTGGATGTCTACGGGAATCGGTGAAACTTTCTAGGAGTCCTCACAGCTAGCAGTGAGAGGTGATGGCTGTGAGGTGTGAAGGCCCTTTTGTATGTTAATTACAAAGAGGTGCTGTCCTTCTTATCGTAGCCGGGTGTGGGGGGGATTGGCCATGGTGTGCCTTTGTCTCTTCAGCTTGAGAGTTGATGCACACACTGCTCTTCTTCAAAGAGGCTATCCAGTGTCTTGATACATTTGAGCTCAAGTGTGATGAGTGAAGACCACAGGAAGAGTCAAGCCATGTGCACAGAAGAGCTAAGAGGGCGCATAACATGGGCATTGCGGTAAGTTGACCTTCATGTTCAATTATTACCTTAGTAATGCAGTAAATTACACCTTGCCAAGTTAGCCTAAGCACTTGGCTGCACATCTACTTTTTGTTACTTGCATTGTGTAGGTTTCCAGCTTATTTAACAGTTTGTCACGTCAGAATTATACGATGTTGTTTAAAAATGTATGTATTAAAGCGTTTTTAATTCAACATTACAGGAAGCTGTAAGGAGCCTCAATAATTCAGAAAACAACCCACATAAATATGATCCACAACCTGGGTAAGAATGCTGTTTCTTTACCTGCTATGTATGGGGTTTCACGTAATCATTTTAAATGTAATTAAGGACACGACTCTCTTTCCACACAGAATAAGTTTCAAACAGTGATGACATTTCTGCTGGAGGAATCAAAGATGACTTTTGCAGACCCTGAGTGTATAAAGGGGAATCAGAAATTGTTATTGTATTTATTTTCATTTTTTCCCTCTAATAATTTGAATTGTTTCTGTCACTGATTTTTCTGATTTTTTTAATATATTTTTTTAAATCCAGTATGTTACGGGACTTACTATGAGACATTTCAGAGGAAATATTCTTTGTCTCGGCCAGGAAAGTCTCAGCTGAGAGACTCCATTAAGACTGGGGCTAAAAACCGACAAAGATGAGTAAGTGTACATCATCTAGTGTATGTATTAAGTTTGGTACATCTCAGAGTGTTTTTAGGGATTAATGTATTGTGATTTTTTTTTGCAGTTGCCGGAGTCCAGGTGTAGAGTCGTTCACACAGATGCAGAGAGAGAACTGTGGCAGACTGCAACGCTGGAGCTGATGTCTGATGAGGAGGATGCCATTGCGTGCCTGCCGTCTGCGTGTAATATCTAACGGGACCGAGGACATTTATTTTGTACATCTAACAAACACTGGTGCATGTTTGTTTTAGTATTGCTTTCAATTTAATTCCACCTTCATAAATGCACATTTGTTCATTTTTTCCCCATATTTTGTTTTTTTTACCCCTTATTCTTACTTTGCTTTGTATATTTATTAGTGTTTGATTTGATTTGACAAAAAAAATCTTATTGATTTTAATAAATCAATTCTATTGTCATTTTTTAAAAATAATGTAGGGTATGTATAGTACTGTTGTGTGTGTGTGTGTGTGTGGGGGGGTGTGGATAGGGTCTATCTACATACCTGCCCAATAACCAATCAAGTGACTAAGTTATGACGGCTAAATAAAAATTAGCTGAGTAATGGTCCAAAAGATGTCAGGGTTTTGGGAGTGTTTTTTTTTTTTTTTTTTTAAACAACCAATCATCTCTATCAAAGTAGAGATAAATAAACCATTAGAGAAGAGCAGAGTTGTGCAAAGGTGTAAAATGCAAATGGTCTTGAGGTGTGAAGGTGTTCTGACAAAATCCTTGAGTGGATTAATTGCCATGGCAACAAATGGCTGTACCATGGCAGGATTCCTCAGCGAGATACATCCGAATTGGTATCAATCCCGAAGTATCCTAGCTTGGTGGAATTTGATGTATACGGTCAGTGGTACTTGTAAATACTTCCGAAAATCAGTGGTGTATATACGGGAGTTTCCTAGTACAGATACACCTCTTTTCATGCAGTGATGGTATCGGCCAAAAGATGGTGTCGGTGCTAAAAAGTGTCTCATTTTTAGATAGGATCATATAACACCATTTCCCATAATACTTACTGGTAATTATAATACTTTTAATACATAATACTTTTAAATATGCTATACATTTATATTTTATCAGATAAAATGCAAAACATTTGCTAACCACAGTTTCATGCCCAATGAGTGTGAGAGTATGTGTGTGTGTGTGTGTGTGTGTGCCCTGCGATGGATTGGCACCCCTGTGTACCCCGCCTTGTGCCCTAAGTCTCCTGGAATAGGCTCCAGGCCCCCCGTGACCCTGAACAGATGATAATAGATGATGAGTGAGTGAGTACGTTTCATGCCCTTTTATATAGTGTCTGTAACTTTTTTAGATTCAAATCTTTTAATGATCTTAATTGTCATTCAGATTAAACTTGGCCAAAACCTGAAAAAGTGTATTATTCTAAAATGCTAAATTGTTAAGATATTGAACATGAACTTGACATGGCTACGGACACTACAAATTAAATTTTTTTTAAAACAATTTAAGCAGCATTTTTTACAGGTCATCTCATACAGCTTCTAGAAACTTGCATTTAAAATGATCAACGTTTGAAGCGAGACACTATCACAATAAAAAATTACCATTATTACATTTCATATTTATTTGTTTATTGAAAAGGTAATATTTGAATAAAAGTGGTTGAGAGTTCGTGTGCATGAGTTATGGCTGCGTATTTGAGATAAATGACGGAAAATGGATTGCAACTGATTGAAAAATTGGATTCCAAAGATGGAAATCACCATTATTAGGTTTAAATGTTGTTTTGTTTAGTTTTTTAAATCCGGGATGTAATTCAATGTTATTCCCGCTGTTCCCAGGGCAGCATATTCCTTTGGATGGTGGCAATAATTCTCAAGTTGCCTCGTCTTGATTTATAAACCTGTACAACTTGTGGCATAAATTAAGAGACGAGCTTCCTGATAGCTCTTGGCTAACATGAACTATTGTAAAAAAAAAAAAAAAAAAAATACGTAAAGAGTACAGAAACAGACTTTTCATGAAACATAACATTTCAGCCAGGATCAGTGTTTATTAGGAAAATAGTGAACAACCTATTAAATTACTACATGATTGTAAATAGAATGCTATTCTACAATGACGTCGTAAAAGGACAAACATATGACGGGGATTGTGGAAAGTTTGTGCAAAGCCGCAAAACAGTGCATATAAGAGTATTGAGTGAGTTGTAGGGTAAAAGAAATATAACGTATATTAAAAAGGAAGGGAAAAAAAAAGATTTTATTAAGATAATTATTTTTTGCATTGCCAACTCCAACTTATTACTATATCCTTGTTTATATACAACAAATAAACACCCATACCTGTATTAGATATAATAATCGCATATTCTAATCTATAATGATAATATTTAGCACTTCTATAAAACAAACAAAAAAACCCATGTAGACATGTTATATTTGTGCTTTTAATATTACAGTACCTCTTCATGAGAAAATGTGCATGCAGGAAATTTCTTGCTGGTCCTCAGACAAATATAATATATATCACTTCTCCTATTTTTTATTGATTTATTTTGGATCACCTAGCTCAAACCCAGCGGATGTCTCTGGAGCACGAGCTGACGCCTGAGGACAGCGAGTACACTATTTTAGGAACGCTTCGATGTCTTGTTTCTTCGAGCTCGGGCTTCACGAAGGTCCTGGACTCCACGTCGTCTTCAATGCTCTCATTAAACAGTTCTGCGAGAGAGCATAAAGCGGAGTGCAGGTCGTCCCGCGCATCCATGACGCTCTTGATACACGGCAGCTGAAGAGTACCGGTGTGGCGGACGTCCGTCTGTCTCGGTAACCCGTGCACTAGGCCACTAATGGTCTTGGTCAAAGACTGGACCGTATCTCTGAACGAGCTGAGACCAACATCGCTGCCTTTTCCTGGTGAAATAATCCGCATGCATGTCACTGATTATTAACACTTTTATATTGTAGGGTTGAATAAAAAATCTACACGGACAGGCGATTATACCTCTTAGAGTGCGAGACAAAGAGGATTGAAGTTGCTGGAGAGCGTGGTTTAGCTCAAAGTACTTGGAGGCCGTATTTCTCAAACGCCCCATCTGTACAGCATCGGCTCCCTCTGGATCACTCTCCATATGGCCAGGTTTCTCCTGGAGCAGAAACGAACGCAATTAACACTTTTACTATTAAACCTGCTTTTGCACAAGCCAATAGACCATCATACTACCATACTAACATAATTGGGGGGGGAGAAAACAGCAATGCCCAAAAGCAAATCATTAAGCTCTGGTGTAAGAAAGCAGTTGCTATTTTATGATGCTGGATTGCAAAATATACAGTACAGAGCAAAAGTTTGGACACCCTTTCTCATTCAGCGAGTTTTCTTTATTGTGTTCTTTAGCCCAAACGCGTCTCTTCTGCTTGTTGTCTGTCCTTAGCAGTGGTTTCCTAGCAGATATTCTAGCATGAAGGCCTGATTCACACAGTCTCCTCTTAACAGTTGTTCTAGAGATGTGTCTGCTGCTAGAACTCTGTGTGGCATTGACCTGCTCTCTGATCTGAGCTGCTGTTAACCTGCGATTTTCTGAGGCTGGTGACTCGGATGAACTTCTCCTCCGCAGCAGAGGCGACTCTCGGTCTTCCTTTCCTGGGCCAGTCCGCATGTGAGTCGGTTTCTTTGTAGCGCTTGATGGTTTTTGTGACTGCACTTGGGGACACTTTCAAAGGTTTCCCGATTTTTCGGACTGACTGACCTTCATTTCTTAAAGTAATGATGGCCGCTCGTTTTTTTCTTCACTTAGCTGCTTTTTTCTTGCCATAATACAAATTCAAACTCTTTGAATGAGAAGGTGTGTCCGAACTTTTGGTCTGTACTGTATATATATATATATATATATATATATATATATATATATATATATATATATATATATATATATATTAGAAATTTGAGAGTAAGCATCTGTGTGGTCATTAGTCCTTTTAGAATAATCAGAAAACAATGTCATTTTCCTAGAGAGCAGTAGTTAAGGCATTGGATTATGGTTCGGAAGGTCCCAGGTTCAAATCCCAGGACTGCCAAGGTGTCCCAGATGGGCCCTTGAGCCGGGCCCTTAACCCTTAACTGCTCATATTTATAATGAAATACAAAAAAAATGTACTCTAAGTCGCCCTGGATAAGGGCGTCTGCCAAATGCCTTGAGCCTATTCGAGAGCGATGGGCGTGTCAAGGGGATTGAGTGTGCAATTAAAATCTACTTAATAAACAAAATCTCACACCTGCATTCCGTGCCGGTCACAATAACACTAAAAAATTCAACAGATGGTGTTGTACATTTTTTAAAACGTGCTTATGAGTGGGCGATTAAATTCCACACCGGCATGGCTAGTATATACACACGTGGACAAAATTGTTGGTACCCTTCGGTCAATGAAAGAAAAACTCACAATGGTCACAGAAAAAACTTTAATCTGACAAAAGTAATAATAAATAAAAATTCTATGAATGTTAACCAATGAAAGTCGGACATTGCTTTTCAACCATGCTTCAACGGAATTATAAAAAAAAAAAATGGAACAGGCCTGGACAAAAATGATGGTACCCCTAACTTAATAGTTTGTTGCACAACCTTTTGAGGCAATCACTGCAATCAAACGATTCCTGTAACTGTCAATGAGACTTCTGCACCTCTCTGCAGGTATTTCGGCCCACTCCTCATGAGCAAGCTGCCCCAGTTGTTTCCGGTTTGAAGGGTGCCTTTTCCAGACAGCATGTTTCAGCTCCTTCCAAAGATGCTCAATAGGATTGAGGTCAGGGCTCATAGAAGGCCACTTTAGAATAGTCCAATGTTTTCCTCTTAGCCCTTCTTGGGTGTTTTTAGCTGTGTGTTTTGGGTCATTGTCCTGTTGCAAGACCCATGACCTGCGACTGAGACCCAGCTTTCTGACACTGGCCAGCACATTTCTCTCTAGAATCTCTTTATAGTCTTGAGATTTCATTGTACCCTGCACAGATTCAAGACACCCTGTGCCAGATGCAGCAAAGCAGCCCCAGAACATAACAGAGCCTCCTCCATGTTTCACAGTAGGGACAGTGTTCTTTTCTTCATATGCTTCATTTTTCCGTCTGTGAACATAGAGCTGATGTGCCTTGGCAAAAAGTTCCATTTTTGTCTCATCTGTCCATAGGACATTCTCCCAGAAGCTTTGTGGCTTGTCAGCATGTAGTTTGGCATATTCCAGTCTGGCTTTTTTATGATTTGTTTTCAACAATGGTGTCCTCCTTGGTCGTCTCCCATGTAGTCCACTTTGGCTGAAACAACGACGGACGGTGCGATCTGACACTGATGTTCCTTGAGCATGAAGTTCACCTTGGATCTCTTTAGAAGTCTTTCTGGGCTCTTTTGTTACCATTCGGATTATCTGTCTCTTTGATTTGTCATGAATTTTCCTCGTGCGGCCACGTCCAGGGAGGTTGGCTACAGTCCCATGGATCTTAAATTTCTGAATAATATGTGCAACTGTAGTCACAGGAACATCTAGCTGCTTGGAAATGGTCTTCTAGCCTTTACCATTAACATGCTTGTCTATAATTTTCTTTCGAATCTCCTGAGACAACTCTTTCCTTCGCTTCCTCTGGTCCATGTTGAGTGTGGTACATACCATGTCACCAAACAACACAGTGACGACCTGGAGCCCTATATATAGGCCCACTGACTGATTACAAGATTGTAGACACCTGTGATGCTAATTAGTGGACACACCTTGAATTAACATGTCCCTTTGGTCACATTATTTTCAGTATTTTCTAGGGGTACCATCATTTTTGCCCAGGCCTGTTCCACGAGTTTATTTTTTTTTATAATTCTGTTGAAGCATGGTTGAAAAGCAATGTCTGACTTTCACTGGTGAACATTCATAGAATTCTTATTTATTATTACGTTCGTCAGATAAAAGTTATTTATGTGACCATTGTGAGTTTTTCTTTCATTGACTGAAAGGTACCAACAATTTTGTCCACGTGTGTATATATATATATATATATAACATTAAGAGTCTTATTAGCAAAGGTATTTGACTCAGGATTAATCTATTTCGCTTGTACTTCATTTTTAAAATTTAAGGCCATGTTAAGAACAAGTCTACAAATCTGATACACAAATCTGAGTTCGTACTGATCCCTCCATCCCCAATACAACTGTAAATTACTGAATCAGGAACATGTGCCGGGTTTAATCTTTGTGCTCCAGAAAGAGAGGGACAAATAATAGAACAATAGCAGCCTAAGCCTAATAAAAGCGCTAAGACGTTTGACGGACGACACTCGGTTCAAGGCATGCGTTATCTTAACCAGAGCCTGGCTGAAAGTGGCTACGATAAGCCTGACCGTGCACGTGGCCTCACTAGCGCTTCTGTACGTTGCTGATTTATTCTTTGGAAGCGCGGTCTTCAGTTGAAAGCCTTCGTCACCGCGTAATAATTTACTAATACGTACCGACATGTTGCAGTGAATGTAGCTTTGCAAATGATTTGCCACCTCCAGCATTTTCACTTTAAGTTTCTGTAAAATCTGGAACGCAAAACAGAGTGAATTTTAAGTACATGAGGGATACACTGAACATATAAATAAATAAATAAACAAATAAATAAATAAATATATTTTTTTTTAACTTTTTTTTTTTTTTAATGAAAGTTGAAACATTTTTTGCAGAATGTTAAATAATTAAACAGAAGAGGGAAAAAAAGGAAAGGAAAGGCAAGAGAACCTGATTTCTAGGTTGAGCTAACTCAGCGTGTCTGAGCATCTCTCTGCTGATCAGGAGCGCCTCGTCTAGAAGAGCTCTCACGCCTCGGCACGTCCCATCCTGCAGACACGTCGCAGCAGACCTCTGAGGAGATCCAGGCACAAAGGAGGAAAAAAAAAAAAAATAAAAAAACACACACCACAGTTATTTCCACAGGTTTTAGAACACTGAGAGTAAAACCAAATTCCACATCCAAACAGAACCTCACATTGCCTACGGTGTCTGATCCGTGTTCGGCCAGGTGGAGATGTGTGCCAGTGACTGCTGCTAGGTGAGCGGTGGCGCTCAGAGCCGCGTCCGTACTCCTCCCCACCTTCCTCTGGGCCTCGGTCACCATAGAGGAGATTTCGGATTCACAACCCTGAAGGAACAGGAAGTACACAGACATGAACCTTTTCAAACAGACATTACAACAAAGCCACAAGGACGTTTTTTCTGACATTACGCTAGATCAGGGGTTGGCGACCCGCGGCTCTGCAGCCGGATGTGGCTCTTCCATCTGTGGCTTTGAAAAATAACCAATTTTATATTTATTTAAATTAAAATGTTTTTTTTTTTTTTTATGTAATTCTAAATTGAAAGATTAGGGTGATCTTGTAACGTTAAAATAAAAAGTGTTTTTTTTTTTTTTGTCGGTCAGAACCACAGACTTATAGAATAAAAGAAGCAGTTATGAGACACGTATTTCTCTATATAACCCTCAGCTACACTAATGCACTGATCCCAGTGTTTCACTAGTGCTCGGACACCATCAAGGTAGAACATTTTCCCAGGAAAAATGATCAGACTGCCTGTTTTAAATCTGAAACGCCAGCCTCCCAGGAACTCCTTTAATGGCCCAAACATGTGGAAACGGCTAGGAGCGAGGTCAGGTCTGGCTGAGAGTCTCATCACCGTACTGTGCCTGAAGTCTTCTGTGAATGTCCATCACTTTCACGCCTTCGTTCACCAGAAATGTCATCACAAGTCCTGGTTTGACTTGAACACTACTGATAATAATTAACAGCCACTACTGAAAGACACCACAGTTCTGCCTTCTTGTTTTCTCCTTCTTTCGTTCCCGAATTCACGGGTCAAAGTTCACCTAGATAAGGCTGACACGCAAAACGAAAAATATCCCTGATTTTAAATTCCTCGCATCCTTTCTTGCATTAGTGAACTCGATGAATTGTATTTGTAATTTATTCAGAAAAAAAAAAAAAAAAGGACGAAAAAGGTCTCCTGTAGGACCATGGAAAGAGCGGTGCAAAAATGTTGGCACCTGTACTCCTATAATATTTATGATTGCACTCATGTAATCATCCCCGGACTCCTAAATTCTCACATTGAACATTTATTCTTCTACAGCTGTATACTGTAGTGATTTATAGTCTCATTATCTGGCATCACCTAGTGGTGGCCGGTTCCCCTTTTTGAGTCTGGTTCCTCTCAGCCATCATGTCACCTGTGACTCGCTCAGCTGGGGTGTAAATCTACACCGGGGCCGAGATTCGACCGCAAGGAACACTGGAGTGTCGACCCCGTAGCATCGAATTTTAGCCGTGATCTTGAACTGATTCTTAATCTTTCATTTATCCGCATGAATGTTCGGCTCGATCCAGAGTCTGTGTTTCCTTCCGCGGTTAAAATGATTAATTACACCACTTAATACATTTCTCAGAAGAGTTATTGCTGATTATTTAACAACACTGTGACGTGACAAATTAAGCCCTTGAAGATTTTAATCTGATCAAATAAATAATAATAAATGTCAGTAGTATTTCTGCGTGTCAAAACGCCCAGGCTCTTCCCATGTACCTGAATGAGGAGCTGGAAATATCCTCCTGTGTTCTTTACTTCAGTCTTGAGCTCCTCCACCGTTTGGGAGACCGACTGAGTGCCGGAGTTGATACTGGAGACCCAGTGCGTGGTAACGAACACGGCTCTCTCGATAGCAGACGTGGCTCTCACGAGATGAGTCTGTGCTTCGGTGCTGCATGCAAACACTGCGCGCACACACACACACACACACACACACACACACACACACACACACACACACACACACACACATATATATAAACTGAGAACATCTTATTCTCCGGAAAAAAAAAACAGCATAATATACAACAAGGATATAGTTTTGAGTGTTCACGTGTTCTCAAAAAAAAAAAAGCCATAATAATGATGTAGAGTTGTTTAAATTAGGACGAGCTTACAGTTCTCCTGGCTGTTGTCATCCAGTTGCCCGTACAAGCCGGCGATGGAGTCTGCAGCGTTAAAAATGGACAGGAGGTCCAGGGTGAGTTTGTCTGCCAGGCTCTCGTTTTCTCCTGCTGATGAACTGGCACGTAAGCGCGAAACCGTGGCAGCTATGAGGTCTTTGCAGATGCCGGGCAAGGCCGAGTCTGACGCGCTGGAGTGAAAAGGAGGAGGTTTGCTCATGCTAATCAGGCCTGGAGAAGGAGAGAAAAGGACACGGAGATCATTCATCTTTTATTCAACGCAAAAAAAAAATGTAAACACACTTCAAGAAAAAAAAATAGTATGATACAAAATTATATATATTATATAAAAAGAATAATATCATCATACTACAGTATTATCATAATATTATCATATATATCACTACATAACATATAGCAATACATTTTGTAATAAAACAGTTATACAAGTTTTTCTTTTCCTGATGTGTGTATAATTTCTTTTGGCTGCCTTTGTATATGAAGACTTTTTTAGAGCAAATAAAATGTGCAATTGATCAATTTTTTTATTCTTGTACATGCTTTATCCATATCCATGTCGATACATCCCAGTATTCATATAGATGAATAAAATATATATATACTGGCAAAAATTAAGGAAACCGAAAGTCCTGGTTTGTCTCGAACACATGAAAAACTTTTTCCACAGTTTTTTTCAGTTTTGCTTTGCGATAGCAATCATTGTTAAAAGCGCTGAACTGTTAATAAACTGAATAGTAAATAAAATAAATAAATAAATAAATAAAAAGTCAGATGTGTCTCTTCCAAAGAAGTCCTGTCACTCTTCAGAAGAGTCAGTGCATAGGAAGAAAATGTGGTGATGAAGGATGGCGGCGATAAAGAAGCTGCGAGACGACGTATAATCTGTATTCGTAATTCGAGACGACGTATAGTTCCTACCTGTAGGCTGTGACAAGGTGGAGTTTAAACTCTGGATGGGGTGCACTCGGATCTCATAGAGTCGCCCGGAGATGCGTCTGCTCTTCAGAAGACTCCTACTCCTGGAAAAAAACATTCGAGAAAGGATGAGAAAACATGTCAAATGAATGTAAATCTGTTTATACTCTAGTTCCTTTGCTGACATCAAGGTGTTTGGAGTGGTAAGAGATATTAAAGGGAGCTTTTTTTTTTTTAAGGTTATGTTCGCAAAACATACAGTAATACTCTGAGCTGGCAAATCTTTGTGCAAAATGAAAAGGGGGGAAAAAAAATTAGCTGCTGCCATTTTTTTCACCTGTCAACTTTTTTTTTTTTTTTCATAGGCGCTCGAGCTCTAATCTTACGCTACCATCTGTCCTGCGTCATGCCAGCAATAAAGCATCCCGAGACCAGTCACGTGTGGGGTCGCTTCTCATGTAAGGGAGAGGGGGCTCACTCACAATTTTGACTAAGAACACAGCCATGAATGAAGAACGGTACAAAAACATCCTCGGAGAACAACTTCTCCCAAACACACAAGAACAGTTTGGTGATGAACAATGACTTTTCCAGCATGATGGAGCACCTTGAGTACATTAAGGCAAAATTGATAACTTAGTGGCTCAGATAACAAAACATTGGAATTTTTGTTTCATGGCCAGGAAACTCTTCAGGCTTTAATCCCATTTAGAACATGTGGTCAATCCTCATGACGTGGTGGACAAACAAAACCCCACAAATTCTGACAAACTCCAAGCACTGATTATATTAGAATGGGCTGCCATCAGTCAGGATGTGGACCAGACGGTGATTGACCACATGTCAGGGTGAATGTCTTGAAAAACACTGCAAATATTGACTCTTTGCATAAACTTGGTGTAATTGTCAATGACACACACAACACTTATGAAATGCTTGTAATTATACATCAGTATACCAGAGTAACATCTGACAAAAGGGTCTAAAAACACTGAAGCAGCAGACTTTTTTTTTCAAAATTTATATTTGTGTCATTCTCAAAACTTTAGGCCACAACTATATTTCACTTTAACAGGACAAATAAAAGCAGGAGAATTTATTTGATAGTCTATGAAAGTCTCATGCACAAACCAGTAATAAAAAATGGCATGGCTGAATGCTTTATCCATGCATATCCATGTCGATGCATCCAGGTATTCTTATAAATGAATTATATATATATATATATATATATATATATATATATATATATATATATATGAATGGGATGCATCGACAAAGAATTGGCAAAAATTAAGGAAACACACAGTCCTGGTTTGACTTGAACACATGACTAAGCTGCAACGATCATTGTTGATAAACATACTAAACATAATAAACATTCTGTATATCATAATAAACATACTGTATATCATAATAAACATACTTTATTACTCTAAGTAATTCTAAGCAAAGCACAGTAAAGATTTTTACATGCACAATTCCACATAACATAATATTATTATTAATTAATGTATCATTATTTTATTATTATTATTATTATATATAATATAAAAAAGAAAAACAGTCCTAGTCAGTTAATTATAATTACACGGAAATATCGTACAAAAATGAAAGGTCAAAAGTAAATGAGATGATTAAGAGGAAGAATAAAAAAGTACCTTCTGCGAGAAAATGAAGACTCTGCGGATGCTGAAGATATGTCTGGCTCCCAGTGATCGTTGGGATCATAAAACACCTCGTCGTCTTTCGTGGTGCGAACGCCCTACGAGCAACGAGATCGACCGACTTGAGCAAAGAAGAGGAATAAAACGCTTCAGACAAGGGTTAAACCCATGTATTAAATCTACAGCGTGAATAAGGTGTGAACAGAGTACAGGGACAGGTTTGTAGGCAGCTCTGTGAGGACTCTTTGTGCTTCCTTATGTTACTTTATGGAGCCATCAAAGTGCCTCAAAATCAATACGAAATGCAAATCACTGTATTTTAAACCGAGTTATTCTAAGCACGTCGTTTCGTCTTGTAATACCGAAGTTCCAGCTTTTCCACCAATCTTTCTTTTCTTTTAATTCTCAAGGTTAAGAGCACTTAAATGTAACGAGAATGCTATAAGACTCTATATTACATTAAATGATGTCTTAAAGACTAGGTTCAGGCCATTCGAACACTATTATAATTTTTATTTTTTTACATTCATTGGCCACTTAATTAGGTACACCTGCTCAACAGCTTGTTAATGGAAATAACTAAATCAGCCAATCACATCGCAGCAACTCAAAGCATTTAGACATGTAGGTAGGTCGAGACGATCTGCTCAATTTCAAACTTTAGCATCAGAATGGAGAAGAAAGCCGATTTACATGACTTTGCACATGGCATGGTTGTAGGTGCCAGACGGGCTGGTCTGAGATTTTCCCGAAACTGCTGATCCACTAAGATTTTCATACACACCCATCTCTAGGGTTTACAGAGAATGGTCAGTTCTCTGGGCGCTTTTGATTCTGAAGATCATAGGACGATGGCCAGACTTATGGTTTGGGCCTCCACAGTCACCAGATCTCCATCCAATGGAGCACCTTCGGGATGTGCTGGCATCGTGAGGTTCGCATCATGGATGTGCACCCGGAAAGAAATCTGCAGCAACTGCGTGATGCCATCATGTCAATAAGGATCAAAATCTCTAAGGATGGATTTTTTTATGCACGTTGTTGAATCTATGCAGGGTGGCAACCCAGTACTAGCAAGGCGTACCTAATGAAGTGGCCGATGAGAGTATTAAATTAAAGGCATGCCTATTTTCTTCAAACTTTTTCCCAAACTTTGTATAAGGAGGCTTTTAGTTTTGAGTTCCACACAGAACCTCAACAACCTTTTTAGGGGGGGAAATATAAATGATTTTCTGAACCCGATTATAATTTGGATCAGGAATAGTAGCTATAAACCATAAAGTAACTGAGCTACCTACTGCATAAAACAAGCAAATTGAACCTGTCTGTAGAAATAAGTTAGTGGCCTATCCTCATCCTAACACAATGCATTATGGGTACATGATGGCTCGGAGATCTTCATTCGTTTTGATTTATGGCTCAACATTAATGCGGTGTATAACGAACAGGACGGTTTCAGACATGGCTGATGTTCTAGACTAACGTGTGAGTGCTCAGATGTCTCGGACCTGTTCCAGCTCCCTCATGATGGCCAGGCTGCTCTGGAACTTCTCCGTGCTCCAAAAGGTAGAGATGCCCAGTTTGGTGTTCTGCACTTGGATTTGCGTTTCGACGTTTCCTCCTTCGGTCCTCGCTTCGGACACTTCGTGTCTGCAAAGAACGAACGTTCACAAAATTTGATTGGATTTACTCTTTGTTTTTTCGGCGACTGAAACTGAATACAATCCAAGGAGACAAGATTACAAGTAAAATGAGCACACCTGCTGAAGACTGTGTGTTTCCTTAATTTGGCGCTTATTTTGTTCGCTTCTTCGATCATAAGCGACAATTTCATGGCATCCCACTGCGGAGGAGCTGCGTAAAGTAAAGAACCGTGTTACTAAAAAATACGGTCAAATTATTGTACGTCACGTTACATTCACTGAAAATAATTCTGATAAATATACAGTACTGTGCAAAAGTTTTAGGTGTCATATTATTATATGAATTATGTCGACTCCTGGGTTTTGCATGAATATAGAAAGGAGTGTGTGACGAAGTTCCCAAAAGAACTCATATTCTCCAGCATGCTCAATAAACCTAACAGCTGTTTTATTTACAGGACTGTGCAAAAGTCTTGGGAACATCCAAACAAAAGCCATATGCAGTGATGCTTTTGAAAACATTTTTACATTAAAGGAAACTTCTATAAAAAGAACTAAGTAATAATATAAACAATAAACAGTGTGCGGTGGAAACTCTTTGCTTGAACATAAGCGGTAGTGATTGATACAGATGTGTGCAGTATTCTAAATGAAACAGCTGTTCGGTTTTACTGAGCATGCTGGAGAATATGAGTTCTTTTGGGAATTTTGGTCTGTCATGTAATATGTGGCTTTCTTTACAGGCATGCAAATACAGTGGAACCTCGGATTGCGAGTAACGTGGTTTACGAGTGTTCCGCAAACCGAGCAAAGATTTTTAATACATTTTTAATCGGAAACCGAGCAAGTATTAGTTTTTACGAGCGCCGAGGATCATGTATCACGCATGCGACTCTTATTTTGACACCGAGCGGCAAGTGATCACAACTGAGCTGCGGGAATTATGGTTAAGCGTCTCCCCTGCTGCGTCCCCCGTGTCAAAATAAGAGTCCCCTGTTGCGTCTTAGTGCTCGTCTCTTATAATCAACATCTCCTTCCCTCTTCTGTTTGCGTGTAATTTGACACCGACACAGACACACACACACAGATCTCCGTGGCGCTTTATTTACACTAAAGGTAAGGTCAAAGGTAAGGTGCTGGTTATTTTTTATTTTTTACTTTACAGCAGTGATTCCGTTAGTATGCTCACGCGAGTATGCTCATTCGAGAACATTGTGTATGTTAGTTGTGAAACTTAAAAAGCGACGTGTGGGAGGGCGAAGGAGTTTTACTGTTTAAGACGAGGCGAGAAATAAATAGATTTTTCATTATTTCTTATGGCAAAATTAAATTATAGTATTTTGGAATAAGAGCCCGCTTCCGGAATGAATTATGCTCGTAATCCAAGGTTCCACTGTATTCTTCCGTAATGTTATTTATTCATTAATTTTAGTGTATCTTTGTAGGGAATGGTCTTGTACATAATCATGCAGACATAATAAACTTGTATAACAAAATTTGTACTACCGATAATATGGCGCCTAAGACTTTTGCACTGTACTGTATACATAAAAATAGTTTTACCATAGAAATCTCAAATAAGAACATAAATAGATGTTTGATTAATATGTTTAGCTCTTGATTAAGTTATATGGAAAGCTATCATGAACACAAGAAGAGCTGGAAAACCCTACATTAATGTGACCATCACTGGATGAGATAATACTGTATGAATGGTATAAATCAAGGCATTTATTTCAATGCAAAACAAACTAATTGTTATTTAAAAAGTACGGGAGGGCAGGACACGTCTGCTCGAACCTGGAGGCGTGAGGCCACAGCGCTAAGCGCCCATTTGAAATAATTTATTGTAAATTGAATCAAACCCAGACCCTGGAGTTGCCAGTCAAAAGTACTAACCGCTACACCACTATGCCGCCTTTACAGCTTGGTCATAGTTAAACATATTAGTTCTGATAGTAAAGAATATGGACATACACTTACTACATATAACTGTTTATTTTGAAACTGCCCTCATTCAAGCACCTAATGAATTATGATGCTATATTGGCACATCAGACCTACCCGTCTTGAGAGTCTGGTTCAGCTTGAGAGCACGCTTCTTCTGAATATCGGCTAGATCCCCTGCGATTTTCCTTTTCTCTGCTTCTAGAGCCTCGAGGATTTTAGCATGTCGAATATCATTATCAGCCATGGCCTGTAGATAAAGGTAAGCTTCCATTAACACGCTTCATTTAACATTTTAAATAAAGCACCCCTTAGTCAACGTACTAAATATCTATTTCTGAATTTATCCCCATGGTTACATTGGGAGTCTACACCCTACCTGTCTGGCAGCCTGGGCCTCCATCTGTAAGCGTTTCTTGTGCGTGCTCATTTCTTTTTCCAGGATAGACTTCGCTGTCTGCAGTTCCTCCATCTTGCTGGTGACCTTCTGCTTCTCGACCTCCTGTGCTCTTTTTCTTTCCGCCTCCTCCTCCTGAAAAATCAAACAGGCATTCCTTATGTCCGCAAAAAAGGAAAGGACAGTAGATTCTTTACACGCTTACTCATCAGCAGGGGATTCGACGTACAAGTTCTTTCTCCAGGACTTTGATCCGGTTCTCGTACTGAAGCTTCTGGTCCGACAGCTCCTTCTGGGCCATTTCTCTGGCCACCTGGATGCCCTGCATCATCTCTTCTTTGGCTTTCATTCGGGCATCTTCGATCTCTGCCTCTAGTCTGGAGATAAAATCGTAAAACTAGAGATGTTGATAATGTTGATGACATTTCATGCAATAACTTGTTCTGCATAATATTTCTCCATAGTAATAATTTATGCACCAAAAAGAGGGTCCAATTGCAATTGAAGCAGTGTGCAATACTGGACATGTTTTAGTGGCCTAAACAAGTGCGGATATATTGACAGCCTTGTATATTTATTTTTAATCTGTTTATTTAAACTATTTGGATTTAATTTATTTGTCTCACATACCATCATTTATTGGTATTTTGCATTTGGAACTATATAAAGCTGTACAATTTAATCAATTACACGATGCAACTTTTTCATTAAAAAAATTGAAATTAATTAAAACTTTTAAAAATAATTTAAGTAAACTTCCAACTGTTTTCAAATTAAATAAATAATAAATTGGACGAATCCCTTCAAATATACCACAGCTTTTGAAGACGATACCAACTACTTCCATTTTCCACAAAGACTAGAATTTTGCTATCACGTTTTCTTCTTTTTGAGTTTATGAACAGTGGGTATGATACTGCCACCTGCTGGACTGGAGTATGGAGCAGAAGACTTGCAGGATTATCTCATTGTGAGCGACATGAAGATTAAACAATTAACAGAAGAATTTACATAAAATTTAGTAGGATGTTTATTAGATCATTTTAGTCACGTTGAATAGTTTAAAACTTGCAAGAAACATGGCTGCATAAGGCAAAGCAGACAGTAAAGTAAACTGTAGTGGTATTAAACCGAATATTGCAAAGCACAAAAAATTAACTGAAGTAAATCCACATTCCACTTATGATTTACAGCTCTAGTGTTTTGTTCCTATAAGTAATTAACGACCGATAGATATTTGATTGATAACTATTGGTGAAGATAAATGCAAAGCTATCATGAACACAAGAAGAGGTGGAAAACCATACATTCAAATCACCATTACTGGATAAGATCATATTAATAGTATAAAATAAGGGAATTTATTTAAATGTAACGCAAACTAATTGTTAACAGCACAGGAAGGCAGGACTCGTCCCCTCGACACTGGAGGTGCGAGAACACAGTGCTAAGTGTCCATTTAAAATAATGAATCATATAATATAAATAACTTAGTTTAAATTTATTTTAATGTAAAATAGTATATGTTCCAAACTTGTTATGTTATGAGTGCGTCAGGGTGTTAAATACTAGTCATTCTTATTATTTATGTCATATAAAACCATAAAGGGCTCATTAATATCTTATTTGTTCACAATGAGTTCACAACAACTAAAAGTTTATGTAAAATAAAGTTTGCTATTAGATTCTAATAATTCCTGTGTTCAAAAGAAAAAAAAAATATTCATGCTTTCACTCGATAAAAAACAATAAAAAAAAATTTATATACACGTCAGGAGAAAAAGATATAATATTATATATAATTAATAATTATATCATATAATTATCATAATATTATCATCATATCAACATATAATATACAGCAATAAATGTGGTATTTAAAGATTTATACAACTTTTTCTTTTCCTGAAGTGTGTATAAATAAAAAATAATAATAAATAAAGATACTGATAACAAAAAATATGATGCACTTTTTTATGATTTATGAACTCACTGAGCTCTTTGAGCTGAAAGCAGCTCGTTCTTGGCAAACTCAAAGTCCTTCTGTCCGTCTCCGTTGCTCCAACAGGACGCCCGCTTTCCGCTTTGCACCTCGGCCGGGTGGTTGAAGCGGAAATAGTGATCTCCTCCGAGAATGACTCGGTCTCCCTGAACACATAATAGAGACGTTGGATTAAAAACAACTTGTATTGAAAGTATGCAGTATCACATGTTGTGTCATCTTGTTTCTTTTACATGGTGGAGGACGGTGGTCTCAGACACGAGGTTACCGTTCACGAACGTCTTGGCGTTTTCCATCGGGGTGATGCTGACCGTGCCATTAACGCTGGAGATGACACTAAAGGAGAAAAACGAAATACGCAAAAACAAAAAAATTCAGATTAAGAATCGTGTGTATGTGTATATATATATATATATATATATATATATATATATATATATATATATACACACGTGGACAAAATTGTTGGTACCCTTCGGTCAATGAAAGAAAAACTCACAATGGTCACATAAATAACTTTAATCTGACAAAAGTAATCATTTAAAAAAATTCTATGAATGTTAACCAATGAAAGTCAGACATTGCTTTTCAACCATGCTTCAACAGAATTATTTAAAAAAAAAACTCATGGAACAGGTCTGGAGAAAAATGATGGTACCCCTAGAAAATACTGAAAATAATGTGACCAAAGGGACATGTTAATTCAAGGTGTGTCCACTAATTAGCATCACAGGTGTCTACAATCTTGTAATCAGTCAGTGGGCCTATATATAAGGCTCCAGGTCGTCACTGTGTTGTTTGGTGACATGGTATGTACCACACTCAACATGGACCAGAGGAAGCGAAGGAAAGAGTTGTCTCAGGAGATTCGAAAGACAATTATAGACAAGCATGTTAAAGGTAAAGGCTATAAGACCATTTCCAAGCAGCTAGATGTTCCTGTGACTACAGTTGCACATATTATTCAGAAATTTAAGATCCATGGGACTGTAGCCAACCTCCCTGGACGTGGCCGCACGAGGAAAATTCATGACAAATCAAAGAGACAGATAATCCGAATGGTAACAAAAGAGCCCAGAAAGACTTCTAAAGAGATCCAAGGTGAACGTCATGCTCAAGGAACATCAGTGTCAGATCGCACCATCCGTCGTTGTTTGAGCCAAAGTGGAGGCTCTGTTATGTTCTGGGGCTGCTTTGCTGCATCTGGCACAGGGTGTCTTGAATCTGTGCAGGATACAATGAAATCTCAAGACTATCAAGGGATTCTAGAGAGAAATGTGCTGGCCAGTGTCAGAAAGCTGGGTCTCAGTCGCAGGTCATGGGTCTTGCAACAGGACAATGACCCAAAACACACAGCTAAAAACACCCAAGAATGGCTAAGAGGAAAACATTGGACTATTCTAAAGTGGCCTTCTATGAGCCCTGACCTCAATCCTATTGAGCATCTTTGGAAGGAGCTGAAACATGCTGTGTGGAAAAGGCACCCTTCAAACCGGAAACAACTGGAGCAGCTTGCTCATGAGGAGTGGGCCAAAATACCTGCAGAGAGGTGCAGAAGTCTCATTGACAGTTACAGGAATCGTTTGATTGCAGTGATTGCCTCAAAAGGTTGTGCAACAAACTATTAAGTTAGGGGTACCATCATTTTTGTCCAGGCCTGTTCCATGAGTTTATTATTTTTTATAATTCCGTTGAAGCATGGTTGAAAAGCAATGTCTGACTTTCATTGGTTAACATTCATAGAATTCTTATTTATTATTACTTTTGTCAGATTAAAGTTATTTCTGTGACCATTGTGAGTTTTTCTTTCATTGACCAAAGGGTACCAACAATTTTGTTGGTAAAATTTTTTTAAAAAGAAATATTACATTGATAAAACATTTGATCCATCCTTCACAATCTATGTACAAAAGTTGATTAAAAAGTGTACTATTTCGCTTTACATATAAACAAGTAAGAACGCATAATAGACATACTGTAGCTGAAAGCTTGTATTCTTGGCCGTGCAACACGACCTTGCTACATAAAACCGGCGTTGCTGTGTAACATCACTTACCGTTTAAAGGTTTATTATGTGATGTATGCCTACAGAATTTCTTACTCAACACTGCTTTCTACACAGGCGGTGCATTTAAAACGCTGAGAGATTATAAAGCACATCAGGCAAGGCAAAAGACATGGAAGCCAATCAGAGTGCTCTTTTTCTATCTTTCTTTCCTTTTTTTCAAACAGTAAAAAGTTCGCTATAACCAGACGTCCTTGTGGAACTCGAGGCATCTGATCCCAAGATGGGGTATAATGCTGTTTTATTATGGCATCTTACCAATGTTCATCTGCAATAAGGGCCCCGGAGAGCTGGATGTCGTGCGCCGATTCAGACTTGAGCTTGCCGACCTTGGTCTGCCCCTCCTTAATCATGTATAAGAGCATCTCTGACAGCTGAGGATCCTCGTTCAGGTTCACAAGGTTGGGGAGCCGGTTATCCACTTTAAATGTGATGCCTACACGCTGATATATCGAGAGGGAGAGTATTAAAAAAAAAAAAAAGGTATAAGTGACCATCCTGCATTATAGCTCCTGTTAGACGCTTATTAGATTTTAAAAAAAGCACACACACAGACCTGGAGCTCTTTGGTTTCTTCGCGTTTTCTCTTCTCAGCATGCTCCAGTTTCTCCTTCCATGTTCTACGGAAGACAATTACGACGTGTGAGACATTGCTCATGTTAAAAAGAAAGAATAATAATAATTAAAAAAAAAAAGAAAGTCTACTTGATTACCTGTGCACTTCGGCCATTTCGTGTTCCTGCTGAGAGAGTTGAGACTTCAGGGCGGAGATCTCTTGCTGGAATTGTCTCATCTTTTCTGGATCGATGCCCTGCGAGCTCATTTGGGCGGCCCGCAGCTTCTCCACCTCTGCCTTCAGCTCTGGAGTTGAGCACAAGCAAGACTCTGGATTCATACTGTTTATCCATGTATATAGTATCGTGTTCATCTACTGCCCTCTGCTGGGGGGACGATATATAACACCAGTGCACATCTCTTCCCCCTTTTTTTCCCTTTAGCAGATGTGTGTCAGAGAGATGTGGGTTTGGAAAGCAGTTGAACTGACCTCGGATGAGCTGGGCATTGGTGTCCTCGTTGACCTTGGCGATGTTTATGATCAGACGGGCCTGCTGAGCGTAGCGCAGGGTGCTTAGGCTCTCGTCCACGTTGCTCGAGGCTGGACTCAGTGTCGCGATCATGGCCGTCTTCGAGTTTCCGCCCAGGCTCTCCTTCAGCAACCTGAGACAGCATTAATGAGAGAAACATTAACAAAGCGTTCCTCTCTGCTGTCAATCATAATGAGACGAACCAATCATTCAGAAACGCGTCTCACCACGTCAGGACCGACTCCCTGTATGGGATGAAGGTCTTCTTTCTGCCCTGAGATTGTTCAGAAAGCGCAGAGATGACTTTCCCAAGAGTCAGCAGAGACTTGTTGATACTCGCTCCCTCCTGATGAGACAGAAGAAAGTAAATATAGATTTGAAAAAATTCTGGAAATAAAAATAACCTCTGAAGATGAACAAAAACAATCAAATCAATAATCAGTGCATAACTGGTGAGTGTGTTCATACCCTGAGCCGGTCTCCACTGGTCTGAGCCGTGGCACAGCGCTCGCTGCCGGCTAAATCCACCAGGTTGATTCTGCTGATTATTCTGTGATCGTGTTCTTCTCCTTCCACCAACTCTGTCTGCAAATCGAGCAACAACGCAACTTTAATTCATAATTAAAAAACAAAACGTTGTTCATGTGCAAAAAGAGTGTTGTTTATTGTTTACGACTAACCTTAGTCTGAGTCATGACCAGAGTGAAGACAGAGTGAGACCGCGAGCTTTTGTCGTTCATGCCTGTAGCTGCAGTAGCACGCTGCTTGTTTCCAAGCTCAAGCCAGGCCTGAAAGAATCCACAGGACAGCGAGAGAACATCTTTCATTAACTTCGTTTTCTAACTTTCTTTAAGAAAATGAGCCAACAAGCGGATATCAAGAAGGAAAGAAAGAAAGAAAGGAAGGAAGGAAGGAAGGAAGGAAGCACAAGTACGAGAGAAGGATGGCATGAAAGAAAACAGGAAAGGACAAAAGAAAGCATAAAAAAGCACAAAAAAAAACACGACAGCATCAAACAAAAAAGAAAGAAATGAACAAGACCAAAAGCATAAATGACCAAAGAATAAATAAATAAATAAATAAATAAATAAGTTAAGCTTGAGAGTTGGACTGGACAAAAGTTTAAAAAAAAAAAAAAAAAAAGAAACAACAAGAAATATAAAAGAAAGAAAGAAAGAAAGAAAGCACGAAGTACGAGAGAAGGATGGCATGAAAGAAAACATAAAAATAAAGAATGCACAAAAGAAATTAAGCATGAAAAAAGCAAAGCAAAAATCATGACAGCATAAAACAAAAGAAAAAAAAAGAAAGAAAGAAAGAACATGAAGCATGAAATAAGGATGGGAAGAAAGCTCAAGAAAAAAAAAAAAACAATAGAACGCATAAAGAAAGAAAGAAAGCCAGGAAGGTTTAAATTGAAAGAAAGAAAATATAAAAGATAAGAAAGTACAAAAGTATGTAAAAGCATAGCACAAAAGTTTAAAATGATGGAAAAATAAAGAGCAATAATTAAAAGAGCAAACAAAATGAAAATAGGAAAGAAAAAAGACGACTATTCCACTGGTTATGAAGTGATCATCAGTTTGAACACCACACAGCCACGGTACCTGGACATCAGAGTAACAGCTGACCACATTCCTGTGTGAAAAACAGAAAACTGTGATGTACAACCTGAGCAACACATCAACGAGTGAAGAGATTTTTTTAAACATCAGGAATCCTTACGTAGACAGATCTGCGACGTACGGCCCGTCGATCGGGTGTTCTCTGACCCGCAACTGAAAACAAACGCCAAGAGGTGACGATCACCCAATCTCGCTCTGAGACTTCTCAATCAGTGGTCTCAAACCAAATGCGTTTCAATTCCTTCCAATGATTCATAAGATTTAAGATAAAAAAATCATCAAAATGTTTTACTTACCGGCATCTTCTTTCGGTTTTGCTCATCCTTCACCACGAGCAAATCGTGAATCTTCTCATTGTACACCTCAAAGTAGCTCATCTCCAGGTGACAAGTCAGCTGTTCCAAAAATTATGAATTAATCAAAAAAAAAAAAAAAGTCTTCAATTTTACAGGATTCATGACGTATACGCAACATTCTGACTTTTTAAACTACTGTAAAGCTACTGTAAACTACTGTCAAATTTCTCACGACATTTCTCACGAGATGTTTTTTTGCACCATTCTGTGTAAACTCTAAAATCGCTGGAGATGATTAAAAACTCAAACCATCATCAACCAACATGCCGTAGTTATAGTTACTGAGACCATGACTTGTCCAGATTCTGCTGTTTGATGACCTGTATCTGACAATTCATCGTAGGGTACATCAGAACCCAGAGAATCAAACACCAGGCCCCGGAGGTGCGCGGCGACAGAGCTAACCACTACGCCGCCGTTCTACTTAGCAACTTATCAACATTCTTAAAATAGGAAATCACTCGCATCTGAGCTGAAAGCAAGGGGTGTAAAAATTTTTTTTTTAAAAACTCACCTCATTTTTGTCAGCACTGGACACCCTGGCAAAAAGCTCCTCGCAGAATCTGGGTATAACCCCTGGCTCTTCACCAAAACCCATCATTCTGGAAGAAATGTGAGAGGAAAAAATCATCATAAAATTTATAAATGTAAACCTACTAAATTATAAAGATGGGAGAAAAAAACAATGATGTATGACAATTCTTTTGTGTGGTGATATGTTGGCGGCAAAATCGATTTTTGTAATCATTTTTTACATTTACACTATCTGACTGAAAAAAAAAAAAATAAAAAACCTCTCTGGTTTCATTGACCGCCTTTAGCTTTGATTACGGTGCACACTGTCTTGTCCAGTTAATGTGTGAAGATGATTCCTCATGCTCCGAAAACCACTCTTTCACAATTTTAGTCCTAGAATATGGCCGTGCCATTCAGGTGGTCAGCTGACTTCATTTTATTGCCACACAACGTTGCTGAGTCTAGACCTGAGCAACTGAAGCAACCCCAGATCATAACACTGTCTCTAGAGGCTTGTACAGTGAACACTATGCATGATGGGTGCATCGCTTCATGTGCGCAGCTGTTTAATCCCAATCCTGTGATGAAAGGATGAAATGTTTAATGTCAGTATTAGACATAGCTCTGATTTCGACTGTCATTTTTTTCCATGCATCTTTTCTTCCTCAAACTTGGACAGTTAGAACGGTCCTTACAGGCTTTAATAATGTCTTGGACAGTTCTCAACCCAACTGCCGTCATTTCAAATTTGTTTTCAAAATTGTTTGCCTAGTTTGTTTAGAATTGTAAAAAGAAATAATATTGAGTCAAGATATTTATAAAATCTTGATACTTACAGGATCGCAATACAAATAAAATCGCCACCTAGGTATCGTGATGATATTGTTTCGGCTGGTCCCTGGTGATTACTGTCCCTACTAAATTACATAGTTTTTTTTAGTTTTTTATTGCTCATTGGAAATTTCCATTCTTTTACGTGGAAAGTTTCTACCCTGATACTCAAGACATATGAAATGATTACTCGTAAACAGGGTCAATGTTTTTAACACCGAATTACAACGTTTTTCAAAGACAACATCGACTTACGTGTAGGATTTCCCAGAGCCTGTTTGTCCGTACGCAAAGAGGCAGGTGTTAAATCCTTCAAATGCTCTTTCAAGCAACGGTCTAGCCAAGGTTTCATAAATGTTCTGCTGACTGGCGAAATTCGGGTCCGTTTCGTCGGCCGAGTAGAAGGAGAAGTCGAACGAGAAGGAGTACGTCTGTTTAGTGTCGGGATGCTGAACTACAGTTTCGTGGTTTTCCATGAAAATGACTTGACCGGCGTTTTCATTCTTCTCCCTGGGTCACAAGCAACAAACCTCTGTGAACATCATATATCAAAGTACAGTCAGGACGATCAGGTGTAATGTTGGAAGCTGCCTTTTATTCCTTACCTGTGACTGAAAGGTCTTACTCGAACCGCGACCGTCACGGTGCTGTTTTCCATCTTCAGCTCTTCAGAGGACAGGTCAACAGGAACCTGTGTCTCAGTCGGAGAAGGCTTTGACTTTGCGCTCGAACCTGTAGGAATCTGAGGAGTGTTTTTTCTCACGGTGGATATCGTGCTCCGGTTTTGACCGATAATCGGAAACTTCTTGGCAGACCCTGGGATCGATGCCCCCTTCGGATCTGCACCCGGATGCTTGTGCGGGTCACCACCTGCAGGTTTCGCGGTTAACACTTTCGACTGATCTTTCACCGATAATTTCTCGAAAACCTCTTTCTTCAGGCTTATCCTCTCGAAATGGGTTTTCCCGGTCGGCGTCGAGATCTTCTTCTGGTCCCGACCCATGCTCTGAGCTTTCTCTGTAGGCTTTCCAGGAGTGTGTACAGCCTTGATGAGATCTTTCATACTGGTTTCTTTCAGACTGACAGATCTCAGAGGTGTAGGAGCCGAACCTGAACCTGAACCTGTTCGGCTGTTGGGCTCGGACAGGATCTTCGAGCAGGTCCAGGTTCGTTTCTCGGTCATGCTGGACCAGTGTGGACGAGATGATGCTTTCTCGGTGGAGCTTGCTCCGGCTCTGGTTCGTCTCTGTAAGGTTAACCGTTTAACATGACCCTGGTTCTCGGTATTCTCACCCGCTTCCTGATCATCGTTCCGAGTGTGTTTGCTGGATGTGTTTCTCCTCTGAAGCGTGAGACGCCCAGCCATGGGAGACTCCTGACACCTGCCTCCGGGCAGGGCGGATATAATATAGGTCTTGTTTACCTCTTTGGTGTTATTCAGAGATGATGAGCCTTCCTTATCTTCATTCTCATTCATTTTCTTCTTCTTCTTCTTCACTGTTTTCCAGCAGCTTTAGAATCTTTAACTGTCACTTAAAAAACAACTGTCACTTATTTATTGCTGTATAATAATTTAAAATGAAAAAAAAAAAACAAATAAAATAAAGCTTTACACCTAAAAATAGACGCACTCTTACGGGGGAAAAAACAACCCGAAAAGCTCTGTTTACCTTAGACTAACAACAACAACAACAATACGCTGAAGCTCGCACTTGTCTACGCCGCCATCTTGCCGCTTCAATTCAAACCTCAGTGGAGGAATCTCATTGGACCGTCCCGCGCCGTGACGTCACAGCAGAAGTGTAGTGATTCCTGTTTACCAGCAGGGGCCGCTGTTGTTCCTATCTGCACTAGAGGAATAGGAAGTTTGACTTTCTTCAAAACTTTCTTCAGTTCTACAGTAGTTTTCCATTGACAGGAGTTAGTTAGTTAGTTAATTAATTAATTAATTAATTAATTAATCGGATTGGATTTCCTTCTAAACTGTGAATATACACCCATATTTATGACAAAATGTATGCACCAAAACTTGCTGTTGTCATCATGAATATTATTATATATATATATATATATATATATATTTTTTTTTTTCCAAACTGGATTATACCCATCTTTAAGCATAGGGAAAAGAGTCTGTCTACATGCCATCCAGCATATCAAGCAACGGATACGCCCCACCTTGGAGACATATCTGTCTTTTCCGTGCCGGCTCGACGCCCGGTTGTGTCAAAGCACTTGGGGATGAAGGACCTTGATCAATGGTCCACCAGTGGCAGCCCGATGGCATTGGGACTCGAACCGTGGATTCTGAAATTCTGATCCCTCAAACACCTTGACCATCAAGCTACTCCTGCCCCAAAGACCTATTTTTAGCCATGCCTAAATGTGACGGTTCAAAAGAAATGTCTGATTTTATTAAAAAGAGACCCATCAATCTTGGCGAGGATGGTCACAGAGGTAAATAGATAGGTCTTTTGGCTGCTGCCATCGCAATCAATCCACACACAACTTTGCATAGGTTTTACACCAGACGTCCTTCCTGACGCAACCTTCCCGTCTTTATCTAGTCTTGGTACTATCCAGTGACTGAGGTTTGGGCATTAGGTGGGAACTGAAACCTGGCCTTCCACATAAACAATCTTGAAATAACCCTTTTTATAATTAATGTAATTATTGTTCAATTTGAAGGGTAAAACCTCACTGGGATGATGACCTGGTCTTCTTCAAGATGTTTGAAGACCTGTTAAAAAGGAGATTCTTTTTTTTTTTTTTCACGTCCAGGTAATTGTTGATCTTAAAGTCAGTGAAGAAAAGGTAAGAAAGTTTTAATAACACATTAATAGCTATGGTTCAGTTTCCTAACTGGGATATGCAAAAAAAAAAAAAAAAAAAATCACTTAATTGTAATGTAAATGCAACAAATAAATGAATAGTATTATTAATATTATAAGTTGGATTAATCTCAAGTTATGAGCATTGCTGTTGCTCTCGAGTGGCTGCTTACCCTCACTGTTTTCATGACAATACGTCTTATGGCGAATATTGCCGTATACCATAGTGGCCTTGTGCATGCTCAAGACATTTGATGACACTGCTCAATGCAAAATGTGGTGTTTATTCAAAATTACATTAACAATCAAAAATCAATGTCACTTCTTAAACTGGCTACGGTCATGTCTTTTAATAATGTCAATAATATTGTTTTTGGTCACAACATCATCTGATGCTTGTCTGTGACCTTTTTTGGCTCTCCTTTGCTGTTCGATGAGATGTGGAGAGTTGAGGAGTTGCGGCGGAAGCTGGGAGCCAGTCGGCTTTACTCGCTCTACTATGTCCAGAAACGAGCGCTTGTTGTTGTTATTCATGAAGGTGATAGACGTCCCTCTGTGCCCGAGCCTTCCCGCTCTACCAATCTGCAAGTCCGGGTTTGTATTTAAAAAAAAAAAAGAAACAAGCAAGTAATTACATCAGGCTTTTTAAAGTCTTAGAAAAAAAGTTTAAACAATTTTTTGCACATTAGTGACACCTGGTGGTCAAAACTCCAAAACAGGAATGCAGACACCAGGGGGGTATTCCAGAAAGCTGGGTTAACTTACCATTTGGTAAAACTTAACCTCGGGGTTGATTTACTCCAAACCCGCATACCATGAGTATGTCGGTTCCAAAACCCCTGAGAAGAGTAAGTTGAATCAACCTCCTACTGGTTACCCAGAGTTAATGCGCGTGCACGGTGCATACATAAAGGCATTTTCAATGGATCGCCGATTTCACGAGTCAAAATGGAAAATCAAAGTGAAAAAAAGAGAGCGGCATACTTCCCAGAGGCGGAGATGGAGGTTTAAATGCAGCATATGTAGAATTCAAGCCAATAATAATGAAAAAAGCAACACGGCTGCATCGGCTAAAGAAAGAGAGTTGGTTTGGAAAAAAATAACGGACAGAGTAAATGCGTGAGAGTATTAAATAGCACATTTGACATAAAGGCTTCCCTTTTATTATACACTGTAAACCCTAATGCTCAAAGTAATTAAACACATTGAGTACCGTTAACTTAAATAACTGCAATTCGGTACCTTTTTGAGTATTCAGAACCTTTTGATATTTGAAGTAATCGTGAGTACGTAAGTAACAGTAACCGTCACCTTAAAATTCCACCTTCTTAAACTCTATAGCGCTCTGGTGGCTCAGTGGTAAGTGTTTCGCCTGCCATGTGAAAGACCCGCATTCGATTCCCAACAACTGCCACAATCATTTATTTAAAATATATATATATACTTTACTTAAAATTGGAAACATCATTACTTAAAAAAATTGATGTAACTGATTACCTCAAGTTTTTTGAGTTACAACTTAATCGGGTTTACAGTGTGTGTAAAAAGTGTTTAAGTGCCAAACATACTGTGTGAACGGCTCTACACACAGTTGCCTTTCCCACATGCTCTACATCACCCACATTGTATAAAAAATGCCATGACGCAAAAAAAAAAAAAAAACCCAAAGTGCTACGTACACTGTAATAAGTTACATAAATTTTTTAAGTGATGATGTTTCCAATTTTAAGTAAACAGAACTGTAAATTCTTGAGGTTGTTGAACTTGTTGCAAATCAAATAAATAGTTGCTGCTGTCACCACATCAGACAAGCCGGTCCGGGGATCGAACCCGCGCCGTTCACATGGCAGGCGAAACACTTACCACTGAGCCACCGGTGCGCTATAGAGTTTTACTTGGTGGAATTTTAAGGTGACGGTTACTGTTACTTATGTACTCATGATTACTTAAAATATCAAAAAGTTCTGAATACTCAAAAAGGTCTATTAATTTGACCTAATTGCAATTATTTAAGTTAACAGTACTCAGTGTGTTTAATTACTTTGAGCATTAGCAATATGCGGTTTCAAGAGATGTGTTAGGTAAATTGAAAACCTATAACACTTTCAAATAATCATTAGGAAATTAAAAGACATCAATACGCGGTCTTATAACTCTCTCCCGGGGAAAAAAAAACTCATAATTTGTGCCTCCACGTTCACAGGATCTCTATTAAAAGCGCACGTCATGCTCACTAAACCTCTGAAACAAACTTACCCTGGAACATAAGCTGCTACCGAGCAGGTTATCTTCAGAGAGCAAGTTGCTATGGTTACAAACAAACCCCTCCTTTTTTGGAACCGAAAGTTGAGGATATCCACTAACTTACTCTTAAACTTGTCACATAACCTGCTTTCTGGAACACTCCCCAGGGTTTTGGTTAGTGTTTTATTGATTTTTTGTATATGACAAGGTTAAACAACACAGGCACGTCATACATACCTGATGAACATACTCATCCATGTTAGCCGGCATGTCAAAATTCACCACCAGTTTGACGTTGACCAGGTCCAGTCCTCTCCCCAGTACACCAGTACTAACCACCACTTCAAACTGGCCCTCTAACAAACCCTAAAAATCATACACAAAGCGTCAACTAATGCATTAGACCATATAATTCTCAAAAGATTGCCTTCGATCTGGTTTATGGGTATGACATCATTCAAAAACGATCACCTTGAGGATCCTGTTGCGCTCCCGCTGCGTCTTGTCCGAGTGAATAGCGACTGCGTTTAAACCCATGACTGTGTGTATAGCCTCGCATAAAAGATCAGCTCCAAGTTTACAGTCTACAAACACCACCACAGGGGGCTGGTAGAGCTTACTGTCCTGTAGGGGTGGAGAGAAAGACACAATACAGTACTAGAACCGATACCATTTCATAACCCTTGGCAGACACACTTTATTTTTATTTTTTTGTAAACTCTGCCACATCACACTATGGTGGAAGCTCTCTCACTCATTTATACACCATGATATTAGGCTATATTTTATTCGTTTAAAACGTCATTTTGGACACATCTGGCACTATGTGAAAAAGTAATTGCTCCCCCTAAAACCTATTACGTGGTTGTGCCAATCTTTGCAACGGCTACAATCAAGTGTTTGTGATAACTGGCAACCAGTCTTTTACATGATTGTGGAGGAATGTTGTCCCACTCTTCTTTGCAGAATTGTTTTAATGCAGCCACATCGGAGGCACATTCAGATTTGTCTGGCTGTATAAACCAAGTGCGCTTGAGCTCGAGGTCACAAACTGCTGGCCGGACATTCATTCAGTCAGGATTTTCCGGTAGAGCGTGGTATTCATGGTTCCGTCAAGTATGGCATGTCGTTGAGGTCGGTCCAGAAGCTGCAAAGATTAACACACTACTACTACCACCACCATGTTTGACTGTTTGGTATGATGTTCTTTTTATGAAACGCTGTGTTAGTTTTACGCCAGATGTAACAGGACACACACACACTTTCCAAAAACTTTGTCTCATAAGTCCACGAAATATTTGACCAAAAGTCTTGCTGATAATCAAGATGTTTAAATTACAAATCAACATTTTTTACTGCAATTACTTTTTCGCATAGGGCCTGGGAGATTTGGACAGCATTTTTCCCCTTAATAAATGAAATAAGCATTTAAGAATTGCATTTTGTATTTACTCGGGTTGTGTGTGACAAATATAAAAAAAAATATATATATATATCACTTTTCTCAGCACTGTTTCTTACAGGTTTTTAAAAATGATAAAAAAAACTACTTAAAGTATCTGATAACCTTTGCATTATTGAGTAATCTGTGATTATGTTCTACTCCACCCTCCAGTCCAGTAGGTGGCGGTCATTGCACCAACCATTCAGAAACTGATGGATTAAGAAACGATACTCTCGCGTAGTTTGAATTAAAAACCATCGATTAAATGGCACAGATTTAAAAACCAGAGACTTTAAGCACAAGATATCAATAACACATGATCTGGCATGAATGTACCGCTGAAATGGGAAGTTAATAAAGACACCATGTCCCTTTATCAACGTCTCACAGGGGCAGTAGAAGAAGCAGACTAAAACACCATGCTGTTCTACACAGACCTTGTCCAATATATATCAATCATTAGGCATCTCTTTTAAAAGAAACTCTGACTCACTGATCAAGATTTACAGCATCGACAGTAGGAGTGGACGACCATACAGGAGACCTGGAGTCTCTCCAATCAAACCAAAGAACAAAAGAAACAGTTCAACCTGGCAGTAGGACAAGAACTAAAGAGCACGCTGCACGCCAAGAGTCTGATCAAAACCATCAACACGTCCTCCCTGCCAGTCCGAAAAGCTTATCGGACCCAGAACATTCCTCGCAAATCCCAGTGCGTGTCGTCCAAAAATCTAACAGTGGCTTCGCTCGCTCAGTCAAAGACCAGCGTCCTGAAAAGTGTTAAATCGGAATCAAAAAAAAAAAACATACGCAAACAGTCTCTTACATTCAGAATCTCGAAAAGCTTCTTCTTCTTCGATGGCTCCTCCACCCAGACGACAATCTGCCGGACGTTAGCGCACGGCTGATTCTTCCGGCCGACCGTAACACGTACCGGATCGCTGGTCAGACGAGGCGTTAGCAGCTCCGTCCCTTTAGGTATCGTAGCGGACGTCAGTAAAGTCTGACGGTCATCAGGAACCTGCTCCAAAATCTCCAGCACTTGCTGCTGGAATCCCATCTTCAGCATGGTGTCGACCTGACAAGCAGATTTCTCTTACTCTTAATTTTGTTGAAGAAGAAACGGAGAAGGAAGGAAAGAAGAAACGGAATGAGAGAATCATCACCTCGTCAACAACTACGACTTTTACGCTGGTGAGCTGGACAGCCTTCTGCTTGAGTATCTCGATGAGACGGCCTGGAGTGGCGATCACAATCTGTACACACGGGAAACGTGCAGTTTAATCACGGTCTGATTATTGATTCCGAGATGATAAGTGTTTATATGGATGCTGATCTGATGTGTGTTTATAGGCACAAAGCATATAATCAGTGTAGAGTAGACTTATTTCTTTATGCAATGTTTTTGACACGAGTAAAGTGGTTATGCTCACTGTGATACGTTTAGTCTCAGGCAGTGTCTGGTGTAATTAGAGTACTTGGACTACTTTTTTGATGTAACGAGTAATCAAAGGCGTTAGGGCCGCCATTTAAGTACTCAGTTATTTAGTTATATTTTCAAAAATGTAATCCGTTATTCAGAAAATGCATGTAAGCTGTGAGCCAGACAGCAGTGATTCTGTTAGTTGACTAGAACACCGTCAGATTAAGCGACAATTCTGCTTTATGATTGGTTACAAGAATTCTGTTTCATTTATGATTAATTAGATGCTTGCTTTACTATTTGTAAAATGTGAGCCAATTAGAACTTCGTCCTCAGCCAGAGACGCAGTGGATGAAAGTTTGAAGCAAAGTTAGTTTGAACCAAAGACTGATGGGAGACTGTGGATCGGAGGTTAGAGATCAGGAAAGGGAGCGAAATAGCATGGTTAATATTTTCCTATTGAATGGATTCATTCAGTAATTCATTTATGGATCAATTCTAATTGAGTCAGACTGTTCCAACTGATTAATTAAAATAAAAAACGAAATAAACTATGCCGATTTAAGCCAACTCACGCCATGAAATTGTTCAAAACATAATAAAATGTATCTAAAAAAAATCCATTCAATTCAGGGTGTCTTGCTCTACTCCAAATACTTCTTTAGCTATGACTCTTATTTTTCTTGGTTAAAATTCTTGGATTTGGTTAAAATTTGTCGTGAATATCCCAAAGCATGGCTTCCAGAGTATAGCAGTACCTTAATGTTCTGTTTGAGCCGGTGTAGCTGCGGGGGCAGGGGCATCCCTCCGACCAGCAGCGCCGTCCTCATGTTGGGAAGGCCCATAATCAACTCCTTCACCTGCCTCTCGATTTGGATCGCCAGCTCCCGGGTTGGAGTCAGAATCACACTCAGAGGGTCAGGTGACGTACCTGCTTCCTTCTGGAAATCAAAGACAGGCATTCACTTAGACGCTTAACGCACATGAATTCAGTGTAATGATAGTGATCACTAATTAGATGCAACAAATACTGACATTCATCAACACTTTACTGATATCCAAATAAAATCAAGATTAATTGATCAAAAGTGATAAATGGTCACTTCTTATCCAAGTAGCCTTTTTTCTGTCTGAGAAAGTTTGTTTACTTACACCAAATGTTCCCTCCAGTGTGGTTTCTCACCTGATTAAACTTATGTGGACAATAGAGACGGTGAAAGAAGGAGGAGATTTGTTAGGATGTGACAGACACACTCCCTCGTGACCCCAGAAAGGGTTTGTTAGGGTTGGCCTCCCTGAAGGAAGTGTGAAGCGGCCTTAAGCTTCCTGGGGTTGGATGAAATGCGAGACAGATCTTATCCGTGACCTCCAGCTCTAGTGAGAGAAGGGCTTTCCACTTTATCTCCTTTTACTCTTCAGCATCTTTAAAAAGGTGTAAAGCCCTTCCCCCAACAGAGGTGCAGGACATATTTGGGACCCCTAACCAACTTCTCTCAGAGTGAAGAAGCTACTATGATGATTAGTAAAACATTTTAAAGCAATAAAAAAAGGAGTCCAGACAACTGAGAATCTTTATCAATAATTTAAAGACTAAAACAAGTTGCATAACCTTTTTACTGCGTCTCACTCTATGGAAGGGGACTAGGACCTCCATAAAAACATTCAGATTTTGAACATTCTGAGTTGAAAGCAAATTGGCATAATATTTATTAAAATTCTATCAGCTTTTGAAAAAAAAAACATTCTGAAACTGAATCACTGCTGATAGAATTAGTTTTGAAATGTAAACACTACTGGAATGGACTATTGAGAATTTCATGTGAAAGTGCACACAAATTCAAAGATACTGCTTTTCAAAGACACATACAGTGGAACCTCGGATTGTGAGTAACTCGGTTTACGAGTGTTCCGCAAGACGAGCAAAGATTTTTAATAAATTTTGACTTGAAAAACGAGCATGTCTTGGTTTACAAGTGCCGAGTTTTTTGACACAGACACACACACACACTCTCGCCTTTACACCCCGACTCCCCGGCTTCACACAGACACACACACGGTGCTCTACACAGAAACTCTGCTCTGGAGTGCTGGTTCATTTGTTTTTTTTTTACTTTACAGCAGTGATTCCGTTAGTCTGCGCTCACGTGAGTGTCATTAGAGAGATTTCTTTTTTTAACGTTAACGTTAAAACAGTGTTTCCGTTGTGTGTGTGGTAAAAAGCGAGGTGGGGGGGAGGGAGGAGGAGTTTTACTGTGTAAGACAAGGCGAGGGAAGGGGCTAATTCCACATACACACACACAGACACACACACACAAATACACGGCGCCTGCGCACACAAACGGAAACACTTACCTGCTGCTATTTTTTTAAAAACTTTTTTTAAAGGTAAAGTGCAGGTTAATTTGTTTTATTTTTACTTTATATATTGTATTTATTATTTTTCTGTATTTATTTTTTTGGGCTGTGGAACGAATTATTTGAGTTTTCATGATTTCTCATGGGAAGATTTGATTTGGTTTTGATTTGGGGTATTTTGGAATGTGAGCCTGTTTCCGGAAACAAATTATGCTCGTAATCCAAGGTTCCATTGTATTTCAGTTTAACAAATTCAGTACTACAGTATTTATCTAAATTTCAAAAGTTGGAATTCTGTGATTCAGAACTGTAAGATTAAAGTCAGTATTCTGAGAAAAGTCAGAATTGTGAGATAAAAGTCAGTCAGAATTGTATGATTAAAGTCAGAATTCTGACATTAATGTTAGAATTAAAGTTAGTGAGTCAAGAATTAAAGTGGGATTAAAGTCAGTCAGAATTGTAAGATTAAAGTCAGTATTCTGTGAAAAAGTCAGAATTCAGAGATAAAAATCAAAATCGTAAGATTAAAGTAAAAAAATCTGAAAAAAAGTCAATTCTGAGATTAAAGTCAGTGAGAATTGTAAGATTAAAGTTAGAATTTTGAGAAAAAAGTTCGAATTCCGAGAGTAAAGTCAGAATTGTGAAATTAATCTCATAATTCTAGTAATAAATGCAGTATTCTGAGATTAAAGTCGGAATTCTTAAAAAGAACTATTAAAATTTTTTTTAAAAAGGTGTCCCTAGTCCCTAACCTGTACCATTCTAAATAAGCAACACTTCACCACCAACCTCCCAAAAAACCCTTACAGGTATTACCTCTAAGCAACGAGCCACCACCGGAAGCAGAAAGGCAACGGTCTTTCCAGACCCTGTGTCAGCCGTGGTGATCACATCTCTCCCTGCCAAACCTACAGGAACCATCTGCATTTGGACAGGAGTCGGGGCCTCGTAGCCAGCCTTCTTCAGGTTCATCATGAGCGCTTTGGGAAAGTGGCAGTGCTCGAATTCAATGATGGGCCTGGTGGCATCCTGACCTTCTGTAACAATCGCCAGCTCTTTCTTCACCCTGTCAACCTGCTCTTCAGTCAGATCTGATATGAAGGCATCCTCTCTGTAGGAGTAACCGATTTCAGCACTGTCTGAAGCGTGCTCAGTATGTGGTGATGATGATGATGATGATGATGATGGCGCGATCTCTGTAGACTCTTGGTTGATTTTGGAGAAGACTTTATCTTTAAGTCCCAGGCACATGCTGGCCAAGTGGCTGGCCTTGCACTCCAGACTACACACATCATTGTCAGTGCTGTCGCAGATGTACTCACCATACCGACCACACATCACACAGACAGGTTCTCCAGGGTTGGGCCATCTCTGGCTTTTCTTGAAGGATTTCACAGGTTCCTCTTGTTCCAGTGCCTCTTCAGACACATCTGCTTCATTGCTTTGCACTATCGTTGTGTCATCTTTGTGCGATTCGTCAGGTCTCTCTTCTGTTTCCACACTGCACGGGTCAGAAACACCATCCAAGTTTCCTTTGCTTTTTTTCACCCCAGTGTTTTTCTTATCACTCTCACACACTCCTCTCTTAACCTTTACAGATCGAGGCATAAACATCTTTCTATCAGGCTCATAACATAACAACCTCACGCAAGACTAAACTATTCATAAATAAAATACATTACAAATATAATTACAGTTGATTGCTAGGGCAAAATACACAACAATGCACTTGTTTTAACCAGAAAACATATAAAAAAATTACTCAGTTCTGCTCGTTTACGCTGACGCGGTCGCGCAAATATGACGACATTTCCGCGCTTGGAATCCTGGGTATTGGAGTTTGTGTTTTAAAAAAGACATCTCTGTTGCAATATCTTCTCTCATCTTATCGCTGCAATACCAATATCTTATAATAATAATAATAATAAATAATAATAATAATAATAATAATACTATTAATAATATCTGCTATCTTGTTAGTAATTTAAAAACAAACATTAATGAAATACTAACATGTTCTTAGCAGCCACTATACATAAAATGACAAATAATTAAAATGCCCAAAATTATCTCTATCTATTTAATATTTAATACTATATATATATATATATATATATATTTAATTCCATGGCCTTTTTGTTTCACATTTCCTCTTTAAATGCATGTGCCCATTGTGCCGATTGTGCCCAGTGTCTTTCGGGTGTGCCCCTGTGGCGATGACGCAGGTGCTTGGGCCCAATCATCTCTGCTTGCAACTATATTCTTATCTTATTGTTGCAATAAATATATAATAATAATATATAATAATAATAATAATAATAATAATAATAATAATAGCTTCATGCCGCTTGCTTCTTAGCAGGAACTAGATATAAAATGCCTAATAATTGATAATTATTTCAGTGCACAAAATCATCCAAATTTAATTAAATCAGGGTCTAATTAACATTAAAGTTAAGGTTAAAATGCTTAAAAGGTTTTATGCTCAGACTGAATTCATACTGTACTGCCAATTTTTCTTTAAATATCACATTAAGGATATAAAATTGCAAAGAGGTTTTTGATATATCAAACAGTTCAGCCACGGTGATACCTTAAACTTATGTCCAAAAGAGGCAAATAACTTCCTGCGTGACATCATTTTGAGTGACATCACATTGAGTGACATCACCATCATTAGAGGTCTTAACACAAAATTCACCCTATTCTAAAATGATGTCATACTGGTACTGGTATTTCCCCCTTTAAATGCATGTGCCCTATATATGTATCTGGTGCGCCCAGGGGGCGATGACATAGGTGCTTGGGCCGGATCAGAGTAAAAAAAAATAAATTATACAAACGTTGGGAAAAGAAAAATAGTATGATAAAATTATCATATTATTGTTATAATATTATCATATATATCAATATGTAACATATAGCAATGCATTTATTATTAAAATATTTATACTAGTTTTTCTTTTCCTGAAATGTGTATATATTTTTTACACTCTGTATACATACAGTTTGTAAAGACTAATAATAGTAATAAATAAAAAGAAAATACTATATGTTTTTTTTTTTTTGGTTAAAAAAAAACACAATTACAATATTAAAAGGATAAATGTATATCATACCAGATTCAGATGTTTTTTTTTTTAATTGTATTACACAATGATATATATATGTAAATAAAGAATAGCAATAGACCTAGTAACCCAACAAATAAATAAATAAAAATACGAAAAAAGAAAGAAAATAGAGAATACTGTAGCGCCAGTACTCCCAGTCTCTGCAGCGCTTAAGCTCTATGCCCTGTGTGGGTATGTTGGGCGGAGCGCGCATGCGCAGTCGGCGAGCTCGACAGCACTAAAGCGTGGATGAATAGAGAGCGGAGGAAAAACGGGGATATGACCGTAAAGATGTAAAGAAATACACTCCAGCGCGTCTCTTTGGGGGATATTTCGACGGCTTAAACGTTTCGACGCATCGGATCTGCTGTTTGTGAAGCTGCTTTTGTGTTTCGGTGTCGCTTTAAGAGAGATCCGCTATAACAGACAGACAGAGAGAGAGAGAGAGAGAGAGAAAGGGATCGGGATCAGGATGGGAAGGTTCGGGCTCTCTAACGCAGAGTCCCTGTGACCAGAGACATCCAGACTCTACCGAATTCCTTCTGGAGAATGTCATCATCATCGTCATAAACATCATCATCATCATCCTCTGTCATCATCTGTGACCCTTCTGGTGTGTGTGTGTGTGTGTGTGTGGACATGGGGGACATGAGCCAATCCTGCCCCTGGAAGCAGACCTTCATTGTCCCCACAATCAAATCTTTTGATCATTATGATTTTAACAAAGCTAAAATCCGAGCCAGCCTCACATGGCTGGTGGCCAAAGCCTTTGGCACAGGTAGGTGGCGTCCTTTCGTTCCTTTCCTTTACTCACACCTCTCCTTTCTTTTTTCATTTGCCTTGTTTGATCTTCCTTTGATCCTGCCTGATAAATCATTGCATTGATACATTAGTGTCATCAAACAGGTTATAAAGACATTATATCTGTGTATTAACCTGATTAGCCTGTACACTCACCCTGTCCCTCTATGGACAGCATTATGTAATATAGTATTAACTGTAATATGTGTGTGTGTGTGTGTGTGTGTGTGTGTGTGTGTGCGTGCGTGTATGCATGTTCTTCCCTGTGCTGGGTGGGTTTCTCCTCCAGGTACTCTGATTTCCTCCCACCGTCCAAATACACGCAGATCGCAGACATGCTAATTGGCGTTCCCAAATTGCCCATAGTGTGTGAATGTTAACCAGAGGTTTTACCACAGTCGTAAAATGGGAATAAATGCAACGGCAATCACTACTGGCCTCCACAGATGTTCCTAGATGAATGGCTGGAAAAGATATGAACTCTTTTCCACAGTTCAATGACATGCAGATGAGGTCCCCAAATTGTCCGTAGAGTGTGAATGCGCATGTGTAAATGTTGACCAGAGGTCCCACCACGTTCGTACAATTAGGAAGAAATACAATGGTAATGGTAATGGTAATCAATATTGACCCCTACAGAGGTTCCTAGTAGGATGGAACCTGTATACATACATATCAATTGTAATATATTACCCGCACTTTGTATAGCACAGTGACTTATCAATGTGGCCCTACAACTCCAGGGTCGCAGGTTCGATTATCACCCCGTGTCTGTGTGCATGGGGTTTGCATGAACTCAAGTCAAGGCAAGTAGGCTTTTATTGTCAAAAAAGACAACATACTCAAAACACACACGTACTCTGACGCGCCCATCACCCTGGCATAGGATCAGCCTGGACTCATCAAACCACATGAGCATTTTGCAGTCCAAATTTTATGCTCTACAGCAATCTGACGCCTTTTTCTGATTAGTCTTGTGGACACACAGCTGTTTAGTCCTAATCCCGTAAGGTCCCATCACACTTTGTGTGTGTGTGTGTGTGTGTGTGTGTGTGTGTGTGTGTGTGTGTGTGTGTGGAAATGCTCTTCTACTGCCATGTTTTTTTACCATGCAACTTTACTAAGCGTTTAAGTGACCGCATTTCTTCCACACAGTCAAAATAGGTTTTAATAATGTGTTGACGGATTCCAGTAATCAAATATTCTTAATCTGACATTTCTGAAATGGTGTGTATACTGTATATAATACATGTTATGTGCAATATGTCGAGGTATGCACACAATTAAATGAGTAAACATTTAATTGATCCTGGAGCCTTTCCACTGAAATTATGTCTACTAAGACATTTCTCAGGCATAATAATAATAATATTAATAGTAATAATTGAGAACCATATTTTTGACAAATACAGCCTGTTTTTTGCTGTTTGCTACACTGTTTCATCTGCAGTGTGTGTTTAATGAGTACACATTTTTGACCTTGAACCCTAATATTCTGTCCTTGTTGTACTGTATATGGTCCACGTATGGTAAATTCACCTTCACAGGCAGTCAGATTGCCGAATCTTCTCTAAACCGTTGGGATAGACTGGGTGTACTGTGGGCGTTTTGTTGGATTTTTTGCTTACGTAATTTAACAGAACGAGCTCTGAGTGTGCCACCAGTGTGTATCCATCTGGCTGATTTCACACTAACTCAACGTCACACCAACCCAACCATAATAGCAGCAATAAAATCTTTCTCTTCACTAGGATGCACAAAGGAGGAGCAGATCCCGAGTATAACTCTGTCTTCTAAATAAACTGAATTAAGATTTCGGACTAAATAATAACCTGCACCAGCTCTGATGTGTTATATGTGTGTATGGGTGATATTATTCACTTTTTTAAAGTTAAATCACACGAATACATTATCTGGGGGAGGTGGTGGCTCAGTGTGTTAAGGCTTTGAGTTACTGATCGTAAGGTCGGCAGTTCGAGCCCCAGCTTCACCAGGTTGCTGCTGTTGTGCCCTTTAGGAAGGCCCTTAACCCTGTCTGCTCCAGTCACGCTGTGTAATGGGTGACCCTGTGCTCTGACCCAAGCCTACTAACAAGGAGCTGGGAAATGCAAAGAATAAATAATTTCACTGTGTAGTAATGTACCGTATATCTGTCGAATCTAGGCTAGTATCCATGTTCAATAAATAGGTACAGCAATCATTACGCAATCAATTATTAAAGCTCTATCATACGAGACGTGCTATATGATATTTGTTTTATATAAACAGTTGTAGATGCACAATCGCAACAAATTAATTGTGGGAGACAAATAGATGACGCACAAATAGCTACACAAACATAAGTTTGTCAAATACTGTTCTTGTCTCTATTTGGTTAAACAAATGAGAATGTCCAAGTTTTGACAATGAGTTATGGGGAAATATTATGCAAAACAATCAGGATTGTTTTATGCATTTTAATCAGTTCAGTTCTTAATACCTGCAAATTGATTCATGATTAATCATTAATATTCCTGGTAATTATCAAGCTTGTTTAAACCTCAAGCTCAAACAGGGTCAAGGATCCTATATTAAAAAAAATATATTATTGTTCCTTCACTTACGCTTCCTCTGTCAGCTTTGATCCTCATCGTGTCCTGCTCGTGTTTAAAGTGTCTCATATATTGTAATTTAGTTGTGGTTTATATTTTAAATCGAAAAAAAGTATATTAGATTTTATTCATCAGTGTTTTTTTACCTTGCTCCACATGTAGCACATTTTGCCTCGTTCATGCAGGAAATTATCACTGTTTTCATTCTCTACCCACAAATAGCATCCCGTCTCACTGTAGGCGTTGATGACCTCATTCTTCACTCGTTATTCCCAGAGGACAAAATTTCAGCTTTCAGATCCACTGTTACTTTGAACACTGGATGTACGATGATGATTTCAGGTGACTAATTAGCGCTCGTCCAAATGAGAAAAGAATTCTGAAGGTGTTGAGCTTCTCGTGAATCGACCTGACTGGAACACCTGTGCAGATGTTTCTCTTTCTTTTGTTCTCAAAAGTCACCTACCTGATTTTTTTTTTGTTCTAATGAATCATGGAAATTTCCATGGTTTGCACAAAGAGAATACTTGTTTTAGTTCTACAATAGGTGATAAAAGTAGAGTCTCTTGTACATTGATTCCAATATTATGTGTAATGGTAGCAGAATAAAATAAGGAAATTGCATGAATTACATTAATGAATTGAACTTAATTATTCATTTTTGTAATTTGAAATATGATGCAACTATATACATCTCTGCAGTTAATTAAAGACAAATAATATAATATACAGTAGACAAAAGAATGCATTTAAGTGTACAATGGTAAAAAACAGGGCACAAATACTGTAACCCCTAGACATCACGAACATCCTCCATATAACTAATGTTATTCCGGTATTGACTTAGCATTTTGAAATCTTTCCTCTGCTTATCTTTTCCTTTGCTCTGCCTCCCCCAGACAGCATCCCGGACAAACTGAAGGATCCATTTTACACAGATCAATACGATCAGGAGCACGTGAAGCCGCCGGTGGTCGACCTGCTGCTCTCGGCTGAGCTGTACTGCCGCGCGGGAAGTCTGATTCTCAAAAGCGATGCTGCCAAACCACTGCTGGGCCACGACGCTGTCATCCAGGCCCTGGCTCAAAAAGGCTTATACGTGACCGTCCATGAGAGACTGGTCACCGAGAGAGACCTGTCCATGAGACCGATTCAGATGGTGAGACATTTATTCTTTTTCACAAAATGTTGTTTGTGTGCTTTTCTAGAGAATAACGGTAAGATGGAGATGCTAGAACAGGAGGTCATTTAAGGTTTTGTAAAGAGACTGCCCTTTACCAATCAAGAGACAGGGCCAGAATAATATTATAGTCTTATAGACTTTGAAGTTTTGGAGTTTTGGATGTGTAGGGACATTTCATTTGTTATTTTGTAATGTATTGATTCCAAATCAGAAAAAAAACGTGTTTAAAATGAACCTTTTTTTCAATATTTTATTTACTTATTTATTTATTTTTATTCAGAAGCGAGTCACGTTTTTTTTATTATTTAACTAAATTTACGAAAGTTAGACAAAAAGACAAATTCCTTAAAAATATACCACAGCTTGTGCAGAAAACAGAAACTACTTGCATCTTCTGGAAATACTCGCCTTTTGTGAGAGTTTTTTGTCGCTTCTTCTTCTTTCCGAGTTTGTGGGCGGTTGGTGTAATACCGCTGCCTACTGGACTGGAGTGTGGAGAAGAGTACTTGATGGAAAAATTATTATTGCTTCATATGCGACATGACATTTAAAAAACCAACAACACAAGTTACAATTCAAAGGAATCACCCGATACAATATTATCATGATACCTAGGTGCCGATTCGATTTGTATTGTGATTCTGTAGGTATCACAATTTTATAAATATTCCCATGTGGTATATACAGAGTCACTGCAGGAAAAGAAAAGCTTGTATGAATATTTCAATACTAACTGTGTTGCTATATGTTATATATTTATATATGATAATATGGTGATAAAATGATAATATTATTAAACACCATACTATTTTTCTTTTCCTGAAGTGTATATACATTTTTTTTGGCTGATAAAAAACTGAATTCTAAATATAGATTTTTTTTCCTCCAGACATTGTTAAACAATTCTTTAAAAATAATCTAGCAAATAATTAGCTCTTAATTAGTGCAGTGCTGCCTACCAATAGTTTAGAGTACGCCACCTGTAGGAAGACTGAAGAACACCATCAATGTACCTCAAATTCAAATACAGTGGAACCTCGGATGGTTTACGAGTGTTTTATTATTTGTTATGGCAAAATTTAATTTGGTTTACGAGTATTTTGGATTACGAGCCCGCTTCCCGGAACGAATTATGCTTGTAATCCAAGGTTCCACTGTATATATAAATAAAAATATATGTTTAAAAAAACAAATGAGTTATGGGGTCAGTGTGGTGAAACATGAATTTCCACACAAAAGATATGAAATCGGTGATTACAGGCAGCTTTTATTGTGTACTTTTAGTACATATAAAGGTATGGCTGCCTAAAATAAATATGACAATTAACGTTAGTGTTGTTGAATCAAAGTACAAAGTACATAAATACACTGGCTTGATCGATTTCTTTTTTAATTCAGATTCAATGTGCTGGATGTAGATAATAGTATAAAGATGTTTTTGTAGGTATGAATCCAGTTCTTTCCTCTTGCACAGCAGCTAGCAGTCTGGAAAACACATGCGTCTTCCAAGTTACAGGAAGTGCTGCGACTTTCCAAGCCTCCCTCCTTCCTCAATACGATCTACACAAGCAGATGACATTTGTCACACCCAGTTTCTGCGTTTTACTGTTGGGCCACTCGGAAAAATCACTGACATTTAACACACATGTACTTACGGTATATGTTATACAAATTCCAAGATTTATGTTTTAAGCAAATTCCAGATCGTCTCATCACAGAAACAGGTAGCTGCTCTCCCTATTGTCTTATTTTCGTCTCATTGCAAGTCAGTGATGGGGGCTGAAAGACAATGCAGTGTTTATACACGGCTCTGACTCAATCTTTCCCTGAATATATATCTAAAAAATAAAAAAATACAATGTCTGCATCGCACAAACTGCAAATGCGCCACTTTTGTGATGTACAAATTAATGACTTTGTGAGCTATGGATAAATATTATGCAAAACATTGTCAGTTAATACATTAACACACTTCGCTTAAGTGCCTTTGTGGTAGTTTCACTGCAAGCTGTTAGTCGGACGTGAACTGATGTTTTATCAGAATTTTGAAATTGACAGATGAAAAAATATCTTTTACTCAGATCTAAGAACTAATAAAAGTTTATAGTCAAAATGTGTTCAATTTGTAGTTGCATAAGCATCTTTAACGGTACGTGTCCATAACTCTTAATCTAAGGTGTGATTCTGAAAAAAAAAAAAAAAAAACTATCAAAATCACATAATTTTTTTTTATGTCATCAAATTTGCATAATTATTTTTAATTTTTTTCAAAATTTGTTTGGTGTCTGTGTTATAAAAGGTTAAAAGAACACAAGTGGCTGTGGTATACTGCCAAGGCAGGTCTATTTTTTACCTTGAAAGGCCAACTCAACCATCTGGTAGATGTCCATATCTCCTAACCTAAAGGAAGATTATGAAAAAATTAATCAATGAAAGTCTGTCAAATGTTGTCCAATTAGTACACTGTAAACCCTAATGATCAAAGTAATTAAACAGATACTGTTAACTTAAATAATTACAATTAGTTCAAATTAATAGACCTTGATGAGTATTTAGTATTTCTTGCTATTTACGAGTTTGTAGAAATGACACTTTTCAAGTAAGCTGAACAAATTTGATATTTTAAGTAACTGTATGTACTTAAGTAACAGTAACTGTCACCTTAAAGTTCCACCTAAAATCTTTCATAAGGGCACTGGTGGGCTGAGTGGTAGGTGTTTTGCCTGCCATGCAAAAGGCCCGGGTTCGATTCCCAACAACTGGATGAAGTGCCCGTCCCAAGCCCAGATAAAATTCATTTGATTTGGACCAACTAAAAAAAAAGATGATTGCTATTAAATAGAATGAGTTAGGCTACTCAGTAGTGCAAGTAAAGAACCATTAGCATGAATGAGTACAATAAACTCAAAAACTGATAGTTCTGTTTACTTAAAATTGGAAACACCATTACTTAAAAAAATTTATGTAACTGATTACCTCACATTTTTTGAGGTTTGCCAACTTATTCGGGTTTACAGTCTACTAATAAACATAAAATGTATAGATGTTTTTGCCCAACTTGTTTATTGCGTTGCTGGTGTAATGGATTAAAAGAACAAAGCAAGATGGCTGATGTGTGGAAAAGTTCCCAGAGGTTATATTCCCAAGTCCTGGGAATACAAAAACCAAGCAGACTTTCTTTACTGACCACATGTTTTGTACGTTTTGGCCTGGAGTTCTTTACTGTTGTGGTTGCTGCTGTGATTGTGTGATTATCTCCAGACAGTGTGTCCTTGAATAAGTGCCTTTGTGAAATATCAATCAATCAATCAATCAATTGCCATCAAAGCTAATCAGGCTCTGGGACATTTCACAAACAACTGATTATTTGGGAGAGTTTTAGAATCTTAAAGTGCCCTGTGTCCATGGTTCCTGTCTATAGGTTAGCTCTGACTTTGAATTAAAATAATAAATAAATCATGTATAAATTGATAGCGGATTTTCAAACACACCGACAGTGTTACCTCTTTGCTTTGTGTGAAGGCAATGGAAATATATTTGAACTGATTTCTACAGAAAAATTATAATTAGCACAGCTTGCATATTTGTGCCATGGTTTTGCAGACGCAGGTGCAGACGCTGGTCTGTATCACAGTTGGACTGATTCATAATACCCATGAGATGCGCTGACTGTTTATAACAGCATCCTTATTAATAATAGATGATAACAGCATGATTCTTTTAGAAACGGAGAGGAAAGAGGACAGAAGCTGGTCCACACAGACTGCACAGGAATCATACTGGCTGTGTGCTGCAGCTTATAATCAGATCAAACCTGCTAAGACAGCAAGCAGACTCTGTGATGTTCAGGTCTTCTGTCTCACATGCCTCTCTGTACAGAAGACGCCATGTCTCAGCTATAGAATGCGATATCTACATAGCATCTTTCCTATCAGTAGCATCTTCCTTCGCTTCCTGACATCACCATGAAAACCATACTCTCGCGTGTACTCAGAGCAGTCATATTTACACTGCAGTGAATTCTTCTTCTTCTTCTTCTTATTATTATTATTCATGCTACATTACCATGCTCTATGCATTATCAGGTTATATGTGAAAGTTTCCTTTAGAGCAGATTTCAGTAAGTCATTACATTTCTCCCAAGTGTTAATTTTAGCACACACACGAGACAAAACTCGCTGCATTATTCAGAAATCATTTCAGCATTCCGACTGACCTATTTCCTCCGAGAGACACATTTGTCCTGGTATCTGTGCTGAGGACGCAAAGGAAGAAGAATCAAATATAGCGATATCCTTATTGGAGAAACTGCCTTGTGCGCTAATTTAAGCTATTATGTACGAACGTTATGTAACAGTTCCTAAACTGGATTAGTTTTTTGTAATACAGTATCAGATGCCAGCTTTTAAAACGATTGTATAAATCAGTATCACAGCAAGACTCTGGATTCGGTTCCACTCTGTATTTACGCATTACAATTCAAAAAGTTAGCACTAATGTTTACTGTCAAATTTGTCTCTATCTATCATAGGTGGTAAAAACTACTAAAGGTATCTACCAAACTTTGAAATATTGTGTTGTTGATTGTTTAATTGTCAGGTCTCGTGCAAAGCAAAATTTTTCCCATTGTCAATCTTCTCCGCTACACTCCAGTCCAGTAGGTGTCAGTATTGCACAAACCGCTTATAAGCTTGAAAAGAAGAAGAGGAGACACTCTTGCAAAATGCGAGTATTTGAATCAGAATCAGTTCGTATTTCCCACTAAAGCTGTGATATATTTTAAGGAATTTCAGAACATGTAACGTTGAACAAGTTTAGCGTAATAATAATTTTAAAAGGACCATTTTATGTCACCAACTTCATTATTTATTTATTTTTAAATGCTGTAATTTGAGAGATTAGAAAAAAATTTCAGTTAATTTCTAGATGTTACGCAATCACACTGCAGAACACACTTACTGTAGCTTGTGTTAGCTATTTTTGTTAGCCACCTAGAGGTCATAATTGGGAACTGCAACAAGCACTTTGAGAGAATTTTCTCTTTTTTTGTCCACACATCCACAATGATCTTGTTTTAAATTTATTCTAAGTTACAAAATGTGTCTAGGACGGACAAATCTGTTTCTTTCATAAGATATATTGTGAGAAGGAAAGAGGCGTTATGGAGTGAATTACCTTTTCCTACTCGAAGACAAGGGAAAAAAAACGTCTTCCTTTTTTTGATTTTCCAAATTTTTGGATTAGTTTCAGGTATTTTGTGGGGTTTCTGAGGTGAAGTTTGCTGAAACCTGTCAACCCCATTTAATAATCTGAACATAAATACAGGACAAGGTACTGTATCTCCAATCCTGATCAAATCGACGTTATAATAATGTACGCTGGACGACTGAATGTTCCCGTCAATCAGATATACCTAATTTGTCCTCCAGATAAAGGACATTTATTTTAATCACACATTGACATACGTGTCCTTCGTATCAGAGTTGAACAGTCTCATAGCCGAAAGAACAAAAGAGCTCTAGTAGCGGTTGTACCTTAATCTTGGATTGCAGGAATTAAATCAGAATTGGTCAGTCACATAAATAAATAATAATAATAAAAAAAAACAGAATTGTCTGGTTTTCCCCTCAGGGACTGGCATCTCGCTGGCAGCGTCTCGGCTTCTTAAAGGGCCGGCGCGCACAGGAAACCCATATTTCATATCGACACACCGAACAAGGTGGCTGAGACGTTGCCATGGCAACGCACAGGAGGCAAGCGACTGGTGTGTGTGTGTGTGTGTGTGTGTGTGTGTGTGTGTGTGTGTGTGTGTGGAATTATTGCTCTGCCTGAGGCAAATATCTGAAATGCTGAGTGCAGTGTCAGCCCCATTCTTATCACACTCGCTCAACTTAAAGAAAAAATACAATGGGACGTCATTTTCTGTTCTTATAGCAGAGTCAGCACGCAGCATTACTCACAAGGGTTTTGCTAACTCAGCTAGAGCTGCTCCGCTATGGTGTCAGTTCCAGAATTATTGGCACCCATCATAAAAAAGGAATTACATACTGTACAATATGTGACGGATTGAACTTACACACGGTGAGACTGTTCTTCATCCGGACGCAACATGTTTCTTCTTATTCATTATTATTAATAGTAGTAGTAGTAGTAGTAATAGTAGTACTAGTAATATTATAACTTGTAGTAGTAGTATCGTTATTATTGGCCCCCCTAGGTTTTCCATAGATTTTCTATTTTATTTTATTTTATATTTCATTTAGTCTTCACGCATGGTGGTCACTATAGTGAACAACTATTCAATAGACAATTTCTTGCAAATGCACAGGTTGCAGTGCCCTAACTGTGTATAGGCACTACAGTGGACACTGTTCCATCACTCCGTAGGTTTCCGTATGTCCTAGTGGCCAGCAGTTGTAACTGCAAACAAGATTCATTTCAACCACCATGGCCAACAGACAGACAGAAAAATTTCCATTTTGGTGGACCATGTGTCCACTAAATTGCCCATTAGTGGCTCAGTGGTAGGTTTCTCTCCTGCCATGTGGAAAGCCTGGGTTGGATTTCCACCCAATGCCCTAACCCCAGCCACTGTATGCAGTGCAGGGAGGATTGCGTCAAAGACCTGTGCCAAATTGTTGTACGGATCGGATGGTCTGCTGTTGCGCCCAAAGACCAACAACATTTGTCCACTAAATTGGACATCATTTCTCACCACCTCCATCATCACCATCATGCCATTGTTGCAAATAATGTAATTGTAATTACATTGTAATTTTGAAAATATTTTGTTTCCAGCAGTTTTTTTATTTTTTTTATATTGTACACTGCAGGGTATTTATTGTAAAAACATTAAATTTTTATTTTGTGCAGATTTTTTGTTTTATCACGTGGTAGTGTATCCAAAGGCTCATCATACATCTATTGCATCTGATCTGATGGGCTAAACAGTCCACGCTTGTATGCATGCCAAGAAAAAAAGAAAAAAAAAACCCTGGCCATGACAATTCAGATCCTGCTAGGAATAAAGATGGTCAAGCATTCCTCACATACCCAAGGTCAAGAATGCACTCGTCCTATGAGGGAGGCCTCCATCTTGGTTTGATGACAAATGCCGTGGCAAACAAAGAGCCAGAAAATGCTGATGATCTCTCCAAAATCAGATCAGTGTTAAATACACTTGAGAAAATCTTCCTTTCAGCAGGAGACCCTAAAAAATCAATTTTTTAAAACAATTGCATGCACATGAAAGAATAAGTACATCTGTGTACAGCGGATCGCGGCTTCGTGCCCTGGGTGCATCGCCAACTCCTCGTAGTATGTAAATTTAGTAATTCAGTAAATTTGACTGAAAGTTTTACTATAATGCTGAGTTTTTTATATGAAATGGAGGTTTTGGACAACAGTACAAGCTACACAGATCACATTGCTGGTTATTCGATAAGCCAAACCACTCACTCACTCACTCACTCATCATCTATACCGCTTAATCCTGTATTCAGGGTCATGGGGGGCCCGGAGCCTTAGGGCTTAGACTTAGGGCACATGGCAGGGTACATCCTGGACAGGGTGCCAATCCATCGCAGGGCACAGACACACACGCTCGTTCATTCACACACTACGGGCAATTTGGGAACGCCAATTAGCCTAACCTACATGTCTTTGGACTGTGGGAGGAAACCGGAGTACCCGGAAGAAACCCACCAAGCACGGGGAGAACATGCAAACTCCATGCACACAGAGCCGGGAATCGAACCCGGACCCTGGCGGTGCAAGGCGACAGTGCTAACCACTACACCACCGTGCCGCCCTAAGCCAAACCAGTATAGAAATATTACAATATGTAAAATGCAATATGTACAATATACAATATTTTACAATAAAATGTATAGTAAACAATGTTACACCTTAAAATATAGTCAAGCACATTCAGTCCACCAGAGTTGGACGTGTAAATAACATGCTGAAAAATGCACATTTTAAAAAGTATATTTTTTGCCTGCCTAGAAATGAATAAAAACACATAGGAAGAAAAAATCATAATTCATACATGAAAGTTTTCATTTACTATTATTTTCTTATTATTAAAAAAAAAAAAACTGTGGGTAATGGACACATATGAAGCCCTGTGGCAGTACAGTGATGTAGTGGTTAGCACTGTTACCCTGCACCTCCAGGGTCCGGGTTCTGTGCATGGAGTTTGCATGTTTTCACCTTGATTAGTGGGTTTCCTCTGGGTGCTCCGGTTTCCAAAAACATGCAAATTAGGCTAACTGGCGTTCCCAAATTACCCATAGTGTGTGTGTGTGTGTGTGTGTGCTTGTGCTCTGCAGCATATTGGCACCCCAACCAGGATTTACCCCTCCTCGTGCCCCTGCGCTCCCCTCCAGGCCTCCCGCGACCCTGTATACAGTATATAAGCATTAATGCGAATGAGTGAGTGAGACTGAGTGAGTATTAATCCTTGTTTGTCGAAAAAGCAAGAAACAGCTGCGTTTATTTACCGCCAGATCAGCATGCTATTCTCAATATTGTCCTCAACATGCTTGTTCTTCTGTCAGCGTAGCATTGCTTCATTGCTGTAAATTACTTCTCACAGCGCTGTGTGCTAAACACGACTTATCTCATCTCACTTAGCTTCGTTTAGCTTCATTTAGCCGTCTGCGTCTGCCAGTACCCACTGCGCTCCTGAGAAAACAGACAGATTTTTAATTTGTGGTGGTGGATGTGGTGGTGGTGGTGGAGGCGGAGCGGTTTTATATATATTGCACTCATGAGTAATGACGGATGCGGCGAGAGGTAATAATATGTGGTAAAGTGCCTCATAGTTTGAAAGGATAAATCAAATTCAGCATGATAGGTAGGGATGCTAAAAGAAGCCAGAGAGAGCCGGATCTCCTACGGGACTCGTGGGAAGCTGGAATGGGAGGTTTTAGTCACATATACATACACACAGTGTCCACTTCATTAGGTACTCCTGTTTAAATGTTTGTTAATGCAAATACTGTATGTTATCGGCTATGCACACGGCAGCAACCAAATGCATTTAGGCATTTAGACATGAATGGGGAAGGAAGCTGATTTAAGTGACTTTGATAATGGCATATACTGTACCGCTTTAGGTAATCTTATAATATTAAACACTCTATTCATTTCATTAAAATATACCATAGACGTTGCAGAAAATAGTCTTCTGGAAATACTAATGTTGTAAAAGCGTATCGCTTCTTCTTCTTTCTGAATCAATGGGCAGTGTGTGCAATTGCGCCCCCTACTGGACTGTTGCAGACAATCGGCAACAAGGGGAATAAAACATATTATCATCTTGTCTCGTGATTTAATTATCACGTTACAGTTAGATGAGCTTGAACACTCCTGAGGAGTTCTGTGTTTGGGAAGATTCACAATTCACACTCATGGAAAATGGAAAAATGCAACTGTGGCCTCAGGATTTATCTGGCATAAGAAGAGCAGCTGAAGTACCATCTAAGAGTGGATGGAGACCATGTTTCTCATTCTGTGGGATCGAACAAGGATGGATGCAGCCGTTTCCCCGGGCAACGACAGCAGTAGAATTGCAAAGCCAAGGATTATACTTGATACATAACTTGAGTAAAGAGGCGCACGAAACTTCTGTTTCCAGCCTGAATCACGGTTGTTGTTTCCTCTATGCAGAGTGCCCACCTGGCTCTGATTGACACTTTGATGATGGTGTATACGGTGGAGACGGTGAGTATGGACAAGGTGGTGGCCTGCATGCAGCAGTATTCTACAGACGGCGCCGACGCGGACATACCCTATGACACGGAGGATGGAGTGATTAGCTGGATGAATAAGGTAGTACGACTGTTTCTGGTCATCTTATTCCCTGGAAGATGTTCTTATAGAAAGTCGTTTCATGGCCGTAGCTGCTATATAGAGAATATTTATATTCCCACACACACTATATACATATAACTTGTACAATGTAAACATGGTTTAGGGTGTTTGCACGTCCCAACGTGTAAGGAACTACATCCAACATTCCATCTAATCTCCGTCCATCCCGTCCATCACAAGACTTCTGACGCGTTTCTTTTGACGCGAGCAAAATACAAAAAGCCCTGCTTACTCCAACTTATTTCAAAAGGCGTTAGGGCTAAATTAGGTGTTTGAAATGCATGAATATTTAATAAATGGAAAATGTTTCACAACAGATAATGACACAGGTGTTCACACTGTGCGATATAGTGTCATGAAAAAGTATTTGCCCCCTTCCTGAATATTTGTCACACTTAAATGTTTGAGATCATTAAATTTTATGTATTTTAATATGACACAAAGATAACACGAGTAAATACAAAATACAGTTTTTAAATGATGATTTCATTTATAAAGGGGGGAAAAAAGCTGCCTGGCCCAATGCGAAAAGGTATTTGCCCCCTAAACCTAATAATTAGTTGTGCCAGGTCATCACAATCGGATTTAAGTCCGGACTTGCCACTCAAAATTCACCATAATTTTGTTTTTTGTATTTTTTGAGCCATTAAGTAGGTGGACTTGCTGGTGTGTTTCGGATCATTGTCCTGCTGCATAACCCAAGTTGAGCTTGAGGTCACAAACTGGTGGCCAGACATTCGCCTTCAGGATTTGACCATCATGATCCTGATCTGAATCATTTAAATATGCCAAAAAAATAAAAGGGGGCAAAAACTTTTTCACTGCCCAGTACCTCATGACTGCTTTGTAGAACAGTTTCAAGCCCAGGAAATACATTTCTAACATAAATCAAAGAACACTGCTTATGCTTATGGTGGCTCAGAGGGCTAAGGCACTGAGTTACTGATCGGAGGATCGGCGGTTCGATTCCCAGCTCAGCCAGTGTTGGGCCCATGAGCACGGCCCTTAACCCTAACTGCTCCAGGGTCGCTGTATCATGGCTGACCCTGTGCTCTGACCCCAGTTACGCTGGGATATTCGAAGAAGGAATTTCACTGTGCTGTAATGTATATGAGACGAATAAAGGCTTAACTTAAACATTAAGTTTATTCTAATGGCACTTCAACACACATTCAGGATTAATTGTAGTTATAGTTCATAAACACTAACTGTGGGAAAGAGAAAAATGTTTTGAACTTGTTTTGCCAATAGGAATTTAAATCGGTGGTCAGTGCCAAAAGAAAAAAAAAAGAAATTTGAAGTTGATCTAACTTTTAATCCAAAGGTTTAAGTTAAATCACAGTAAGATTGTTTACGTAAGTCTATTTTTTTTTAAAGAGACACAAATACAATGTCACATTTTGCTCAAAGTAGTAACAAACTAAACCCTACCATTACTCCGAACAGTTTGTGAGCACACTACTTAAGCGTCTTATATTTATTGCATATCGGATCATAACTATCAACTTGTATGTATCGTGTTGTCCAAAAGGTGAACGAATACTTGAAGGAGATCATCATTCAGGAGCAAAGCAGGAGAGAGGCGCAGAGGGCGGAGCCCCTCGAGATCCCGAGGGTAGGTTATCCAGCTTCGTGTTTAATCCGAGTTTAGAAATGATTTCAATATTTTGGCAGCGTTCCTGACCTTTTTTATTCCGTAATACGAACAAGCAAACCGAACAGGAGTTTTAGCTCAAAACTGACTTTGCTCATTACATGTGTAGTAACAGATTACAAGTGGTTAATTATTGTAGGATAGGATTTATGAAGAAATATCCACCTGCTAAACGAAACATTGGGAATAAAACGAAAACCAAGAAAAAGGAGAAAAAAATTAAAGACATATGACATCGTAACTAACGAATTTTCAGGAAGTGACCCGGACGTGGTTGTAACCTCGGCTGGTTTGGAGACGTGGTCGTCAAATATCTGGGAGATGTTTATGTTAAACGTAATACTATTCAGTGCATTGAAATGTCATTCAAAGTCATTCAAATACATTTCTATGCTCCTGTGTAAACCGTTTCTGAGGTCACCTGTCACTCTGCCCTGCCTTTAACCACACACACACACACACACACACACACACGTCATGTTGCTGTAGAAGGGATTTTTCTCTGGCTTCGCTCCGTCGTAGACTCGTGTTCGAGCTGCTGCGTGGAATCTCTCGGTTTGATGTCACGATCCCGACTTTTGCTGATGTATCTTCTGCATTTTTAAAACGCCATACACTCGCATACTGCGTCCTCAGTGAAACCCGGATGCTTTCAGTTCGCTCAGCTTCACTTGTCCAGTTTAGACAGAGAACCAACAAACAGAGCAACAGAAGGCAAACTTTATGAATGTATTGGCATGGATTAATGTAAATAAGCTGCGGAGAGCTGAGGTTTCAGAAATAAGAAAATACATCAACATGAGCCAGATGCATGTATGAAGATCAAAGAACTAAAGATCAAATGTATAGAGATCAAAGAACATGCTAATCTTTTTATTAATAAACAAAACCTGAGGTGATGGGGGGGAAAAAATGTTCACTCATTCTCACTTCATCTGTATTTTCAACATTGTGACCTGCGTTTACACGCTCAAACTGAGCAGCACGTATCTCTGTCATCTGCCATGATTGTTATTTCTAAGCAAACTTGGCAGTTAATTCTGGCCGATCGATTCATCTCGTCTTCATATAAACGTAAAAATCGATTTTGGAGTCAGTGCGGCGATACACGAATCATCACACAATAGAATCGCGATTCAGAACTGATTTCTCGCCATCTCTATACTTTACTTTAGTGATTCCTGTCACCTTCTGCAGCTTTAAACCAATAGGAATGAACAGAACGCCGTTTCTTTCCAGTGACCACCTCAGTGTTTCACTTAAAGTAACGAGCTATTGATTGAACAGGAAATCGAATCCCACCAGCACTACTTTCTTTTCTTCTTTCATCCTTTCGTTCTTTCTTTTTCTAATGGAATACGATTTTCCACCCTGATCCTGACTCCTGTTCCTCTCTCTCTCTCTCTCTCTCTCTCTCTCTCTCTCTCTCTCCCTGTTTCACTCTGTTTTCTGATTGAAGTCTCCAACCAAATGGTATATGAAGCTGGTTCCTGTAAGTTTCAACACCGATGTGTTTTTTCTTCTTCTTCTTCTTCTTCTTCTTCATCTGCTTGTTTCTGGCCAACATCTATCAAGTCTGTCAATCCACATCCATCACTGTATTGCACAAGGAATCCTGACTAGGAGTTCATACGTGTTCATCTGCCTCAGTGTGTCACGTCACTCATCAATTAGGTTACACAAAAATAGATTTTTTCTCATTGTCTGATTCCATTAACTACTATCGTGATTCATAGAGCATCCGATAAAGCAGAAACTGTTGCAGAGATTGACTCCTTGGTGGTGTTCAAGTCAAACCGGGACTTTTGATTGCGCAGAATAACAGAGTTATGAGAGTAAAAACTGCCTTTATTTCTCTCTATATATATCTTCTGCTACAGTATTGATTGTGTGTGAAATGTCCATCGCTTTGATGCCTTCAATCACAAGAAATTTCATCTTAAGTCCCGGTTTGACTTGAACGCAATTTCTTTTTTTATTTATTTCTTTTCTTTTTTTTTTTATTTTACTGGCAGATAGTTTTAGAGTTTCTTATATTTATAAACCAAATTATTTGCCAATAGAATAGCGTCGACGTATTATTTTATTCATCACTTGCATTTGCTTGTTTACTTTTAAAAAATCTGCTTCCATGATTCTTTATTAAATTTAGTTTTCATTCATTTTTTTATTTTTCATTTCATGCCATTTTGACTTGATATTTCCATCTATGTTTGTTATGTGTCAAAAAAAAATGATGTGTTCTTGTTGCTGGTAATGTCTGCTGACTGATGTAAATGTGTGTATGCGCACTGGGACGCAGGCCCGCTATAGAAAGGAGCAGACGTTGCCTAAAACAGTACCTTGGATCCCCCCGGTGGACAACCTGCTGAAGGACAGCACAGATGGCTGCGCCCTCGCCGCACTGCTGCACTTCTACTGCCCTGACCTCGTTAATCTAGAGGGTACGAACCCCTGCCGTGTGTGTGTGTGTGTGTGTGCATGCGCACAATGGTTGTGTGTACAGAACTGGCTTGATTTTTTATTTATTTATTTATTTATTTTTATCCTGATGCCTCAGATAAGATCATCAGTTAAACCATCCTCCATGTTAATCATCGTCTCGACACGCTTACCGTAATCTCATCAAGCTGTGACGTCTTATCAGCCCAAGCATAAAGTAGAAATCAATCATGTATTGACAAAGAAAATGTCATGTGACGTGCCGATTAACGGGCCGGCCTCTGATTGGTGGAGCCCTTCGGTACTTCTACCTTGTGCCGTGTTTACTTTCTCAAAACCTTTTCTTACGCTCGACAGACGTGTGCCTGAAAGAGAGCATGTCGTTAGCGGACAGCTTGTACAATCTGCAGCTGGTTCAGGACTTCTGCCGCGAGCAACTGAACCACTGCTGCCACTTCAGCCTGGAGGATATGCTCTACGCCTCTTCTTCCATGAAAGTAAGACGTCATTTCATATTTCATCCGATTTGGTAGAAACGAGCTGGATTGACCCGCTGAGACAACCATCGTCCGTGTCGTTATACAGTATGTGTACAGTATTTACAGAATGAGTTTGAAATAGTTAAATATAAAGAAATCAGTGAAGGTGAAGCGTACACATACTTTTGACTATAGTGTATTTTGTAGCTTTTGACGTGACACTGTTTCACCTCCTACACAATATCTTGTGCTATTCCTGTATTAGAGACCTAGACACATGCATCAAAGCGTTCTCTCGCACTGTGTGCCGTGTCTTCAGCACTACATGTAGACCGACAGAATCCGACCTAACTACAGTGACAGTGGTATATAATGTCAAGGCCAGTTTTTTTTTTTTTTTTTTCCATATTGCACTGCTTGCTTTTACAAGCAGAAGAACAGTGAGTAGGCGGCCAGTTTGCGGTTTGCTCACGTTGGGCAAAGAGGTGAGTCACGCATTACAAAACAGTGAGGGGTGAGAGGCTCCCCATGGTAACGTACGTATTCTCAGACTCTATAAAGACACGCTAGGTTATAAATCACTCCCAGGCTTGTACTGTATGTGAAGGAAAGATACAATCATCCTTAAAGTTAATGGCTAAAACAAATGTCAAGGAATCTTGTTTAACCTGAAGAGAATTTAGTTGTGAATGTCCAAAGATGCACAGTAGCCATAACAACGCTAGATTGGTTACGCTTATGAAAATGGTTCCATAATGTAATTTAGTTTATATAATTGGCAGAAGACATTATCCTTTCATTTTTATCCGATTGTGCAGTTGAGGGTTGAGGGTCATGGGGTTTGAAGCCGGTACCTTCCGAGCTGTAAGTCCAAGTCTTTAACCACTAGACTACCCCTGTTTCATGCATATTCAATTCAATTGGAAAAAAAAAAAAAAAACAGCTTTACACAATCAAAAGAATTATTTAAGTTTGCCTATTGAATGATATGAATACTGCTAATGCACCCTCAGTGAAATTCAATATTTAAGCGAATCAGAATATTATATCATAAGATACAGATATGTTCGTAGTAGGAAACAAAATCCAAAGGCTCATTTTATAGCAAAACATCAATCAGTTCAATTCAATTCAGGTTTATTTATGTTGCGTATCGTTTTCAATAATTGTGTAAATGTGTAAAGTGTTCAATAATTATTTAACATTTTAAATAATTAAAAGAAATCATAGTATACAAAGACAAAGTGCTTCCTACTTTCACATCAAGAACCGCTTCTCTATGTGACGGCCAGGTGTCCGTATACTTTTGGTCATATGGTGTACTTGACTCGATGCTTTTCCAAGTAAGTCCTCAATTGATTCTTAATATTTTAAACTGTATTTGTGGTGACACCTGTAATAACCTTGTAGTGCAAAGTGTTTAATAATCTCACTCAAGGCAATGAGTTTTTTTTTAATTATTATTATTCAGCTAAGGAATTTCTGGTAGGCAATTGCAAAAAAAAAAAAAAGTTGTTTTATTTAAGGATTTACATTTGTGTTTAAAGAGTCACAGTGAGAGGTTGAGGCTTCATGTCATACCGATAAATACTTGATAGTATTTTCTCTTTGGTCATAAAAGACAAGATGTTGAATTTTAATAGTGGTTTCATAAGCATTAAAATAATGGTATTGTATTGTCATAACGTAATTTAACTGGATTTTGAATTTATAGTCATCGATACAAGACGTCACAGTGGCATAGTGGTTAGCACTGTGACCTCGTACCTCTGTGTGCATGGAGTTTGCATGTTCTCTCCCTGCTTGGTGGTTATCTTCCGTGTATGCCACCACCACCTCCTGTGACCCTGTACATGATTGAGAGTGATTGAGTGAGTGAATGAGTTATTATTACTAGTTTTAAATAGTCTAAAACATTTAAAATCATTGGATGATTTTATTATTATTATTATTATTATTATTATTATTATTATTATTATCAGACACAGTTTTCAGTATGTGTTCAATAGCATTTTAAAAAGTGTTGTTCAAATGCTCTGTACGTTAAAATTGCCTGGCACGAAAAGGAATCTACAAGAAAGGGAGCTGTAAATGTCAGATGTAAAATTTTTGAAAGTTCATGTGATTTATAGTTTGTCTACACGCAAATGTGAGGATTGCCAAAGGGAAACAGTACAGGCTCAGCCAGTCTGCCTAACCGGGGACCCCTCTGTGTTCAAGGTTGTGTATTAATGTGTTAAACAGGATATACATGTGGTTAGTGTATTATGGAAATGTTTTCTGATTGAGTGAGAAATGTAAATGCTGGTGTTACTGTTAAAGTGTTTTTAAAGACATATCATTCACAATCTTTAGTGTGTTTCATGCCCATTCATGGAGAATGCCCTCAGTGTTTTTCCTCCTGACTGTCACCTCACCTTTAAGTTAAATTAAGAAAAGCAGAAATATATTCTGGCTCTATGAAGGGCAATCTTTGTAAACCAACACTTCTTAATTTTTTCTGCCCCTTAACAGAACAACTACCTTGTGTTTATGGCTGAGCTCTTCTGGTGGTTCGAAGTGGTTAAGCCATCTTTTGTGCAGCCTCAGGTCTTAGTCAACGATGGTAAATGAAATCATCTAAGATTCTCATTAATGACTTACATATTTATTTGACTTACAACCACACAACCTGACCTTCGGCTCTGTGGCCTTTAGCACCAGCTCCATCACTGAAGAATGTGCCATTTGTGCCCATCTCAAAAGTCACGAAGAGAAGCTTCATGGAAAGACCTCCCAGTCCAGACAGACCAAGGTACAGTATATTTTCTTTTTACAATTTTAGAGACTTTAGACTCTGTTTATTTTGCTGCCGTTTGATCCTGTGCCTCACTAATGTGTGCTCCTGACTTTTAGTCTCCCGCTTCGACCACAGCCTATAACACCAAACTCAGGTAAAGTCATTTCAGAAAGCCGTTTTGATGTTTCTTTTATTTCCCCTACCTGCTGAGCCATGCGGATTCCCAAATATTAACCATGGTTTGCATTGCTGTCCAGGTGAGATTAGACGATCAACCTCCATGTCATTTGTTGACAGCTTTTTGGGGACTTGGCCCAAGGAGAGGAGGTGTGAACACTTCAGACATCTTGTTCAATTCCCATGTATTTGTTAGAAAATATTTGAGACATTTTTAAACCTGTCTTAAGTACACTTTACATATCATTTGTTTAGGTCAGGGACTCAGGGAGTGTCCTTTGACATCCCATTTGATAAGGACAGCACCACTCAAGCAACTACACAACCCAAACGGGGTATGACCAGGTCTGTAAGTACCGAGGGATTTGGGCTCAAAGTGGCCAAGGGAATGAAGCGAAATCTGTCTTTCCAACCTATCAATGGACAAAATATCGGTATTGAGGAAGAGGGCTGTCCGGATACCCTTGTCGGAATCCAACACGGTGGTCTAAATGGCATGGCGCAAAGTAGCATCGAGGAAGCTCTGGAAATAATTCATAGTTCAGAAAAGCAGCAGGAAGATACAAGGGTTGAGTCAGAGAATGAGGGTTTCTTCCTTCACACGCAGACCAAAGGAGAGACTATCCCCAAAACCGAAGCTGGAGAAGCAGACCCTGTGTCAGATGCCATGGGGATGTCAAGTGCCTCAACTACTGAGGTGGATACTGGAATCCACGTGAAGACCGAAGACATCCAAGAGACTCTGGATGATGACTCATCACTGAGAGACTGCACAATAAGTATGGAGTTAGATGCAGATCAGGACTTTGAGACTAGGGCAAGTTACAGCCAGGACTCTATTAGTTCATATCCCGGCAGTGTTGCTACCAAGTCTCCGATAGCTGATTCACCCAAGGGAGTTACCCCAAAAATGACCAGCTTTGCTGAACAAAAGTTGAAAAAACTCAATCCAAATGCAGAGTCCAAAGGAGGCACGTCTCAGGGGACCACACCAGACAGTTCAGATCTCAACCTTTCCCACTCAGTCTCCTGGGCGCCCTCACCAGAGACGAGCCCTGTGCATCAGCCCCAAAGGGATCCGGCACAAGCCATGGCCGCTGAAATGGTGCAGCTGCGTATGCGTCTGGAAGAAAAGCGCAGAGCCATAGAAGCTCAGAAGAAAAAAGTGGAAGCTGCCTTCACACGCCACAGACAAAAGATGGGGCATAGTGCCTTTCTCACAGTGGTCAAGAGAAAGAATGATGGTACTTCACCAATCCAGGAGAACACCACAAGCTCTGAGGGTACCAAGACATTGCCTGGTCCTGCGAAATCTCCAGAAAAGTCTCCTGTCAAGTCCCCTAGTGAAGAGAACACGTCTGAGGCGGAATTGGTAGAGTACACACGTTCTATTCAAAAGTTAAATGATTCTCTGAGCTTTTTGCAAGCTGAGATGCAGCGTCTGGCTCAGCAGCAGGAGATCATCATGCAAATGCGGGAACAGCAGGCCTGGGTTGTGTGTCCACAACAGCCTTCACCGCAGAAACAGGTACGGGAGATTAGAGGAAGCGGAGCTCGCTCCTCAGGTTCCCCATCGCCGGCTGACTCCCCACATGTCACCCACCGCTCACCTACCAATATCAAGAGGAAGTCGGCTTCCTTCCACTCCAAAACCCCTCGGACACCCAGGCCTACAGAGCTGAAGATCACGCCGTTCAACCGAGTTCTCACAGTCCCCCAGTCTGTTGACAGCCTACCTCGTCTGCGCCGATTCTCACCCTCTCAGTCCGTATCCAGCTCCTTCGCATATATGGGGAATGATTTGAAAGCAAGTAAAAATTATATGCAAGCTGAAACCTTGTGTCCAGATGGTGCTGCTTCTGATCTCCTTTCACCCACCAAAGACGTACAACTGCCTGAAACGGAAACAGACATTGAAGACTTGAGAACTATAGAGTTAGAGGACAGCATAGAGGAGACCATCAAGATGAAGGATGAAGGAAGAGAATCAGTTGGAGAACTTAAGCCAACAATGGAATCTAGTGTTTCAGAGGTGTTGTCACAAGCCGTGAAAGAAACCTTCATAGTAACGCCTACTGAGAAGCCAGTAGATTTAGTTAGTCAAACCAGCAAAAACTTGATCGAGGTCCCACTCTCAGTCCTAAAGCCTCTTGATGGACAAGAGTTGGAAGAGGCTGGAGAGACCTTGACAGCGGGAGAGAACCAAGATGATGACCAGAAGATGTGCTGTGGATTCTTCTTTAAGGTTTGTATATATGTCATATACTTTGATATGTATACATGTGGTTGTAGTAGCAACCCCAAAGGCCCTCTAGTGGCTGGCTGCGGTAATATTTTTAACCTCATCTATTCCCATGCTACTGAAAGCAATTACATTTTGGCTATCCACATTTCTGCAAATTACTAATGTTTTACTTGAATATTTCTTTTAATAAAATAAAAAATTAATTTTAATAAAGTTCACTGAAAGACCAAACAGAGGACACGTCTACCTTCTGATAGGTAACTTACTACAGCTGTCAGAGCTAGACATAACTGTTGCAACTGAGGACATATAACATTAAACACAGAGGACTGCTATCTAAGGGCGTCGTGATCTCACATGACAATGCAAAAACTTTGTTTTGAGGTGTTAAAACATCCTCTTTATAGTCCTGCTATTGCTGGATGTCGGACTTTCAACTGTTTGGTCCCCTGAAAGCAGCTCTACCAGGATGATGTTTCACTTTTGATGAAGGGATGAATACAGCGGTGCATTTCTTTTTTAATGAGGGAATTCCGAAAGCTTGGTGACAGATGGACAAAGTGTATTGAGAAGCAAGGAGATAATGTTGAAAAATCAGGTATTTTTCTTTTCTAACAGTAATTCTACAGCCAGAGTGCGGATGACTTTTGACCCACCTAATTTTGCATTACTTATTTAAGGCAGACTTATTGTAAGACAGGAGGATTATGAATCAAAATTAGCTAAAAGTGGCATACCTGCTTGGTTTATCTGTGAGTATACAGTTAACCACATGGATTTGTAAATCACCGTTCCGCAGACTAGTTACACGAGAACGTGTGCAGCTGTAATTTAGCAGTAATGCAAATTATAGGCTGTTTGTCTTAAACACTGCAGACAATATTAAAGCAGCAACAGAGCGCGAGTAATCGAAAGCTGTTATTGTTGTGACTTCCTCGGCCTTTGTGTTTACCTCGTTGTCGGATCCCTTAATTAACAGGATGACCTGAAGGGGGAGGACAGCATGGCACTGAAGCGAGCTGCCCTGCTGGAGAAGAGGCAAAGGAGGGAGCGAGAGAACCAGCAGAGGAAGCAGCAGCTTGAAGCTGAGCTGGAGCAGAAGAAAGAGGAGGCTAGGTGATGCCCTGCCCACTGAGTCTGTTAGGTTAGCTGGCATTTGTATGAAGCATGGCTGAAAAGCATGTGCTTCTTCTTTCTCAGATTGAAGGCAGAGGAAGATCGGCAGAAGAAGGAGGATGAGAAAGCCAGACGCGAGTTCATCAAGCAGGAGTATCTGAGGAGAAAGCAGCTCAAACTCATGGAGGATATGGACATGCTGGTGAAAGCACGGCCGGCCACGGCTAAGCAAAAGAGACCGCGGCCAAAATCGATTCACCGGGATGTGATCGAGTCACCCAGGACCCCTGTGAGGGCGACAGCAGGTAAAGAGGCGGACGCCTTCAACCTGGGCGAGACCGTGTGCTTTGCTTTGTGCCACCCTCTTGGGCCCTTTGGCTTTCCTGCTCACTGAATCTTTTTAACAGACTATTTGAATTCCTTATCTAATTCCTAACTCCTTTGTTTCAAATGAATTTGCTTTGCCATGTTTGACTTCTGCACTTTCTAATAATTCCACTAATTATTTAACCAAAATTTTTCCAAGGTTCTAAATTAACCAGCATTTTTGTGAAGTTACTAATCTTGCTAACATCAATTGTTGAAATGTTAGATTAGGATATGATTGAATATGATTGGATACGGTCATGATTGGATATAATTGGGTTTGATGCGGCTTAGCAGGGTAATGGCTTGGTAGGTCCTGGGTTCAATTCCCGCATTGGGTCTGTGTCCGTGAAGTCTGTATGTTTTTGGTGGGTTTCCTCCAGGTTCTCTGGTTTCCCCCCACACAATTGGTGTTCTCGAATTGCCCATAGTGCGTGAATGTTGACCAGAGGTCTTACCACGGTCGCCCAAATGGGAATAAATACAATGGTCACCATTGGCCTCCATGGTTCGTAGTTCCCCGATGATTGGATATGAGAAGTGAGCTTTATAAAAGGTGGTAGTTCAAAGTACAGCAAGTGGCCTTGTCTTTCCATCATCTAACTTTATTTCCGGTCGTTCGCTGTGTTTTACATCCAGGTTCACGTCCTCGTGTTTTTTCAGTATCTAGTCTCTCCTTGGCCTCCCTCAACATGGGAGACAACGACAGCGTCAACTCGGAGAAACGAACCCCCAGGTAAGAACCATGCTTCAAGTCTTTTTTAAAAATTTTTTATTAGATTAGATTTTATTGTAATCTCCAGGATCAACCCGGAGCAGTACCATCCAATTTGCACTGTGTAGTGCCTCTCTAGTACTAACCTGGCATTTCTTATTCTGTGAATTCCTGTGTTTTCTCACATTCAGAAGCAATAGCTTAGCATCGGGCAGCCTATACGGCTTCTTGAGCTCTCCTCGTGTAAGAAGGAGAAGGTCAGTCATAGCAGGATCGGCTACGATCCCCCTTCCAGTCCTCTGCTTGCGCTGTGTCATACACAGTCACGGGTTATCTGTTCCTGGTGTAAGGATGCCCCCCCCCATTCACATTTCTTATCGCAACTGCTTTTCCTGTATTTATTTTATTGGGTTTATTATATTAATCAGCTTACCGCTGAAAGCATAAAAATAGATGCTTAAAAAATGTCTGAATACCCTGTGCTATAGAGCTTGTACAGTTGCTCCTCGTTGTCATGTGATTATTTTTTGTTTGATACTGCCATCATGCCGATCGTACCCACACCTCTACTGTCATCAACCGCCTTAGCGCTTGTGCTGAGATTCCGAAATTTCTGCTCCAATATCCCCTTCCCACCAAGGCGGTTCCGCAGCTAGTCTCTCACGCTGGACCGGCAATACGGCGGCACCGTCAACAAAGCCATGTGATCTACACAAGTTCTAGACAGCAGATGTAATCGTAGCGCTCCTCAGGATTAGCTAAACCTACTGAGCTCAGCACTACTGTATATGCTGTACAGACATTCACTGCCTGAGCCTGCATGAGACCAAATGAAATGGAATGCTGCCTCAGATTCAGAGAGAGAAATAATGTATTATATTAAACTGACCGCACTATTAATTTGTATCTTGTGTGTGTGTGTGTGTGTGTGTGTGTGTGTGTGCTGCAGTAGGCCTGACTCGGCTGACAGCTTCCTGTCTCCTTCCCGGTCCGGGAGTCATAATGGAGAGAAAGACTGGGAAAATGCTTCCACCACTTCCTCTGTCACTTCCATCACTGAGTACACAGGTTAGTGTCGTCAATCGGTTTGGTTCATAGAAACATAAACTCCTTGCTGATTGTATTAATTAAACTGTTTTTGCAGGTCCTAAATTGTACAAAGAGCCCAGTGCCAAGTCGAATAAGCATATTATTCAGAATGCCTTAGCGCATTGTTGTCTGGCTGGGAAGGTCAATGAAGGTCAGAAGAACAAGATCCTGGAGGTGAGAACTGATGAAACTACCTACACTTCTGAAGACCTTTATAAGATATTAGTATAGATTAATGATAGTAATATTTTATAATAATTAAGCAAATTCTATTAGCGCATATTGGAGCTTATGTCTACATTTGTCTCATTTCTTTAAAAATTTATATAATTCATCCTAAAAATGCAGAACATGTATACATGAAATCAATTAGCCGCTTAAGGGTCATTGCTATTTTTAATCCGCTTGGTTTATTATTCAGAAGACGTAGTCACTATTATTCATTTCTTTGTTTTAAGTCACAGAAATCTTTTTATTACAGTATTATTACGATTATGTTTTAATCAAAGGTATTTTTAAAGATATTTTTTTTATATTATTATAGTTTTTCATGCCATACGTCACCCATCCGCCCTATGAATAAATATTCTTCCTGCTCTCAAACATGTCTGCTGTACTTAATATAAATTTTTGTTTGTGATACAGTAAGACAAAGCAACTCTATTACTAGAGTATTTTTTATCAGCCTTAAGGTACATTTACTTATGCTTTAAAAAAACAAACATGTATGTATGAAGTAAAATTTTCTGTAATTTAAGTTTTTATTTAAAATGTGCCATATCCAAACTTTTTATTGTTAATTTTCAAAAATATTAATTAGTATTGGAAATATTATACAATAATTAACTGATTTATTATTTATTATAAGGAAACGTAAAATAAGAAATTACAAAAAGTATGTACTGTAATTGGAAAAACAACAACTGTTAAATGGAAAGAGTTATACAACAACAACAACGCAGTAGCGCCCCCTTGTGTGTAACAAGGTGCTTGTTTATCTTCAAATCAGCCAATCAGCATAAAAGTGGAGAGATTGACACCTCAACTAGAAAAAGGATAAACACACTTTGGGCCTTCATTTGAGCACATTGTCAGGTCTGAAATAAAAATTCTGGACGGCATTGACAACAGCGCCCCCTTTGCAAAATAACCTGAAGGTGCATATCTTATGTTGTGCGACCTGTTTATTTTTAAATCAGCCAGAGATTTTAGGTTGCTGAATTTTTAATTAGCTGTTTTTACATCGAATGTTTAAGAAAGACATTGACAATAAGAAAGCGCTTTGTTAACAAAATGTATTATAGTTTACCTTAAATGCTAGAAACTCATGCTTTTTACTCCAGAACAGCATCCAGATTATGTATATAGCATTATTTAACAGTATTTAAAGAAACCAGAATGATATCACATCTAAGGATGCGACTGATCCTCAAGGTGTGTGTTATGTATCACGCAATGTTACCCCCCATTGTTATATAATTCTTTCTATAGGAGATGGAGAAATCACAGGCCAACAACTTCCTGATCCTGTTCCGCGATTCGGGCTGCCAGTTCCGCGCCGTCTACACGTACTGCCCCGAAACGGAGCAGATGAACAAGCTGGCTGGCATCGGGCCCAAGAGCATCTCGCGCAAGATGATCGACGGCCTCTTTAAGTACAATTCTGACCGGAAGCAGTTTAGCCAAATCCCCGCTAAGACCATGTCCGCCAGCGTAGACGCCATCACCATCCACAGTCACCTGTGGCAGACCAAGAAGCCGGCTACCCCGAAGAAAGTAGCACCCAACAAGTCTTAAGATTCCCCTCGATGGGAGCGGAGAGCTTCTGATATCAGCGATGCTCTCTTCCGGTGTAAAATAATACAGTATATGCACTGCGCTGAATTCTGCTTCTTAGTCACGAAACACAACACACTTTATCTTAAATAAAATATGCACAGCTGGATTGTAAAACAATACGGGCTTGTCAGTGGATCGCACTCTTGTATTTATAACCTGAGCATCTTATTGCAGCTCAGTTCAAGCATGTGTGTGTGTGTGTGTGTGGCAGGATGGGTGAGTGTGTGTGAGTTTTATACGTGGCAAGAAAATGGTAAATCAAGAAAAATCATGTAGTGTGACTGATATTTGGTACACTGAAGCACTGAATGTCTTTTGTCTTTTCGAGGTGTACATTATTCGTGGCCTTGGGTTCGAATTCTTTGGATGTTTTATAGTATGTAACGAAGTGATCTTATGAAAGATAATTACCGTGAAAGTGTTGTTTTTTTTAGCCACCTGTGGACCTCGCTTTTGGAAACAAAGCTGTATGTATCGATGTAGTAATACATAGACTATTTTTTGCGTGCGTTTGTTACGGGTTTTTTTCACAGCAGGATTGTGAATTCTTACCGTGTTTTTTTTTTTTTTATTAAGATTTCTTCTTCTTATTATTATTATTATTCTGCAGTATTATAATCTTACAGGTCAGAGGAAGTGTTTTCAATTCAAAGCCATGATCTGTGTATTTCAGCGAGTCATCATGTTGTTGAGGTTTTTGAACGCCGGACTCTGCAACTGTTACATAATGATGATGATGTGATCGTAGGTTGTTAAAATTAATATCTAGCGGATATTTAATAATGCCATAACGAATAGCGTGTCGATGATATTTCTCGTCAGCTTCGCGGTTCAAATGAATATATAGTGTATATATATATATATATATATATATATATATATATATATACATACTGTATAGACAAGTTTCATCGTATTAGTAGTTATTTTCATTTGTGATAGATGAGATATTTCTCTGATTCTACAGCACTCATTATAATTTCATGTATTTATAGGAGGAGGCAGTATTGTCGCATAATGTAAAACAATTTAAAACGTGCCAAACTTCATCTTTGAATTGATAAAGAATTGTTTGATTGAGAATTGAGATAGGATGCTTTTATTAATAACTTATTTTTAAATATTATTTGGCTTGGGATTATGACGTGTACGGCATGTATTTCTGTGTCATGAGAAAGCATGGCCAATGTTGGATTTTTGTCGGGTGGAAAGTTTACTAGGTTTACTAAATTTAATATCAACATACACTAGATTTTGTTTAAGTATATAAATAGTTCTGCATTTTGCCTTTCAAAAAAAAAAAAAAAAAAACGGAAATTCTTCAAGCTTGATGTACTGTATTTGACGGACTACACACACCCTTTTTCAAGCAGTTGTATTAAAATTACTTGGCTGTTCCAAGCCATCAAAAGAACTGGCCATGTATTTGTAAATACACACAGTTTACATTTTGTACAGTGTGTTTCAAGCTCATCTGCACATTTTAATCAAGCAGTTGTTTTCCATCTCTCTTTTTTTTTTTTTTTTAGGCACTGCTGTCATTTGCTAAATAAATAGTCTAACACATCTGAGTCATAAATGCATTGAATAAAGAAATTGCGCATGACCTCAAATGCTTTGTGGGAACATTTGTTTTGCACGGTTGAACCTTAAACAGTAACCTACAACACCAAACGATTTAAAATCAGAGTGTAAATCTATAGATAGTCCACCTTTATTAGCTCAATAATAAATACAGTGCATCCGGAAAGTATTCACAGCGCTTCACTTTTTCCACATTTTGTTATCATTTTAAAATGGATTAAATGCATTATTCTCCTAAAAGTTCTACAAACAATAACCCATAATGACAATGTGAAACAAGTTTGGTTGAAATCTTTGTGAATTCATTAAAAATAAAAAACTTATAATAAATCATATGTGCATAAGTATTTACATCCTTCGCCATGACTCAAAATTGACCTAAGCTGCATCCCGTTTCCACTGATCATCCTTGAGATGTTTCTACAACTTCACTAGAATCCACCTGTGGTAAATTCAGTTGATCGGACATGATTTGGAAAGACATACCTGTCTATATAAGGTCCCACAGTTAACAGTGCATGTCAGAGCACATACCAGTCTGAGCATTAAATGTCCAGATGAGCACAGTGGCCTTCATCGTCCGTAAATGGAAAAAGTTTGGAACCACCAGGACTCTTCCTAGAGCGGGCCTTCTGGCCAAACTGAGCAATTGGGGGGGAGAAGGGCCTTAGACGGGGAGGTGACGCGATCAAGAACCTCATGGTCACTCTGAAAGAGCTTCCGCCTTTTCTCTGTGGAGAGATTAGAACCTTCCAGAAGAACAACCATCTCTGCAGGTCTCCACCAATCAGGCCTGTGTGGTAGAGTGGCCAGACGGAAGCCACTCCTCAGTAAAAGGCACATGACAGACGCCTGGACTTGAAAGGACTCTCAGACCATGAGAAACTTTTTTTTTTTTTTTGAAGCACCTTTGGCACCAATTACAGCCTCAAGTCTTTGAGTATGATGCTACAAGATAGTTGCATACATAGTACAGAGGTTCTTCTGGAAGGTTCTCCTCTCTCCACACAGAAACTCCTTCGCTTCTTGTTAGCGTCCTCGCTAACTTTCTAGGGACCTGTGGTGCTATGTCTTTACTAAACCTTGCATAAAATGCCATTTTTGCCCCCAGACTGGAGCTCTTTCAGAGTGACCATCGGGTATTGTCCATATACGTACTGTATAAAAGTCCTATAGAAGCATGGGTATGATAACAATGATTTTTCCCCCAATTACAGGATAAGAGTGTATGGGTTTGTACATTAGACCCTTTTAGAACCTGTCATGCCATGATTATGTCACAGTGCTGTCTGGAGGCAAAAATCACAGAAACTTGGAGGCGTCAGCTACCAAAAATGTCGTCTTGCTGTTATATTTTGAGCCACTATTGAATAGTTAATGGATGTAACTACGTTTTATCACATGCGTTTACTGCCTTGGTGGGGGGTATGGTTCAAAGCGATTAAATTAAAGGATTCAACTCAAACAATCATCAAAAATGATTGTGCTTGTAGCCCACACTTCATATCAGGGGAGCTTACATACTGTAAGTGTCTTAAATTTTGTCATGCCACCTCACAATTTTTTGCCTTGAGAACTGAAATTTTGCAAGACATCTGCCTTGTCATGCGAAGCATTTTCGACATACGAGCGACCGAACAGAATGGCAGCTAAGTTGCGCGTACGTCTTGTTTTGCGTCAGAAGAAAGTCAACAATGCAAAAAGTCTTCTTTTTTTTTTTTGCATTTTGTGCAAGATTTAGTAAAGACACCACGGGTCCCAAGAAAGTTAGCGAGGACGGTAGCAAGGAGAAAACGGAGCTGATTTCAGTTTTGTCTTTAAAGCAGTTGTGCCAGGAGGAATCATAAATTGATGTTAAGTGAGATTTAATGTCTATTTATTTCATATTTTCTTCATGTACATGTCTTTTCTAAATGTTCTAATATGCAAAGATATAACTATAGTGCTGGAAACTGGTAACATTGGTAATATGTTTTGAGTGGCTGGAACAAGCTCGTTTCACCTTTAAAAAAAAAAAAAAAAAAAACTCGCCTCAGAACGGATGTACCCTACGTGCTAGGCAGCCTCGGGGGATTCATTCACCTCCACCTAGGCTCCGCCCATGTAAAAAAAATATATAATCACCATGGTTACTGATGACAAAGGGGTTTTGTGGTGCATTATGGGATGTTTCCATTGTGGTTTTGGACATGGATGTACAATTGCAGACGCCGAAAAAAAAACGGTCGTCACTCTTTTCGGGGGAACCGCCCACTATGATCTGATTGGTGGATTGTAGCCATTCGCCGGGTGGGCGGGGACAGGAGTAGGAGAACGCGACTGTTTTGGGTTTTTTTGTGTGTTTTTTTTAAGACGTTTTGACCCATTTGGCTTTGCACATGGCTAAGCCTCTACAAGGAAGAAAAATACACCCGCGTGTGTAACGTTAACTGGTAACACTGAGCAAGCAGACCTACTGCTCTGGTGCACACTGAGCATCTACTGCAGTGTTTAGGTAAGGCTCTCTGACAAAGGCAGTGATGCATTAGCTTGAACATAAACATCAATGCTTAGGTTACACACACTCTCGCTCAGACAGCCATCACACTGCATGTTACACACACTCACTCAGACAGGCATCACACTGCATGTTATCTGATTGCTCCATGAAATGCATTGCTGTAGATGTTTATTTTAAGTAAATCTAGATTTGCATCCTGAGGTCATTAGGTAACTGGTCTAAACACATTGTATTGCGCACACAAGCATGTTAGCAGACCATCACACCCATACAGTACCAGTCAGAATATGGACACACCTACTAATTCAGTGTTTTTGTTGAGTGATTTATTTTCTACATTCTAGAACAATACTCTAAATAACACATGATGGCATTGAGTCATCAACAGTCCCAGATGTAACATTTAAGCCCAGATGTTCTGGAATAGATCTTGCAAGAACAGTATCGTCAAGTTCATTTGCGAAATCTGTCAATGTAAGAAATTGGCTCTCATGAAGACCTTCCCAGGAAAGCTGTGGAATTCTGTTTGAAACGCCAAGCATTGATTATGCAAGAATGGGCTGCCATCAGTCAGGGTGTGGCCCAGAATTTGATTGACAGCATGGGTGAATCGCAGAGGTCTTGAAAGAGAAGGGACAACTCGGCAAATATTGACTCTTTGCGTGAACTTAATGTAGTTGTTAGATGACTTTGTGATAATGAACTTTTGACTGTATAATATGTGTGTGAACATTTCATTAATATATGCCTATCCAAAAAACTGATACAGTATATGGCCAAAAGTATAAAACAAATTTTTGTATTTGGTCAAGTATTTGGACACCTGACCATCATACCTGTATATGGTGCCTCCCCAAACTGTTGCAGCTAAATTGGAAGCCTGACATCAATACCTGACCTCACTTATGCTTTTTGTGGCTAAGTATGTTTTATCATAATAAATTTAATGATGTAAATTTAATTAAAGAAACAGGAGCAAATGTTTTACTGCGACAGGCTGCGAAGTATTTAAAGATACAATTTTTAAAAGTGTTTATTTAACAGTCTCAGCAACGACCTCATTTCCCCTCTCGTCTGTTCCATCCACTCAGCATTCAGCATCACCAGTATACTACTCACCGGCCTGAACATCTGTCATCATCTGCACCAGTTTCTCACTGGTTCTGGTTCATGCATTAACTTAAATGTTTTTTTAACCATTCATAGCTCACTGTGTGGCTTAGCAAACAAAAAACATTCATCAGTTTGGAAGCAAAATATGAAGAAATCAGGGGGGGGGGGGTCAAGACTTTTGCATAGTACTATACATACCGAAATATGTTTCCAGAAGAAAACGGTTAATTAATAAACCATCATCTCTTAATAATTAACTTTATTTCAAAATGGCATATGAAATAGAATCATACCTAATAGTAAAAATCATGTCATTATGCATAATGCATTCTTCTCTTTTCTGAAAATTAGCTTTTTAGGAAAACTGAAAAGTTGTACAGCAATTGGACATCATGACTGCAGAGGAGACGATTAACATCAAGGAGCCAGAGATCATCAAGCTCATCCTGGATTTCCTCAACTCCCGAAAGCTTCACATCAGCATGCTGGCCTTAGAGAAGGAGAGCGGCGTTATTAACGGGCTCTATTCCGATGATATGCTCTTCCTCAGGTGGATTTTATTCATTCATTCAGCTGTGATGATAAATAGGACTGGTGTTGAGAAACTGATTCATTGAGTTCGTATGTGAAAAGCAGTTAACACCTGATTTCTGAAAAGCATACGTTTGTACCGGAATGCATTGCTCCTTAGTGCACTGAATAACCTGACATTCTCATCTGGTTTCTGTTTGTTCTAGACAACTGATACTAGACGGACAATGGGAGGAAGTTCTTCAGTTCATTCAGCCGTTGGAGAATATAGAGAAATTTGACAGAAAGAGGTAAAGAATCATAAGTTTACATACACACAGTGGTACTGTACAATCGATTATTTTCATCATTGCCTTACATGTGTTTCGTGTTTCTTTTTGTCTTTAAAGGTTTCATTTCATCATCCTGAAACAGCGCTTCCTGGAAGCACTTTGTGTGAATAACGCCATATCTGCGTCCGATGACCCTCAGAACGTGAGTGTGTTTCCGATGGGTTGAGCGTCATGTGGATTCAGGAGACTGTTAGGGCTGTGAGCAGACATTGATGTACAGATCAGTATGGTGATGAAAAGTGCTGGCCATTGTAGAGACAATAGAGTGCCATTGTTCTCACAAGATGCATTAATTAAACTGTTTTGTTCAGTGGTGCAGCAGTAACAAGCTCGTCCTATCATCTGGAGATCCGAATCCGAGATTCGAATCCCAGGTGAAGTTGTTGTAGCCTCTTGCAGCTGGCTGATTGGGCGACCTCTCTCAGAGGAGAGGGATTGGTGGCACTCTGCGCTCTCACATCAGTCGTGGCTCTAAGCCAGTCATGGAGGTCTGTGGGCTTACACAAGCGGCAGGAGCGATAACGCTATCCTCCGAGTGTGTTACGCTGCTCCAATGGTGGGTGCGTGAGCAGTTCAAAAAGGTGCAATTGGCTGGCGTCACATGGCTCAGAGGAAATGATCTTGGCCCTCCCTGACTGGTGTTTGTAGTTTTGATGGGGGAGTGCCATAACGACAGGTGGGATTTGGTTACAACTAAATTAGGGAGAACATCTGGAAAAATCCCAAGAAAAATAGTAATAATAATAAATGTTTTATTCAGTGACTGCCGGTTGTAATGATTGATAAGATGACATGATGATGTGCCTTTTTACTAATACTGTAGCATACATGGTAAACAGATTCAGTGCAATTTAAACAATGGTAGACACTGCCAGAAATTTTAAATTTGGATGTAATGTAGATTTATGCTTAAATCCTTAATGAGAAAGCCAGAGACGATAGTGACAAAGAAAACTACCTGAGTTGACAATGGAGAAGAAGGTTTGAAAGTTGCCCCCATTAACTTATCCACTGGTCGAACATTGATGTAATCAGTTGTATAACTGGTATTAAATATCTAGCCATTTGTTTAATTTAGAGTATATTTACCTTCTGTTGCCTCCACAGCTTGAGCTAACCATGCAAGAGGCCGTAAGGTGCCTGAGTGCTCTGGAGGAGTTAAGCCCATCCAAAGAAGCCTACAGCAAACTCTGCCTGCTGTTGACTCTCCCTCAGCTCACGCACCATGTCGAGTTCAAGGACTGGAACCCGAGTACAGCACGCGTGCGCTGCTTCGACGAGGCGTGCTCCCTGGTGGCCGAGTTCATTCCGGCTGACCGCAAGCTCAGCGAGGCGGGGTTTCGGGCCGGCTCAGACCGCCTCTTCCAGCTGCTGGTTAAGGGTGTGCTGTATGAATGTTGTGTGGAGTTCTGCCAGAGCAAGGCGACGGGTGAAGAGATTGGCGAGGCTGAGGTTCTTCTGGGCATTGATGTGCTATGTGGCAATGGCTGTGATGAACCCGACCTGAGCCTGATCTCTTGGCTGCGCAATCTTGTCCCCGCCACCTTTACGTGCGCCTTCGAGCAGAAGATGCTCAATATCCATGTTGATAAAATGATAAAGCCAGAACGGGCAGGCCACAGCGATCTGCTCGTTCCGCTCCTTGCCAAGTTTTCACCTTCGCCTGTGTCACCGCTGAGGCACCCGCAGTCAGCTGAAGCGTACGTATCGCGTTCCCTCAACCCAGCGCTGGATGGTCTGGCCTATGGACTGGCAGGGAGGGAGAAGAAAATCACAGAGGGCAATGGAAAAGATGCAGTTCCGATGTCACACTCTTTTGCCAACTTTGGCTTAAGCGGCAGCCATCATGTAGTGGACAGCAACTTTATGGAGACCCCAGACAGGTATGAAGCTTTTATTATTTTTTTTTCTTTAATTTTTTTTTTTGCTTTACTGTTCTCTGTATTATAATTATTACGTGTAGGCATCTACTTAGGTAATATAAAAAAAATTTTTAGTGAGCCAACTGATGTCCATGGTCTACTTGCTTTATTTTCCATTTTTTTGACATGATGAATACAATGATCATTTATCAGTTTGCGCTGTGCTATACTCGCTGCTTTTCCTCAACAGTTCTAGGGAAGAGAAAACACGAGAAGAGAAAACGAACACTTCTGTAGAACCTAATACATCCTGTGCCACTCAAGCTGCCGAAAATCATGAAGAACTCCCTGGTACACTTAAGATGACAGAGGTAATGTTGCTGATTTAGAAAGTTCAACGAATAATTATTAAACGATTAATCATAGTCAAGTATAACCAGTAGAAAAAACATATTACCAGATAGGTTTGTTTTGCATAATGTTTCTCCGTAGCCGATATGTTAAATAATTTGCGTGCCACAAGAGGGCATTCTTGCAGTTCAGGTGGTGCACAATAATATTGAATGTTGTCTTTTTAGCAGCCTCGTTTTTGACGACAGAGATATGAGTAGTACAGCCTTTTATTATTATTATTATCATTATCATTATTATTGTTTTTATTTTTATGCTGGGATAACTATTTGGCCTTCATGAATTTGTCTCACATACCTGGTATTTTGGGGGATTATTCTGCTAGAACTGATTAAATAAGACTTAAAATGATTAAAAAAAGAAAGAAAAAAATGAGTGTCTTATTACCAATAATTTGTTATACTATTGGTTATTAAGAAAATGGTGAAATTTTAAACTTTCATTTTGATCCTTTCAAAACAGTCCCAGAGTATAATCGGTGTTGCTGTAGTTTTTAAGGGTTTGGGCATTTCCAATTCATATATGTACAATTGGATTCTTAATGAGAATAAACATATAGGCATGCTTTTATGCTGTTTTTCCGTTATAATTATTCAAGAATAATCATGTTAAACTTGTGGAAGGCAGTGTGTTTGTCTCCCTAAATTAACTGTGATCTCATGCTTGTAGGAGCAGCTGCAGGAGTTCCAGCGCCAGCGACTGCGTGTGCAGCATCACTTGGAGCAGAAGCAACAGCACATGCAGCTCTACCAGCAGATGTTGCTAGAGGGAGGAGTGCAGCAAGCCAGTCAGGCCTCAGGTGCCGGCCAGCACAACCTCACGCAGGCCTTCCTCAGCAGGTCAGCCAAAACACCAACACGCGCGCTGCAGCCGTATGAACAAAACAGATGTTAAGTGGTGAATAAAGAGCCAACATATGCTGTATGAGTGGTGTATGAAGAGCTACCAGATGTTGCGTCGGCAGGGTGTCCTGTTAGCTGCTTAAACATGGGCTGTAAAATGGGTCTAAATGTACACGAGTGAGATTTCCTGTGGGGATGAACAGCTGTGTTTGTGAATGGCGGTTGCCTTTAGGTTAATGTACTTACACATGAACTCATTTACAGCTCTTGAACTAAAGATGAAAAATGCTTATCTAATTCTGAATATGAGCACATGGGTGCCAGCAGATAAAGTGGTTTCTCAAAGTGAAGCTCCAATTCAGTGCGCTAAAGCAAGATTTAGGTGGGACCTGGGACCTTCTGAACTGCCTTAACCACAGCGACCCCTGGCCCCAGCATGGCTACAATGCTAAGGTGGCTAAGGCATGTGTAGCATATGTGTTACCTGAGCAGTAATGTACAGTAGCTGATGATTTTCTATTGGATGACATTCCTTGGCCTAAAAAAATCTTAACCCTCTACTGTCTGCAATTTGCTTTTTTGCTGCTTAAGTGGACAATTTCTGGCAGAAACACTTGTATTTGTACAGGTCCATCCAAAAGCTGGAGGAGCTGAATGTAGGAATGGAAGACCTGGGGGAGAACGTGCAAGCCTTGGCCCAGCAGTGCAACGGCTCACAGTCTGATGCGCAGCGCGTGCACACACCCGAGTCCGACGCAACGGGCAAAAACAAAACTGCTGTGACAAGCAGCACCCCTGAGAGAGGAGGCAGTCGAGGGATGCCTTCACTAGACGAGTCCCCAGTGATGGTCAGCCGGAGGTGAGGAACTTAACTTTTAGCTGTGGAAACACCTTAAATATAATCGCTGCTGTCATTATAATATCATTAGTACAGTAATACTGTAGTAATATTTCATAATTCTGTTAAGTTTGGTCCTTTCTAATTATATGACCTTTGGTATGACAATAAAGTGTGTTTCAGGAGGATAAGCCCAAGTCCCCGTTCATAGCAGTGCACACACTGGAAGACACACAAGCTGTTCGAGCTGTCGCATTTCATCCCTCTGGAACTCTCTATGCTATCGGGTCTAATTCCAAAACCTTGCGCGTGTGCATGTACCCGCAGGACCTTACAGCCAGGTATTGAATTAAGATGACTCTCTGTGCATTATTGCGCACATACAAGGAAATTTGTTAGGATCCATTGGCCATTGATTACAATAGGAACATGGCAAGGAACAGGAAATGGAGATCTTGCACAGTTTGTGACTTTCATGTCCATCATTCACCACCACCACTTGGAGTTCCTGGGAGGCCAGCGTTTAAGATGTGAAGCATCTTACTAAGACAACTTTCTACCATGATGGTATCCAAGCACTCGTGAAACGCTAGGATAAGTGCATAAGTGTAGCAGCGGATTATATAGAGAAATAAAGGACGTTTCATAAGTTATTCTCTACAATCAAAAGTCTCGCTTTGTCTTGAACACCCTATTAGCCAATGGAGAAATAGTTTATTCCGAGGAGCAATTGAGGAATATAGTAATTATTATTTAACAATAAGAATAACAACAATAATAAAAATATGGAATTATGCAGAGGGATGCTTTAAAGATTGTTTTATTATTATTATATCCCAGTGCAGGAAGTCCAGCGAGGCAGTCTGAAGTCTGCTTCAAACGCAACAAGCACCACAAAGGCTCCATCTACTGTGTGGCTTGGAGTCCATGTGGCCAGCTTCTTGCTACCGGCTCCAACGACAAATATGTCAAAGTCCTTCCTTTCAGCGCCGAGACCTGCAATGCTACAGGTGAATACAAAACAAAAGTTATGTCATGTCACAATTATTTAAGTTAAGCTTTTATTTGTCATTACAGCACAGTGAAATTCTTTCTTTGCATATCAAAGCGTAACTGGGGTCAGAGCTCAGGGTCAGCCATGATACTGCACCCCTGAAGCAGATAGGCTTAAGGGCCTTGATCAAGGGCCCAACAATGGCAACCTGGTGGAGCTGGGGATCGAACCACCGATCTCCCGATCAGTAACTCGGTGCCACCACAGCCCCAATGATTGCATTTCATAAAATTCACCCAGATTTTACATTAGTGTGACGTTTTGTATTGATATACAGTACCTCTACTGAACTTGAGTACCCTTTTTATCCAAAAAAAAAAAATCATGCTACTGTATACTGACTAAAATAAAAGCTCCAGAAACACTCCAGTAACAGCCACTGTTTTCAATGAAGACGCTGATTAACAACGTTTATGTACAAAGGGCCCGACCTGGAGTTCAGCATGCATGATGGGACCATTCGTGACCTGGCGTTCATGGAGGGTCCAGAGAGCGGTGGTGCTATCCTTATTAGCGCTGGAGCCGGAGACTGCAACATCTACACCACCGACTGCCAAAGAGGACTAGGATTACATGCACTCAGCGGACATACAGGTATACACACTCGTGCACATGTACAGTATTCATGCAATGAATGCAACTGAGTTGCCACCAAAACAGTAATGACCAGCCACCTTTTTCTTGGGACCAGCATTAACCTTTTCATCAATTTGAGCTACAGTAACACTTCCAAAGGATCGGACTACATGGGCCAGCCTTCGCTCATGAACCTTGCCCACTAATGAACCTGTCGCCAGTTCACCAGTTTTCCTTCCTTAGATCACTTCGAAAACTAGTGAACTTGGTGACCAGGGCTCACTGATGCACATGGTGGGGTGATGAAGGATGGCCTTGTAGTCTGATCCAATACAAGCTGAAGTGTAAATTGAACTGGTGAAAAGATTAATGCTGTTCATGCATCACTGTATAATAGCAGCAAGGGAGTAATTTTTTTCTGGCAAAACAAATGCATGTCTTGTGAGTAAATGAAAATCATGTGTGCGTGAGATCAGGCCACATCCTGTCCCTCTATACATGGAGCGGTTGGATGGTAGCGTCTGGCTCTCAGGATGAGACTGTACGTTTCTGGGACCTGCGTGTGCCCAGCTGTGTGAAAGTGGTCAGGAGTGCCCTGCATGGACCTGGTGGGTTGGATTTCAGATTTGTTTTTTGAAATGCATATGTGTATGAGGTATAAACTGGATCAGTGAATTGGTGTGTGATGAGGATGATGCTCTCAAATCAGGAAGTGCAGTGGCTTCGGTGGCAGTCGACCCGACCGGACGGCTCCTGGCTGCGGGGTTGGAGGATAGCCGATGTATGCTGTACGACATCAGAGGGGGTCGAACGGTCCAGACGTACAACCCGCACACCAGCGACATCCGCTCTGTCCGCTTCTCCCCCGGAGCACACTACCTGCTCACCGGCTCCTACGACAGCAAAGTCATGATTACTGATCTACAAGGTAGGGCAAGACGAGACTGACGTACGGCACCAGTCAAAAGTGTTTGGACGCATCTTCTTATTCAATGTTTTTTCTTAATTTTTTTTTATTTTCAACAGTGTATATTAATTCTGAAAGTGCTGTACTTCTGTATGACAGAACCAATATGGAATTATATAGCATTATTCAGGATGTAGATGTATTCATGTCAAAGTCAACAATCAAGAGAAGACTTCATCAGAAAAAATACCGCAAGATGAAAATCATTGCTAAACCTTAAAACCAGGATAAACAGATTAGAGTGTCTAAAACCGCAAAAAAAAAAAATCTATGCAGTTCTGGAACTGAATCCTTACACCAGAATGATGATGATGATGATGATGATGATGGAAGATGAGCCAAGGAGAAGGCAAGGAACTTCTCATAATCCAAAGCGTACCAGGTCATCTTGGGGCGTGGGCATGCACATCTGCCAACGGATAAATGTTGAATTTTCATGTGTATAGGGCTATATTATCAGCACAGATTCAAGCAACACCTCTTTGGATGGACATTCACACTACAGACAAACAATGGTGCCAAGCATACCACAAAAGCAACCCAAGGGGAAAGAGGTGGAATGTTCTGCATCTGATGTTCTATCATCGTACCTGAATCTAGGTGAGAAAAAAAGAAACAGGAACTGATGTCTGCAGTAAAGCCGTGCAGAGCATCACCAGTGGTGGGCCAAGTACACAAAATTCTCTCTCTATCATGATATTTGTCTATCTCTGCTTCTAATTTCACACACCTGCTACATAATTAAGAATTTCACAGAAAGAAGGCAAATCACACAATTACATATTATAGCCAGCAGGTGGTGATATGTCTGCTTCAAACGCTGCACATCCAAATTCTAATTAATTCTTTTTAATTTTTCACACACACAACAATACCCAATATGATGTGCATTGATGGCTCAGTAGCAGGTTTCTCACCCGCCATGCGGAACGCCCCGGGTTCAATGCCCATACCCCAGATCCTAAGCCCGGATAAAAAGGGAGGGTTGCGTCAGGAAGAGCATCTGGTGTAAACCTGAGCCAAGTTGTGTGCGGATCGGATGTTCTGCTGTAGCGACCTCTCGACAGGAGCAGCCGAAAAACTACCAACCAACAACTACAACCACTACACAGTATGATATGCAATGAAATGCTTATTAACATTATAAACAAGAACAAAGAAAGTTGGGTTGATGCAGTTATAATGGCAGCCGACCTCACTTGCGCCATCTTGGTTCATGGACACCATCTGTCGTTATGTAACGCAACTCCATGCACAAATTTAGTGAATTTAGTGGAAAGTGTGGGTATTTCTTGTAGTATGTAGTGGAGTAGAAGTAAAAAGCATTCTGCATTAAAACTAGTAAAGTACAGATATGTGAAAACTGTGTTTAAGTAAACGCAAATAAATGCACTCCACTTCTGAGCATCACTATTGAAGAGACTCAGTATCTGGTAATGTTTATGGGTTCCAGACTTGTGAAAATTCATGTGCCTTGAACTTGTTCCTAAGAACTTAACATTTTGTTTCCAGGTGATCTAACGAAGCCCCTTCCCGTAATGGTGGCTGGTGAGCACAAGGACAAAGTGATCCAATGCCGGTGGCACACAAGAGACATCTCCTTCCTGTCTTCTTCTGCAGACAAGACTGTCACACTGTGGGCACACCACCCGTAACTTTCCCTGAGAACTAGCTGTCACAGAAAAAGCACAAATCACTCGGTCCTCTGTAATACTTTATAAACTGAATCATTCGTACAAATTTATATATAACTTTTCATGTAATAGGAGTATGTCCTGCATGTCCACTGCTAAGAGAAGCAAGTCAACTGAGCCATCTAATAAGAAATGCTGTTATTTTAGCAAACTACAGAGCTATCATTTGTGCTGTTTCAGTTCTCATGCAAAACAGAAAAAAGTTTCATTCTGAATGTATAAACTATTTTGTGCCTTGAGTTGGGTAGTCCATGGTTATGCTTATGAATTTCATTATATTTCCTGGTATAAAATTGGGCTAAATAGTCACAAACACTACTGCTTGTCATGGATTCACTGGCCGCTTTATTAGGAACCCCTGCATGGCCATGTAGCCGACCATATGGCTGCAGCGCAGTGGGATCTCTGTGGCTTGAACCATGGCATGGATGTTGGTTGCAGATAATCTGGTTTAAGTATTTTAGAAAGTGCTGATTTCTTAGGATTTTCACACACGTCAGTCTGTAGTCTCATCGGTTTCAAAGGAAAGTGTCGAGGTTGCAGAATTTTACCTTCCAAATATTTGACATGCTGCAAATATTAATTTTGGCAGAGGTTCCTTATGAAGGTGATTGAACATAAAACTTTGGCATGTGTGTTTAAATGGCATGTGAAGATGGATTTGTCTTAAACGCTGTACATGTTTGGATATCGAATATAATATAAAATGAAAGGTAAGAATAAATTCTATAATGTGTTCATAATATTTTATGCATTTTTTTTTGTTCACTGTGTTTGCACTGTTGTAAAGCACCTTTATTCTGCCTGTGTTTCAAATATTTATTTGCTCATTGAAACCAAGCTTTTGAATATTGACAGTAAATATACTATTAAAAAGATTGTTGCACAATATAGATGTTTCAGGTTTTTTAAGACATTAAAGTGCAAGTTATTAAGTCAGTAGATATACACTCAACCCCTTTTGCCTTAAGAACGGCCTTATGGCCATTTGAGTACAGTGACCTCATTTGAGTACAGTGACCTCATTGACGTGTCCAAAAAAAAAAAAAAAACACTTTGAGATGATTTTAGCTGTGTGACATGGCGCATTATCCTGTGGCCATGAACCGAAACAAGACTAGGCTGTGGCGTAGTATAAACCATGCTCAATTGGTACTAAGACGTGCCAAGAACATTTCCCACACCAAACCCCCAGCAGCCTGAACATTTGTTAGAATGGAGAATGGAGTCGTGTTTTCATATTGTTAGCTCCAAATTCTGACCCACACAGATGTACTATGCCAAATAAGGTTTTCCTTTGTGGTTAGTTATCATTACTATAGAAAAACTTTGTGGTGCAACGGTTAGGACTCTGAATCAGGTGATCTGAGTTCAAATCTTAGTGGAACTTTTGCTAGTGGAGACGCTGGGTTGTCCTTTTTTGAATGCAGTGTTTTAGTTTCTGACCTATGGTACGATCATTGCGAATCTGATCACGGGCACTGTGTGGCATTATTAAGCTGGTGTAAGGTAAAGATATGGAGTATGTTGGTTTCAGGTTTCAAATCCAAGTGGAACATCCAAGCGTTCAAGGTACAAACACTTGTTTAGATGAATGTAGGCCATGGCAAAAGTTTTTGGTCCATGGAGTCAAGCCCATGTGCATTTTGACCGAAATATCCTGATTGGGGAGCATTAGACTAAAGCTCTGATGGTGGCAAGTTCCTGATTGCTCTTTATAGGGTGTTGCATAACTGAAAAAGCTTAGTTGGGAAAGCCTAAGACTAAAGATCTAAAGGTCTTTGGTTACGATTGTGGGTTTCGGCACGCCTGTCTGTCTTTTGCTTGCAACTGTGTAACCTCTGACCTACGTGTATGTGTTGTTTCCTGGTTGTCTATATATGGTAGTAATTTGGCTGATAACAAAAATTCCTTCTTGGCAGGCTGGTTCCATGGTGTGCATAATGGTTTGCCCTCTGGACACTGAATCCAGCAATATGAGTTCAAATCTCAGTGAACAAATTTCACACTCGTGCTAGAACAGGATGGCTTATTTAGCATAACCATAAAATTGATTTCCTGGCCCCTCAGGGGCTTTGTATACTGTAAAATTGATATTTGTGCTGTGATGATGAATCTACTAGTAATGGGCATGTAAATGTATCCATATAACTTCTATAATTCTTGTCCATATAAATAGCAACGGATATGTAAATGTATCCATTCCTTAATGACTAAGACTCCCAAAGTTAATGTGGAGCAACCAAAGAGAGCACAGTACCACCACAGACTATGTACAGGTATGACAACCAAGGCCAAAGTTATGCTTGTCACTTAAATAAGTATAAACGAAGAACTGGAGCCTAGTGGTCATGTCGTTCGACCTTAGCTTGCCCCAGTGTGGCCTTTGATGTCTTTCCCATCATAAGATCGACTTGAATCTTCCTATGCTGTTTTAGAACTGGTAATCGGTGTTAAATAATAGAATACTATATGTTAAAAAAGTAACACAGTAAATAGTTTTATATATTGGCCCCTCAGGTTCTCACAAAGTGTTGATGTAGGTTTGGGCAGAGTTTTACAAACATGGTCTATCTATCTATCTGTCTATCTGTCTGTCTATACAGTTGCTTAGCACTATCAACTTGCACCAACAGGGTCTGGGTTCGTCTTCTCCAGGAAGAATGGGCTAAACCTCCTCTTGAATGATGTGCTGGTCTGATCCTGTACAGGAAGTGCCTTTTCCCACCCACAACCATTTTAAATGTTGAATGAAATGTGAGTGAGTGTGTGTTATTATTTTAGGCACATTATATTTGTCAATACGCATGACTTGATGAAGATCAGATCACATTTTATGACAAAAGATTGCAGAAAACCATGAAACTCCTTTTCACATACTTTATCTTGCCACTGTATATACCATGCTACACTCGCTGACATCATATTACATTACAATATTCATTAAGCTTTTGAAGCTGTGTGTGTGTGTGTGAGCGCGCGCATAATTTTGTGCACTGGGTTGCTATCAGGTGAATGGATAATTGAAAGGAATGATCAAATCCAAAGGTGTTCTTAATAAACTGGCTAGTCAATGTATACCACACATGTATAGCTGATACTGATTGTGTAACACACATAACGTTTTTATTTAAAGAGTGATTGTTCTACCGCGTAAACTACATTAGTGTGGATTGGGACCCAGGGTTGCAGCGGTCACGTGACTGTTAGTTCCGGACGAGACTTTCGACACAGATCTCGCGAGATCTTGTTTGGTCTGTGTGCGGTGCGTTAACGCGGAAGATAAGGAGGAATTTGTTTACAAGGTATTGGTTTATTAGCTTTAGCATTATGCGTCTCTCCAGTTGCAAATAATTCGGGTTCGGCTTTTTTTTTTATCGCCCATATTAGTTTGTTGACCAGTTGCCTAGCATGTTTTTTTTTAGCAAGCTAAGTTAGTTAGCTGTAGTTAGTTTGTGTAGCTAAGAGCCTGAAGCTAGTTATTTTTTTTAGCTTCATGCAAAAACTAGCGTTATATGCGTGCATTGTGAACGTGTGACGATAATGAAGAAGTCAGACAGGTTGTTGTTGTTCTGGAGCTGTCGTGGTTTCCTTGTTGTTAGTAGTTTGTTGGCGCTAGTTTGTGGACATATCGGTCCTGAAGATGATGAGTGGGTTGATCCGACTGACATGCTTAACTACGACCCAATTACGAAAAGCATGAGAAAGCCTGCTGAGGTAAAAATAAATAAAAACGAGTCAGTGCATGGTTAAATAAGACAATCAATTAATCGAAGTTAGTTAGTTCGTTTTTTTCCCCTCCAGGCTTCCAGCTACAGTAATGTACCGACTAAAAGAAGGGAACACAATCAAGACTCGTGTCCGGTGGCTCGGTGCCCAGATGTGAAGGAATGTACTGCCAAGCTGAACACATTACAACGAGAAGTGAGTACCTATATAAATAAAACAAACGTTTTGTCTGTACAGTCGTGGCCAAAAGTTTTGAGAATTACATAAATATTGGAAATTGGAAAAGTTGCTGCTTACGTTTTTATAATAGCAGTTTGCATATACTCCAGAATGTTATGAAGAGTGATCAGATGAATTGCATAGTCCTTCTTTGCCATGAAAATGAACTTAATCCCGAAAAAAAAAACTTTCCACTGTCATTCCACTTTCATTGCTGTCATTAAAGGACCTGCTGAGATCATTTCAGTAATCGTCTTGTTGACGAGCACAAGGCTGGAGATCATTATGTCAGGCTGATTGGGTTAGAATGGCAGACTTGACATGTTAAAATCACAAGGGTGATGCTTGAAATCATTGTTCTTTCATCGTTAACCATGGTGACCTGCAAAGAAACGCATGCAGCCATCATTGCGATGCATAAAAATGGCTTCACAGGCAAGGATATTGTGGCTACTAAGATTACACCTAAATCAACAATTTATAGGATCATCAAGAACTTCAAGGAAAGAGGTTCAATTCTTGTTAAGAAGGCTTCAGGGTGTCCAAGAAAGTCCAGCAAGCGCCAGGATCGTCTCCTAAAGAGGATTCAGCTGCGGGATCGGAGTGACACCAGTGCAGAGCCTTGCTTAGGAATGGCAGCAGGCAGGTGTGAGCGCATCTGCACGCACAGTGAGGCCAAGACTTTTGGAGGATGGCCTGGTGTCAAGAAGGGCAGCAAAGAAGCCACTTCTGTCCAAAAAAAACATCAGGGACAGATTGATCTTCTGCAAAAAGTATGGCGAATGGACTGCTGAGGACTGGGGCGAAGTCCTATTCTCGGATGAAGCCTCTTTCTGATTGTTTAGGGCATCTGGAAAAAGGCTTGTCCGGAGAAAAAAAGGTGAGCTACCATCAGTCCTGTGTCATGCCAACAGTAAAGCATCCTGAGACCATTCATGTGTGGGGTTGCTTCTCATCCAAGGGAGTGGGCTCACTCACAATTTTTTTTCAGAAAAAAAAAAAAACACATCCATGAATAAAGAATGGTACCAAAACACCCTCCAACAGCAACTTCTTCCAACAATCCAACAACAGTTTGGTGAAGAACAATGCATTTTCCAGCACGATGGAGCACCGTGCCATAAGGCAAAAGTGAGAACTAAGTGGCTCGGGGAACACTCACTCACTCATCATTTATACCGCTTAATCCTGTATTCAGGGTCACGGGGGCCTGGAGCCTACTTGGGGCACATGGCAGGGTACACCCTGGACAGGGTGCCAATCCATCGCAGGGCACAGACACACACATACACTCACTCATTCACACACTACGGGCAATTTGGAAACGGCAATTAGCCTAACCTACATGTCTTTGGACTGTGGGAGGAAACCGGAATACCCGGAGGAAACCCACCAAGCACGGGGAGAAAATGCAAACTCCATTCACACAGAGACGGGAATCGAGTCTGGCCAAGGATCGAACCTGGACCCTGGCGGTGCAAGGCGACAGTGCTAACCACTACACCACCGTGCCGCCTGCTCGGGGAAGAAAACGTTGAAATTTTGGGTCTATGGCTTGGAAACACCCCAGATCTTAATCCCATTGAGAACTTGTGGTCAATCCTCAAGAGGCGAGTGGACAAACAAAAACCCACTAATTCTGACAAACTCCAAGAAGTGATTATGAAAGAATGGGTTGCTATCAGTCAGGATTTGGCCCAGAAGTTGATTGAGAGCAGCCCAGTCGAATTGCAGAGGTCCTGAAAAAGAAGGGCCAACACTGCAAATACTGACTCTTTGCATAAATGTCATGTAATTGTCGATAAAAGCCTTTGAAACGTATGAAATGCTTTTAATTATATTTCAGTCCATCACAGAAACAACTGAAACAAAGATCTAAAATCAGTTTAGCAGCAAACTTTGTGAAAACTAATATTTGTGTCATTCTCAATTTTTGGCCACGACTGTACAATAAATGAATTGTCATGGAGCAAAGGGAATTTTGGTTGAGTCAAAGGTTGAGTAAAATGTATGCCAGAACAAGAAAAGAGGATTTACAGTAAACCAAGGAAGAAGACCAGAAGGTGGTGTTAATGCAACATGGTGGATGCCAACCGGATACTGATCAGAAGGTCTCTGGTTCAAACCCCAGCACCACCAAGTTACCATTGTTGGGCACTTAACCCTCAACTGCTCAGATGTACAAAAAGTCGCTCTTATCAAAAATAATCTGAGAGTTGAATCACCAAACAAGTCAGTCACGCGAATCTGGCAATGGGAAGGCCTTGTTAGTCATTGGCCACATGACTCTCAGGGAAACGACACATTTATGTTACTTTACGGCATTTGGCAGACACCCTCATCTTACATTTTTTTCATTGTACATCTGAGCAGTTGAGGGTTAAGTGCCCAATGGCAACTTGGTGATGTTTGAACCTGAAACCTTCTGATCAGTAGTGCGATGCCTTACCCCTCGCTTGTTACTAGACAAAGATAATTAATTTCCAAGGAAATCATTCATTTCACTAATTCCAAAATCATTTTCAAATTATCTCAACCTGTATCTGCATACATTTTATATCAAATATTCTGTGTTTGCAATATGATTGACTGTTAATAGTTGGATAAATGTAAAAATGTACAGAAAATGAAACCCACTACGAACCTAAAACAGAAAAGAGTTATATCTCTCTCTTGATCACATGATCAGTAGGATCAAATCTGAGAATCTTAATTCATACAGGAACACAGGGTGATAAAAGCAGAACTAGTAAATTATTAGCATTGTCAGTGGTCAGATGTCTTTATTTTAAGCCTTTTCTTAATCAGTTAAGTTTGCTTTAAAAGTGTCCAGATACCGATGTATTTGTAGTTAATCATATTTTCTATTTTCCAGACTGAAGAGCTCAGAAGGAGGGTGACGTTTTCCTCACAACAGCCAACGTGTATTCCTGTGTTCAAGCGTTTCCTCGCAAAGCTTCTTAAGGAAATTCAGAAACTTGGCTTGGTATTATACAGTAATTCCATAAGACACATGAACCATACATTACATTTACATTTCTGTGCTGCTCATACTCTTGTTGTTTGAACTTCCAGCCCTCTGCTGTGACTGCTGAAAAGCACTACGATGCCGAAGTAAAACTTTCCAGGCAAATGGTGTCAGAAATCCAGAAGCTTGTAAATGACGAGAGCAGCTGGAGGACTGGGGCTCTGGATGACGCTCTGAGTCAAATACTTGTTAACTTTAAATTGCATGACTACGAGGCCTGGAAGTGGCGCTTTGAAGACACGTTTGGTGTGGAGCCAGAGACTCTTATCAAGGTGAAAGATCCCTCTTCTTGTATTTTGCATTCTGAGCAAATCTTGCATACAGCAACAGAACGTACGTGCAGCACTGCTGTGAAGGGAAAATTGTGTCGCTTTGTTTTTCATTCGTAATAACTTACTAACTTTTTCTCCTTAAACAGGTCACAGTTTTTGTCTTGTTAATAGTGGTCATAATCTGCACTGAGATGTGGTCTGCGGTGTCCTGGTTTGTCCAGTTTAAGAGAATGTTTGCTGTATGCTTCGTAATCAGTCTTGTATGGAACTGGTTCTTTCTCTACAAGGTAATAATAAAAAATCGTTAAAATAGTTTATAGGTATAAAATCGAATAGTTCCATGCTAAACAATGTGCTAAATTATTCTAAAGTATTTGCAATCAAAGTGATGAGTCCTTTTAAAAAAAAAAAATTATTTACAGGTAGTTCCCTAGTTACGAACGAGTTCGTAAGTCGGTTTGTTCTTAAGTCCGACAAAGTGACTCTTATACACCACTGACACAAATATACAGTCGTGGCCAAATGTTTTGAGAATGACATAAATATTAGTTTTTACAAAGTTTGCTGCTAAACTGCTTTTAGATCTTTCAGTTGTTTCTGAAAGGCTTTTATCGACAATTACATGACATTTATGCAAAGAGTCAGTATTTGCAGTGTTGGCCCTTCTTTTTCAGGACCTCTGCAATTCGACTGGGTTGCTCTCAATCAACTTCTGGGCCAAATCCTGACTGATAGCAACCCATTCTTTCATAATCACTTCTTGGAGTTTGTCAGAATTAGTGGGTTTTTGATTGACCACAAGTTCTCAATGGGATTAAGATCTGGGGAGTTTCCAGGCCATGGACCCAAAATTTCAACGTTTTGTTCCCCGAGCCACTTAGTTATCACTTTTCCCTTATGGCACGGTGCTCCATCGTGCTGGAAAATGTATTGTTCTTTACCAAACTGTTGTTGGATTGTTGGAAGAAGTTGCTGTTGGGTGTTTTGGTACCATTCTTTATTCATGGCTGTGTTTTTGGGCAAAATTGTGAGTGAGCACACTCCCTTGGATGAGAAGCAACCCCCCACATGAATGGTCTCAGGATGCTTTACTGTTGGCATGACAGGACTGATGGTAGCGCTCACCTTTTCTTCTCCGGACAAGCCTTTTTCCAGATGCCCCAAACAATCGGAAAGAGGCTTCATCTGAGAATATGACTGCCCTAGTCCTCAGCCGTCCATTCGCCATACTTTTTGCAGAAGATCAATCTGTCCCTGATGTTTTTTTTGGAGAGAAGTGGCTTCTTTGCTGCCCTTCTTGACACCAGGCCATCTTCCAAAACTCTTGGCTTCACTGCGCGTGCGGATGCGCTCACACCTGCCTGCTGCCATTCCTGAGCAAACTCTGCACTGGTGACACTCCGATCCCACAGCTCAATCCTCTTTAGGGGACGATCCTGAAGCCTTCTTAACAAGAATTGAACCTCTTTCCTTGAAGTTCTTGATGATCCTATAAATTGTTGATTTAGGCGCAATCTTAGTAGTCACAATATTCTTGCCTGTGAAGCCATTTTTATGCAACACAATGATGGCTGCATGCGTTTCTTTGCAGGTCACCATGGTTAACAATGAAAGAACAATGATTTCAAGCATCACCCTTGTGATTTTAACATGTCATGTCTGCCATTCTAACCCAATCAGCCTGACATAATGATCTCCAGCCTTGTGCTTGTCAACATTCTCACCTGAGTTAACAAGATGATTACTGAAATGATCTCAGCAGGTCCTTTAATGACGGCAATGAAAGGCAGTGGAAAGTGTTTTTTTCGGGATTAATTTAATTTTCATGGCAAAGAAGGACTATGCAATTCATCTGATCACTCTTCATAATATTCTGGAGTATATGCAAATTGCTATTATAACAACTTGCGCAGCTGCTTTTCCAATTTCCAATATTTATGTAATTCTCAAAACTTTTGGCCACGACTGTACAATATAAAGCATGTAAAGCATACCAATCCACTTGACTAAATCTCTGTCCCCTTTCTCCACACTGCCATGATGTGGCCAAAAGCCATAACCGCGCAAATCTCAAAGTGAAATGAATGTTAGCGTTGTCTCTGCGCCTTTAAATCGTGAGGGGGAATCTCGGATGTTATTTTTTCAAACCTGTTTTCCTTTATTGGACTGTTTTGTTGAGGATTTTTAAAAATCTGTATTATTGATCATCAGGACAACTTCACAGGATAGACATTGTGCTCCGAGACTGATTCATTGGAAGCGTTGAGGCCAACTCATCTATCCCCCCTCCCCATACATACATACATACATACATACATACATTATACCACACTTTGTATATTTTATACATTCACTTGCACTCAAAAATATTGCATATAATTATAAATATTGGTATCAAGGTGATCATTGCAGTATCTATCTTTTGTACAATAAACGTGAGCTACTTCCATGATTTGTTCACATCTACGCATTTTTGTAGAACTGCGATCCGTTCATAACTCGGATGTTCGTAAGTCGGGGACTACCTGTACTGTGTATTATATAAAGTGTAATTGCAACTTCGCTGATTTCATGTGGATGTGATGTTTCTTTAGACCGCCTTTGCCGCACATCATGCCAGCCTGATAAAGAATGAGCACGTCAATGATAAATGCACCGGAGTTAAGAAATTTGACTGGATCGATAATATCAAAGGTGAGATGTTGGAGATCACACTTGCCCCTTTTCATTCTTATATACAAAGTGAGTCTCAACGAAAAGCTGATGGTCCTCCAAACTGAGCGAAATCAGATATGTTGGCTCGAGCGTCTGTGTATAGCTGTCTGTGGCATATTCTGTTTGATGGCGACGTCATCACTGACACTTAGAAATCTTTGGGGAATCCCTCAGAAGCCACCATAATCAGTCGGAGAAGTCTGGAATGACCCCTTCAGACTGTTGCCATCGTGTTCCTCAGTGGGAAAAGTGATTAAATGATTGTTAAATTAATAAATAAATCACGATTCTCTACTGTGTTTAATATTAACGTTTCACTTGTGTGGTTTCAGAGTGGTATCGCACCACGTTGACTCTGCAGGATGATCCATGTAAGCGGTACTACGAGGACCTGATTGTGAATCCAGTCCTGCTAGTGCCTCCAACCAAGGTTCATACTGTTTCATTGCATAAACTCCTAACAGTATGATAGATTCTCCTAAGACTGCTTGACCTGTTTCATGTTTTACAGGCCATCACTATGACCCTCACCACCTTCTTCACAGACCCTCTGAAGCACATTGGAGAAGGCATTAGCGAATTTCTCCGGGCTTTATTGAAAGACATGCCTATTACACTGCAGATACCCATTCTTCTTTGTGTGGTGCTGTCCATACTGGTATGAAATTATGTGCTGAATATTTCCAGCAAATCATTACTGTTTATTATTTTAGTTAGGTTTGGATTAGCACTGCTAAAATGGCAGGTTTTTGTTAAAAAAAAAAAAAAAATGCAACCAGCTTTTCTACCTTCTCAACTAGGGCTGAAACGATTCCTCGAGTAACTCAAGTAATTCGATTATAAAAAATGATTGAGGCAAAATCTTCTGCCTCAAAGCTTCTTTTAATTAATTTTAAAAGCGTTAAAACAAATATTAAAAACAAAGCAGAAGGAGATGCAAACAGCTGGGTATTGATTTGAGGGAGTGTTCTATTGCGGGCTGCAAAATGAAAGGGAGCGATAAAAATATAAAAAAAATATATTTTAAAGTGTGCTAGTTTTTTTGATAGTTAATAGTAATAATTAATAGTTAATAGTTTAGTTTTTGCATCATAGAAAATGCTTTAAAATAAGAATGTATGGCACTGTAATGCACTTAATTCATCTCGGTCAACTTTAAGCTATTCCTTGTATTTAAAAAATTAAAGTAGATTTTTCTAAAAAGAAAACCAATTAATCTTTTTCTCTTATATATTTTACATTGCTGTTTAATTAAGCAAAGTAAATTTTATGCAATTACTCGATTACTAAAATATTTGATAGCTACAGCCCTACTCTCAACTACTGTCATGTCTTATAATTTCCCATTTAAAAAAAGGTTCTGTTTTTCATCAGGTATTTATATACAGCACGAGTCAAGCAGCTGTACACCATGCGATTCTTGGGCCTCTCCGAGGCAGACGTCAAGATCCTCCACCACGCATCGCACAGCAGCCTGCCGCTCCTCCCTTACCGGAGCCAGAGGACCAAAGAGAACAACAGTACCTGTTGGCAAGGGGTGATGCAAACCGCCCCGCACAAACGAGACACCAAGAGGGCGACCAAGTCAACCGCATGGGGAACAGGACTTGCCACGAAGATAACAGACCTGAACTTCGCCAAAGGAAACCCAACAGACAGGGAGCGGAGCAGCAGCGGGTGTATGTGGAAACCGTACGGAATGCAGACAGAATTTACAGCGGGGATGAGACAGGCGCTCGTGAGGAAGCAGTAGCCGAGGACATGGAACAGCGTGTGGAGGAAGAACCACAGACTCACAGTGACGAGCCACAAATAAATCGCACTCCGACTCCATCTAAAAAGCACAGCGTGAAAAGAAACACTAAAGATAACAAGAAGTCAGGAAACACTGAAGGGAATGAGGTAAATATGGTGTAGTTTATTTTTGATTTTGTAGTTGTTTTAATGTTTGGTTGCTTAATCAAATCGTTTGCAGTTTAATCCATGTTAATTAATTAATTTTTATTCAAGGCAGGTGATTCAGCGAGCTCAAGAGGAGATAAATCCAAGAAAGAAGACTGTGTTGAAAATATTGGCAGTCCTGTTCAGGAATCTACTTTTTCTCTTTGAAATTACTCTCTTTTTTCCCTGTTTTATTATTATTATTATTTATCACTATTATGTAATTTCTTTATATAAATTTATATTAAATGGAAAATTATGAAAATGTTTAGGTGCAGCAAAAATTCTGTTAATGGAAGCCGGCAAGAGAGTTGTACAATTTTGAAAATTTAGTTTACATTTAGTTGAATTTCCCACCAACCTAAGAATAATTAGAGCCTTTCTAGTAAACATCATAGCAACTAGTATCTTAAAATCAGGAGCTATTAATTGTTTGGTGGATTCACAAGCCAATCAGTCTTCAGTGCAGTCTTCATTGTAAAGAAAACATAATAGGATATACATAATGTTAAGGTGTTGCATCTCTGTTCAGTATAATTCCATAAAATGACTCCAAAAGCATCACTCATTGGTCAGCATCTGGAAAATTATTGATGTTAACAACACAAACTAGCTTAATTATTACCCCACCAGCCTCTATTCACATGTTTGCCCCATAAACCCCCCCAACTTGGATTTTCAATGCTTATCTTGAAAATAAAATTAAACAAGACATAATGCAACAGAATAGGATAATAATCGCAGTGAACATATATCCGAAGGAAAGAAACAAAACTTTAATATTTTATTTTCATTCATCACTACCTATTCAAACTCTCAATTTTGTGGAAACACATCAGACCTGGCATCCCTGCTTGGCATACTGTAGCTGAAATGGGACATAATATTCTACATGCAAACAATGATTGATATGCAGAGCTGCTTGATTTCTACTTATCAGGGCCTTAGTCCCTGGTCTGACTCTCCCCTCTTTGTCTATATGGCTTACTGTACAAGTGCTAACTGAGTTATTTGTAGCTTATATGTGCTACATATATATTTAAGTAGCTGTAATGATCATGATGTGGTCAGTTAGGTTGTTATTGTGGGGATATAGTGGTGTCACTGTCATAAGTAGTCTTTCATTTATGAGAACCATAACTTTGAAGACGATGAGGTAAGGACATCTTCACATTGTGTGTGTGCTATTGCTCTTACTTTCACTATTAAGCATAACCATGAGCTCCGAAGCTTGTATCGAGTAGTGACTGGTCGTTCATGAATGAGTGATTTGTTCATTTTCGTCCATTCCCTCATTTTCTACTGGGCTCGCATGCGCAAATCATAGCAAGCCCTTTGTAGGTTGTTAACAGGAAACAGAATCGAACAGTTCTCAATTACTCGTCTAGAACGAGTCGTTCGTTATTTTGTCAGGTGACTCCCATAGAAGCTATGCAGTGCAATAGATTCAAAAGAACGAATGACCCAGATATTATGGTGAGCTGCTCATTCTGTTTATATGATATGTCCTTAGCTGCATTGTAATGTTTTCATTAATGGAACCTTAGCCAAAATGTGTATATGTAGACATGTTGGGGATCTGTTTATTGAAAATTTTATTTTGAAGTGACTAAATGACTAAAAAAAATCTTTTTTCGTTTTGATGACCGAGATTCAAAGAACCGAGTCACTAAAATGATTCAAACTTCCCCTTACTACAGTCGTGGCCAAAAGTTTTGAAAATTACATAAATTTTGGAAATTGGAAAAGTTGCTGCATAAGTTTTTATAATAGCAATTGGCATATACTCCAGAATGTTATGAAGAGTGATCAGATGAATTGCATAGTCCTTCTTTGCCATGAAAATTAACTTAATCCTGAAAAAAAAAAAACACTTTCCACTGCATTTCATTGCTGTCATTAAAGGACCTGCTGAGATCATTTCAGTAATCGTCTTGTTAACTCAGGTGAGAATGTTGACGAGCACAAGGCTGGAGATCATTATGTCAGGCTGATTGGGTTAGAATGGCAGACTTGACATGTTAAAAGGAGGGTGATGCTTGAAATCATTGTTCTTTCATTGTTAACCATGGTGACCTGCAAAGAAACGCGTGCAGCCATCATTGTGTTGCATAAAAATGGCTTCACAGGCAAGAATATTGTGGCTACTAAGATTGCACCTAAATCAACAATTTATAGGATCATCAAGAACTTCAAGGAAAGAGGTTCAATTCTTGTTAAGAAGGCTTCAGGGCGTCCAAGAAAGTCCAGCAAGCGCCAGGATCGTCTCCTAAAGAGGATTCAGCTGCGGGATCGGAGTGCCATCAGTGCAGAGCTGCTCAGGAATGGCAGCAGGCAGGTATGAGCACATCTGCACGCACAGTGAGGCCAAGACGTTTGGAGGATGGCCTGGTGTCAAGAAGGGCAGCAAAGAAGCCACTTCTCTCCAAAAAACACATCAGGGACAGATTGATCTTCTGCAAAAAGTATGGCGAATGGACTGCTGAGGACTGGGGCAAAGTCATATTCTCGGATGAAGCCTCTTTCTAATTGTTTAGGGCATCTGGAAAAAGGCTTGTCCGGAGAAAAAAAGGTGAGCGCTACCATCAGTCCTGTGTCATGCCAACAGTAAAACATCCTGAGACGTTCATGTGTGGGGTTGCTTCTCATCCAAGGGAGTGGGCTCACTCACAATTTTGCCCCACTAATTCTGACAAACTCCAAGAAGTGATTATGAAAGAATGGGTCGCTATCAGTCAGGATTTGGCCCAGAAGTTGATTGAGAGCAGCCCAGTCGAATTGCAGAGGTCCTGAAAAAGAAGGGCCAACACTGCAAATACTGACATTTGCATAAATGTCATGTAATTGCCGATAAAAGCCTTTGAAACATATGAAGTGCTTCATAGCAGTAATTATCTAATGAAAGGCTCTTAACTATTTGCTTAGTTAAATCCAGGCAGTGACCTTTTTTGGATGGGAAGCGTGTTGGACAGCAAGTGAACAATTTGAATATGAAATAGATGTTTTTTAAGCTGGACTGGGGCCAAATTGTAATGGCTAGATGACTGGGTCAGAGCAACTTCAAACCTGCAGCTCTCGTGGCTGTAGTTAGTTGGGGAGTGTCCAGGTGCACCTAACAAAAATAGAAAAGAAATGGTGTCTAATTAGAGTACCTACAGTTTTATGATTTAACCCTTAAAACAAAGTTTCTTTTCTTCAGTTTACCCTAGGCACTTTGATCTCATAACATAACTATATAAACATGACTCAGAAATACCATAGACACCTGTGATCACATTTTTTAAATATAATTTTTTTCTATGACAAAAATTATGAGCATTTTGTGAGTGGTTTTAGCATCAAATGAATATATACTATCACTATTGTTAACGCTGCATTTCTGTCACTGATCTGTGCTGCTTGAAATTTAAGGATTAAGCTGAATTTGCAAATCAGCACTGATTATGCAAACCCAACACTGAGCTACAGTATCATTGTTTTTCTACATAGCTTTGCATGTAGAAGCAAGCCCTACCAGAAACGGGAATTCATTCCCACACTTTTATTAGTAACTGGAACAGCGGCAGCTCTCTTTTTTTGGCCGGGCGGGGGCAAACAAAAGTTAAAATCTAACTTTTAAATCTAAAGTCCTGACTCACATCGGCTCCAGTCGGCCAACTCCGCTTGCCATAAGACGTGCTGGAAGACTCGTTGAGAATGGTCCAATCACATGAGCCCAAATATTTAAAAACACTATTGATTCAACTAAGAACAAAAGTGGGAGGGTTCGGGGCGCACAGTGCTGGGTCCGAAGGATGATTTGACAAAATCCAATCAGAGCTCAGCCTCAGGTCACATGCTTTTCAAAAATTGCTTTTCAAATGAGTGTCTACATAGACACTCATTTGTCCGGCTTAGAGTACTGTAGAATCAGTACTCCAGTGAGTCTTCCTGATATCACACACACACACACTGTTTTAATGTATAAACCTTTTTCTATGTTCAAGTACAATCAGAAAAATGTAACCAGAAAACATTCCCTTAAAATCCCTTAAACCCCTTAAAATTCCATAGCTACTATGGAATTAATTATTCAAATTCATTAATATAGACAAACATTGTTTTAATGTCATTAAACAAAGCATCTTTTTAATATCATTCTTTTAAAAAAGTAACGTTTTCTAAATCAAATGACAAAAAAAACCCTACTCTAAGGCTAATAAATGCATTTTACGATCTGGGACATTATTTAATACAATACGATATTTATTACGAAAAAACAGGATTTTTCTCTCTGTAAATCTCACTGCTATGTAGTTAAAACGAGTGCACTGACTGCTGTCTGTCTCTGTTTTTAATCATTTACTTGCATAACTCTATGGTAGTTAATGCCCTATGCACTGTGCAATGTTTTTCATAGACAGTTAGAGTTTCCAATTAAAGCAGCAACAGCAGGATTGTTTTATAAAATAGACTATAGGTTTATGGAGTATGTATTAAAGGCTTCATTTTCACTAGAGGAAACAGCTGGTGTGACAGCAAAAACGTACAGTAAACTGATTACAAAATGTCATGAGGGATTAAAGTGTATTTATGAGAAAGGACTGCACTGATGCAGACATAACAGCTCATCGAAAAACCCACACCTTGGCTTAATCCTCTCTCTGTGATGGCGAATTAAAGGCCGCGCGGAAAGACGGGGAGGAGCCGAAGTCTGCCCCTGTTTTCATATGAAATTTAAAGGGGACGTGGGCTATCACCAATTTGTGTAAAGTTTATGGAGAATTTTTAGGGGGGGGCTGAGTACAAAATGTTAGGCGGGGCTAAATCCCCCCTACAAATGGCCTAGCGACGCCCAAGACTGGAACAACAGGAATTAAAAAATAAATAAAAATTAACCTTACAACTCAATCCATTAACCCTTTCTTTGAGCTGTTGCCATGTTATACCCGTTTCCAAAAATCTGAAATGGCAGTGTTGTCTTGGCATGGTTGTGATCTGGCAACCCTGCCAGTCAAGGTGTGAGGGATAACAGGAAGACAAATGATCATAGGTATCATAGCTTAGCCCTGACTGAGTTATCTGTAGTTTACTGCTAATAGTAGTTTATCTGTAGTTTATCTGTAATATTACTGCTACCATGAGGGTGTCTGGTTGTGGCTGGTTGTTCTCGAGAGGGCTTCTTCTTATACATAGTCTTTCATTGCTTGTTTACGGGAATGATCACGCTGAAGAAAGAAAGAGAATGTCTTATAAGGTAAAGATTCAGTTATTAAAGTAAACACACTACAGGACTTTTTTCTTTCTTTCTTTCTTTCTTAAATCTGTTTGGTGGAAACTTTTCCAGGCTTTTAGCTACAGTGATATGTTGGCGAACAGTACAGAACACGGTCAAGACCCTTTCCAAATGGCACAGTGTTTAGAAGCGGAGGAATGCACCGACAATGTGAACATGTTACAACGAGAAGTGAGTATGTTTAGTGAAATATCATTTTTACATGCTAACATGTATATTATGTAATCAACCGTATCAGAATACCTGTTCTGAAAACGACTCCCGTCGGTCACACTGTAACTCTAGAGACTGTAAAACATGAAACTCCCAGGAGATTAGCAGGAGCTATAACTATGATATACTAAAACAAAATAGAATTCTTAGTGCTTTTCCTAATCAATTAATTTGATCGATTTACAGTCGATGTCTTTAAATGCCTCAGAAAATGCCATTAAATGGTAGTTTATGCCTTTATCACCCACAACAGTGATATAATAATCATATATTCATATGTTTGTAAACCTATTCCAGATTGAAGGGCTCAGAAGGAGGGTGATGTTTTCTTCACAACAGCCAACATGTAGTTCTGTGTTCAGGCGCTTCCTTGCCAAGCTTCTTAAGAAAATTGAGAAACGTGCCTTGGTATGCGAATCCCATGAGACACATGAACGTTACATCACATTTTGGTGCTGCTTATAATTGTGTGTGAACTTCCAGCCCACAGCTGACTTCGAGGCCAGGAACGGGCGCTTTGAAGACACATTTGGTGTGGATCCTGACACTGTTATCAAGGTGAAAACTTAACACTTCATGTTTTCATAGCTTTATACTTCATTACTTAAAAAAATTACAGTACACAGGAAATGAAGGGAACACAGCTCAATCACTGTTACGTCATACAGTATGTTACTCACACTTTTCTTTTTTTTACAGGTCATTCTCCTTGTCTTCATCATTGTGGTCATAATCTGCATTATGATGTGGTCAACGGTTTCCTGGTGTGACCAGTTTAAGAGGTTGTTTGTTGTATGCTTCTTTATCAGTGTAGTGTGGAACTGGCTCTATCTGTACAAGGTAACAAAAACACACAACAATATACTTTCATGCTACACATTATACATACTCATAATAGCAAAATAGATTTATTAAAATTCATTGACAGAAACATTAATAACTATGAGCTCAGTGATGCCTTTAATGTTATAAGTTATTATTTATAAAAAAAAAATCAGGATGGCATTTAGGACAAAAAAAAATTCTTAGAATTATTTGCGTACTTGAATAATAATGCAGTCAATTAAAGTTATAAAATTACTGACACGTCTCAATAAAATGTATTGTAATTGATCATGGTACAGTGGAACCTCGGATCGCGAGTAACGTGGTTTACGAGTGTTCTGCAAACCGAGCAAAGATTTTTAATACATTTTTAATCGGAATCCGAGCAAGTATTAGTTTACGAGCGTCGAGTATCATGTATCACGCATGCGATACCGCATTTTGACACTCTTATTTTGACACCGAGCGGCAAGTGATCACAACTGAGCCAATTATTTTTCTCTCTTGTGCTGTCGGAATTATGGGTAATCGTCTCCACTGCTGCGTCCCCTGTGTCAAAATAAGAGTCCCCTGCTGCGTCTTAGTGCTCGTCTCTTATAATCAACATCTCCCTCTCTCTTCTGTGTGCGCGCGCGTAATTTGTCATTGTGACCCACACACACACATTACTTTGTGTGTGTGCGCGCGCATAATTTGACACCCACACACACACACACACACACACACACACACAGATCTCCCCGACTGCAGACGCGCTTTATTTATACACAGAAAACAGCTCTGTAGCAATTCTTTTCAAAGGTAAGGTGCTGGTCCATTTGTTATTTTTTATTTTTTACTTTACAGCAGTGATTCTGTTAGTATGCTCACGCGAGTATCATTAGAGAGTGTTTTATCATTAAAACAGTGTTTGCATTATGTATTTTGTGAAACTTAAAAAGCGAGGTGTGGGAGGGAGAAGGAGTTTTACTGTTTAAGACGCGGCGAGGGGCTAATTCCACACACACACACATACAAATACACGGCGCCTGCACGCACAAACGGAAACACTTAACTGGTTGGATTTATTTTTACTTTATTTTTAAATGTTAAGTGCAGGTTAATTTGTTTTATTTTTACTTTATATGTTGTATTAATGATTTTTATGTATTATCTTTATGTATTGTTTTGGGCTGTAGAACGAATAATTTGAGTTTTCATTATTTCTTATTGGAAAAGTCTATTTGGTTTACGAGTGTTTTTGGAATACGAGGCCGCTTCCGGAACGAATTATGCTCCTAATCCAAGGTTCCACTGTATTGCTCTTATATAATAATTTCCCCAAGCCTTACTAATTTGTCTGCATTAGCTACAGCTGAGTGATTGTAGCAATAACCTTCAGCAAACGATTTAAGTGCTTTTGTTTTGATAGTTGTATATTGTATGCAAAGTGTACCTGAAACTTTTCTGTAACTGAAACTGAGTTTTTCCAATTTCATGTGGGTTTTATCGTTTTATAGATTGCCTTTTATGAACACCAGGCCAGCATGGTAAAGTTCGAAAATGTGATGGATAAATGCACTGGAATAACAGAAATGGACTGGTTGGATAGTTTTAAAGGTGAGGTGCTAGAACTTACACTTGCAATTTGTGGCAATATACATGTTGTCAGTAACACCTCTTATTAGTAAAATAATGTAAATCTAAATGTAAAATTGATGCTCCAACTTTACATGCTCATGGTGATTTGGACATCTTACAAGTAGGACCCCCAGACCGGCTTCGGGATGAAAATGTCTGTGGGCAATCTGTGGCTGTAGTGCAATTTTTTCTATATTTGAACTGACTTGAACTTGAAGCCTATTGCTACTTTGATCCTCACCAGAAACAGTGGAAAAGATTCAAATGAATAATGATTTGGGATTTTTGTTTTTGCTAAAAACATTTATTTCAACATAAACATTTCACTTGTTTAATTTCAGAGTGGTATCAGACCACGTCTACTCAGGATGATCCTTGTCAGAAATACTACGAGGTCCTGATTGTGGATCCAATCCTGCAAGTGCCCCCAACAAAGGTTCATTTTATTGCTATGCTCATCAACTCATGAAAAATTCTCTGAGGCCTGCCTAACCGGTTTCATGCTTCCCTTTACAGGCCATCACTATGACCCTCTGCACCTTCTTTACTGATCCTCTGAAGTATTTAGCAGAAGGCATTAACAAGTTTCTCAGGTCTTACTGCAACTTTATTAATCCCAGAGGGAAATTGCTTAACTGCTGATACCCAGGTTTATTTCTATCATGCTCTTCATCCTGGAATTAAATCATCAATGAAGTAAAAGGTTTAAAAAGGATTTTTGAAAGGTTTTGAAAGTGCTGGTGTAAATCCTTCATGTAAATTTAATCCATTATTTTAGTAAATCCATACTATTAGACTAGCAATTCACAATGAATAGAAGCCACACCATACAAATGGCTTATAATTTTCTATCAACCAATTTCTTGTTTTCTTCCACATTTTGGTCAGTCTCCACAAGATCAACAAGCTTGATTGCTTTACGGCTCCTTTAAATACAAGAAAGGCATTCGATCTACGTCAGAGCGGTGAAGAGCGGCGACAGGCGTCGGTGGCAGGGCGGCCGGAGCGAAATTACGTATGGTAACTATGACAGCTTAACTAAAAGGGAGAGCCAGGGAGGGCCCCAACCAATCACTTCATCGTCAGCAAACCTGAGTGATCAATCAGAGTGGGGAAGACAGCAGCTAAACATACCAGTTCATAATACTCTACAAATCTATTTACAAAGATGCTTGTCTAAATAAATAAGCCTGTGTCTGAGTCCCGAACATTAATTGGAAGACTATTCCTTAACTTTGGGGCTTTGTAAGAAAAAGCTCTGCCCCCAACTGTCATAATACGCAGTACTGACAAGCAGCTTGCATCTTTTGATTGAAGCAGTTCACTCAGGTACTCTGGAGCGAGACCATTTAACGCTTTAAACGTCAAAAGTTGTATTTTAATATATTTTTTTATTTTAAATTTTTTGTATTTTTACCCCCGATTTTCTCCCTAATTTAGTCGTGTCCAATTCCTCCCCGTCACTAGGGGGCTCCCACATTAAGGCTACTACTACCACTCAGCCGGGAGAGCCGAAGACCATCACGTGTTTCCTCCAAACCACGTGACGCCAGGCGACCGCCTCTTTTCGAACTACGCGCTCACGCACCGTTGGGGGCGGAGTAACACACTCGGAGGACAGCGCTATCCGCTCCTTCTGCTTTCGTGAGCTCACAGACGCCCCTGATTGGCTGTAGAGCCGTGATTAATGTGGGAGCACTAAGTACTTCTCATCCCTCCCCTGTGAGAGAGCTCGGCCAATCAGCTCTCTCTAGACCTCCGGCTGCGAGAGTTTACAGCACCACCCGGGATTCGAACTGGTGATCTCCGGATGATAGGGCGAGCGCTTTACCACTGTGCCACTTGGAGGCTTGTATTTTAATATTGATGCAAATTTTCACATTGTGGATAAGATAAGGGTGATGTGCTCGTATCTTCTGGTTCTAGTGAGGACTCTCACTGCTGCATTCTGGACTAACTGAAGCTTGTTTATGCACCTAGTTGAACAACCAGACAGTAAGGCATTACATTTGTCCAACCGAGAGGTGATAAAAGCATGAACCATTTTTCCTGCATCGTTTAGTGACAATATAGTGCAGAATAGTCACCAATTAAATCTATAAACTGATACCGATCAATCATATAGGATCTGAGCCAGGAGAGGGCCTTTCCCTGGAGCTCCTGGTGAGGCCCCTCTGTGATGGTGGAGGTGATCTTCCCAGCTGCAGGAGTAGATGATCAAATTATTGCGATAAGCCGCGGCATAGAACCGGTGATGGCAGATCAAGATGTCCACTGGGAAGTGGTTGGGATATGGAGTAGATTAAAGGCCAGTAGCCTTTTCCTTGATTTTGGCTTCAAGTGTCACTTAAAGTAGAGTTCCCCCTTTTCAGATCTAGTGGGATAATGAAACAATGTGAAAACACTCAGGTCAGCTGGTACAGTACGTGTCGAACTTTGGTCCACAGCCCTGGAGCCGTTGTAGACCCTTATGGAACTGTTGGACATGGGCAGTACAATTACTGGGCCAGACCAGGGGCTAGTGGACCCCTTGATAATGCCATCATACTGCATTTTAACCACTTCGACCTGGATGGCATGTGACGGCGATAGATCCTCATCTCGCTGAATAAGCTTGCACCCCTGTGCTTTGGGAGAATATGCAGAATATATGCATGGCAATGACTCAATCCATTACCTGGCTGCTGGTATGTAGTTCACTGGTCCCATATGTTCCATAACAGTAAAGGGTTCTTGACAGAGGGACAAGAACAAAGCTAAAAAAAAAAGGCTGAGGTTTATTTGCCTAATACTTAGACCCGCTAAGATCAGGACATTTTTTAAATGATGTTTTTACACACACACACACACACACACACACACACACACACACACACACAAATATAGAGAGAGGGTACTAACTTTTACACATGACTGAAAATTTATTTAAATCAGAAGCCATACCAATCAGTCAAATCTTTGGTAACGAGGCCACAATAGTATCTACATAATATAATTGCAGTGAAAAACCCCATTAGTCAGCCTCATGATGGTAAAACTAGTAGAATTAGTACTGACATCATCAACCACCATTTTAACCATTATTCACACTTTCAGGGTTTTTATTTTATGTACACTTTATTAGAAAGTCTTGAAAGCCTGCTCATCATATTAACCAACCTTGAGACAGAAAATGGGAAGGATTTTAAAAGCAAATTGGGAGTTAATTCAGAAACATTGCTTCCCGCATTCTTTCCCGCCATTATTGATATTGCTGTGCCCCACATTGATCTGCCTTATCTAGCATTGATCTGCCGTTCGGCAGCACTGATCTACCCTGCGCCACCTTGATCTGCCCAGAATATGCCCAGCATATTCTATCTGTATACAGATAGAATATGCAAAATAGCAAGTTAATTAGAAATAAATAGCAGGACTTCCGGTTGAGTTTTATGGAGTAGGACGTGAGTTTGGGAGCTCCCGCCTATTTCGATTAAAATTGTTATTCATTCGTGCTTTGTGCCCATAATTTTAGTCCTGTTTTTTTCTCTAGTTCGTTGTGTTTTGAAGTTTTACTCAATACTGTGTAAAATGGCAGCAAAAAATATTAAAACTCGCAGTACTATTCAAACACAACTGAGAAAGATATCGCGGATATTTAAACAAAAGAACTTTAAGATACTCTCGGTGAGGCTTTGTCTACCATTAAGTCCGACTTGCAGCTTTCCGACTTAAGCTGGCGATTGATAAAGCTGCTAATGATGCTACCGTGTCCGAGCTGAAAGGTACGGTCAGGGAGATGGAACACGCACTCACTGTGTGCTCGGATGATATAATTGAGATAAAAAATACTATCAAGCGCCTCACAGCTAACGTAGCCAAGCTGGAAGAGTCTAGGATGCGGCGTAACAATGTTAGGATAGTGGGAGTAGCGAAGGGCCCTGACACGTGCACAACTGCTGCCGTAGCCGCCTTACTAAAGCAAGCATTTAATCTGGAGAAAGAGCTGCTTTTAGACTGTTCCCACAGGACCCTCCAACCCACACACAAGCCCGGTGACCGTCCGTGAGCCATTGTATGCATGTTTCATTAACACACTGACTGTGTTGACATTTTACGGCGCGCTAGAGAACGCCGACAGATTAAAGTTGGAGAGCAGACCATCTCAGTCTTTCTTGACTACACTGCCAAGATTGCACGTGCTCGGGCTGCATTCAACACGATCAGGCAGCAACGCCGTGGCATTGAAGGTGTTCGGTATGGCCTGTTTCATCCAGCGCGACTTCGCATCACGTATAAGGGTGTTGAGAAGAACTTTGTTTCAGCGGAGGAATCCAGTGATGGTTAAAGCTTTGATTTCTGGGTGAGCCTCAATAGCCCGTCAGTTTGGTGCTGTAATGCTGCTAAGTGTTTACGCGTGGTAATTTGATTTGTGGTATTAAGGTGACCACTTTTGTTGTTTTTTCGGTATGCTCACCTTCTGAGGAAATAATTCTTTGTACTGTGAGTTTTTGTGTGTGTGTATATATTACGTGTTTATTGTTACACGCACACAGTTATACAGTGTGGAAGTCGGCAGGAGTGTTTTTTCTCTTTTTCTCTCTTGCTTTTGTTTGTTTTGTTTGGACCCCGGTTAGTCCATTCACTTTGGTGGATTATTTTTGCTATTTTGGGAAACACTGCTGTCTCCTTTATTCTGTGGTCATGTGGAGACTTTGGGTGTATTTGTGTTTAGGGGTATTTGGGGGCGGAGGGGTGTCCCATTTCGGCTCTTTACGACCACTGGCATTTTGGTTGTTGTGGTGTTTTTATTTTTGTTTTTGAATGGTTAATAGCAACATAGATCCCAGCATTGCTTGGTCAGGCATGAACCATGAATCTCCTCCGGACAAAGCTAAACAAATTTCTTTATAATCTTTCAAATCCTGTTATTGATACTAATATTGCCGGGCAATTGGACTCCCCGTTTTCCGTTGAAGAAATATTAAATGCTATTACAGCTATGCAGTCTAATAGAGCCCCAGGCCCTGATGGGTTTCCAATTGAATTTTATAAAAGAATTATTAGTAAATTGGCACTCTTGCTTTTATCTGTGTTTAATGAATCCTTGGAAAGGATTACCACCAACTTTCACACAAGCCACTATAGCGCTACTTCTCAAAAATAACAAAGATCCAACTTCCTGTGGTTCCTACAGACCATTATCTCTGCTTAATGCCGCTACAAAGGTGTTGGCGAAAGTAATTGCATCCATCTCGCCTAGAGGATGTGCTTCCTCATATTATATCAAAACATTCATCTAAACTTCCTGAACTTGTGATTTCTTTAGATGCTGAAAAGGCTTTCGATAGGGTGGAGTGGGAGTACTTGTTTGCAGTCTTAAAAAAATTTGGATTTGGTGATAAATTTATTTCTTGGATTCGGCTTCTTTATTCGTCCCCTAAAGCCAGTGTTCATACTAATGATGTTTAAATACTTGGGGATTAACGTTACTCGTTCTTTATCTGGCCTTAAATCAGCTAATTTTACTCCCCTTATATCAAGGATTGCATCTGATATTCAAAGATGGGCTAATCTCCCCCTTTCATTAATCGGTAAGATTAATGTTGTTAAAATGAATATCTTACCAAATTTTTTATTTTTATTTCAGTCCATTCCCTTATTTTTGCCAAAAATTTTTTTTGTCTGACTGGATAAGATCATTGGTTCCTTCATTTGGGGAGGGAAGTCACCTAGGGCCACGTAAAGCTGTACTGCAGAGATGCAGATTTAGTGGAGGACTTGTATTACCTAATTTTCTAGCTTACTATTGGGCCGCTCACATCCATAAACTTTGCTATTGGCTAAAATCCTCTGTCTCCTCTTGGTGTAAATTGGAGCTATCATCCTGTAAGGGATCTTCTATACCGGCTCTGCTCTGTTCCTCTTTACCCATAAAACCCTCTCTGTATACTGATAATCAGGTGGTTCTTAACACACTTAGGATCTGGTTTCAGTTTAGAAAGCACTTTAAATTCGTAATGCCATCTTCTTCGGGTCCTCTAAACGACAACCATTTGTTTCCCCCATCACTCCTGGACTCGACATTCTCAGTGTGGTGTGACAAGAGTATAAAACAATTTAAACATTTATATGTGGATGGTGTCTTCAATAGTTTTGCCAATTTGTCATCTCGTTATGGTCTCCCAATTACCCATCTGTTTCGCTATTTTCAAATTCGAAATTTTGTTGCCAAGTGTTTCCCTAATTTCCCCTCTTTACCCTCCAGAACAGCAGTGGGAAACTATGCTATCATTTATCCCTTATCATAGAGGAACCATTTCGAAACTCTATGATACTATCCTGTCTCTTAGTAACCACTCAAATGTTAAGCTTAAGCGTACATGGGAGGGGGAACTAGGAATTCAAATACAGGAGGAGTCCTGGGAACAGGCTATAGATAGGGTACGGTTTTCCACCTCTTGTGCTCGTCTTGGACTTATTCAATTTAAGGTCATACACAGGGCACATTTTTCTAAGTCTAGACTTTCAGAATTGTATCCGGCAGTGGGAAAATAAATGTGATAAATGCAATGGCTCTCCCTGTCACCTTAGTCACATGTTTTTTTCTATGTCCTAAATTGGAAGGTTTTGGGGGGATTTGTTCTTTGTTTGTTTCTTTTTCTTCTGTTGAGTGTTATATATATATATATATATATATATATATATATATATATATTTATTTAGGATAATGAAGAAATGTAAATTGTATTTTTATAAGTGCAAGTACTGTATTGTTTTCTTTTTTCAATAAAAAATATTTTGGAAAAAAATATATATATATAGCACATGCAAATTAGATACAGTATCTATATTTAGAAGTGTATTTAGTATTTAGAAGAGCTCCTGCTCACTCAAGATTGAGACAGTGGGTGGGGTTTGCCAGAAGTGGACATGAAAAATTTTCATTGCGCCTTTTTGTAATGTGAAAAAAAAAAATCTGGAAAAGGGATTTATTGATCTATTATTGTTATTATCAAGGATGACATAATATTAATGTGACAATAATTTTATGCCGGCACAAATTTCCAAAAATCTCATTAATTTATTAATCTGTAAATAAACTGCACAATAATCATTCCTCTGTACATCTAGTAAATTAATAACATAATCTAGTTACGTGTTATACGCATTTCAATAGTATACGTTTTATAATGGTGTCAGTTTTTTGTTTCAATAAATATTCAATATTTCATGTCCCTTAACCAGCATTCCCTGCACAAGGAGTAAGGAGCACACGTTAAACACATTGGAACGGAACGCAGCCCTGCGGTCTTGTACGGAAGTGTGTATACGTTCAGCACTTCAGGATGTCAAAATAAAAGTCCACCAGGCGTCTTAAAAATAAGACGCTATATAAATTATAAGCATATTTTAATAAATATTTATAAACATGTTCTGTTCTACGTAACTTTTTTTGGTTTGTATTATACAAGTCATTAAAACTAAATGTCTACTGTCAGTAATTAAAATATAATATTATAAATATATTTTACTCAAAGCTCTTCTAAATCCTCATAAATTTATCTAATTTGCTTACTCGTGACATAGTTCATTCTTGACTCTAAATTGGGGATGGATAATGTCCTACTGCTTGTCAGATAAAAATTAATCAGAAAAGTTTAAAGCCGTCAGGTAGAGATTGCCAAATGAAGACTTATTGGTCCCAGCCAATAATTTCACCAGAAGGTTCGTTTCATGAAACTTCATTTAAGAGCTCATTGTATTGCCACCTAGTGGACAAATTCTGTATAGCAAATATTCACCATCCGTGAACCTTTGAAAATTAAGTGAAGGACAAAAGTAATTTTCTTTCTTTCTTTCTTTTAAAATTATAAAAATTAACAGGACCACCAACAACAAACCACTGTTTTGAATCTTTGAACAGAATGTATAAATTCAGTGTTAAAAAAAATTCAGCGCCAAACGAGTGAGTCACGTCACCAGTGACAAACGAGGCCTCGCGTTTGCTGGAATCACGTGACTGACTCACGTGACTCACTCAGCAAAATCTGCTCATTAGGTACACCTTTCTAGTACTGGTTTGGATCTCATTTTGCCTTTAGAACTGCCTTAATACTTCATGGCATAGATTCAACAAGATACTGGAAACATTCCTTAGAGATTTTGGTCCATAATGACATCACGCAGTGATGATTTATTGGCAACACATCTCTGATGCAAATCAAGAGGTGATCTAGTGAAAATGGAAGCTATTTGAACTCAATATTGTGTGCAAGAAACCAGTTTGAGATGATTTCATCTTTGTAAGACATTGTAATCTAATAAGAGGATTCCTGTGCCCTGAGAACAGATCCCTCACTGTGCTTCCTTACTCCTTCTGTGGTAACACCTTCTACATCCTGTACCCAGATGAGTGTACATCCAAATGGCTCTTGTCTACTCTTTTGTTTAATCAGGAGAATGTAAATGTATTTCCTCTCTCCTGTCTGTCTCCAGGTCCCTCTATGACTGACATGTGAATGACTGGTTCTTTTGTTGATCAGGACGTAGCACCGTTTAAATGTGCTCTCCTTGCTGAGAATAAACCGAGATCTTCAGACATCATGCCTACGGCGAGTGTATCAAGGCGCAGCGAACACAACAAGCTAAAACTCTTCTTCTCTTGGCTTAAAACTTAGCTCGGACACACTTCTTCTTCATTTAAAACCTAACATGATGAGTCATTCATTATGATGGAAATCAAGAGCTGATCTATTGGATCGAGATTTAGTGAAAATGGAGTACAGTGAACTCAATATCATGTGCATGAAACCAGTTTGAGATGATTTTATCTTCATTACTTCATTATTATTATTGTTTTTCCAATCTTATGTTGTCCAAGTCCATTGATTCCATTTGAACTGTAACCTCGGTTTCCTATTTTTAGCCAGAGGTGGGTAGAGTAGCCAAAATATTACTCAAGTAAGTGTAGCTTTACTTCAAAATAATCTTACTCAAGTAGAAGTAAAAAGTAGTCATCCAAAATATTACTCAAGTAAGAGTAAAAAACTATTCGATGAAAAGTCGACTTAAGTACTGAGTAACTGTTTCAATAGCAATTTCAGTGTTTTTTTTTTTTGGCTATTAATTCTGTACTGAAATATACTTATATATTCATAGACTGTTAAAATAACATTATATGCACAATTAAAGTTAACATATAATCACACAAACATGGAAAAAAAACCTAGTCATAAAAGTAAATTTTTTCCTAAAAGTTATTCAAGTAAATGTAATGGAGTAAATGTAACTTGTTACTACCCACCTCTGTTTATAGCTAGTAGAAGAGGCACCTGATTTGGTTTTATGCTTTTGTAGCTTGTGCATTCAGAGATGGTCTTCGGCATACCTTGGATATGACAAGATGTTCGGAAATACTCAGACCAGCCAGCCTGGCACTTAAATCAACTTTCTTCCCCATTCTGATGCTCAGTTTGAACTTCAGCAGATTATCTTGACAATGTCCACATGCCTAAATGCACTGAGTTGCTGCGCTGTGATTGGTTAATACTGGTAATACTGGTAAGTTTCCTAAAATACAGTTGAAAAACTACAGTATGACTAACAGTGATACCTTTAGTGTAGTCAGGTCAGTAAATATGAGGGAGGATGACATTTGGTACAAAAACGTATTCTGGCATACAGTCATCTGTGCAACATAGGGAATAATAATGTAGTCACCCAAAGTTATGGTATTAGTATATAAATCCCTGAATCTCACTGAATTGTCTGTGGTGGCTCTGACTGTTAAGGTTCTAGATTACTAATTAAAAGGTCAGGGATTCAAGCTAAAGCAAACTGCCTCTGTGAAGCTCTGGAGCAAGGCCCATAACCCTATCTACTCCGGAAGCGTTATATCCTGGCTGATTTTGTGTTCTGACCTGAGCTTCCTAACTGGAAGAAGCAAAAAAAAGCTTATTTCACTGTGCTGTGGAAGATGTGACAATCTGAATCTTAATCACTACAGCTCTTCTTTAGCTCTTGTAATAGTTGTATATTGGATTCAGAGTGAAATGAAACATTGTTTGCGGATTTCCGTTCTTTAGATTGTTTTTGCTGAAAAGCAGGCCAACTCGTTAAGGTAAAAAAATTGGACAGATAAATGCACTGGATGGATGATTTAAAAAGGTAAGGTCCTGGAGCACATGTCTGCCCACTATTTATTAGTGACAGAAACTAGAGAATTATGGAGGCTGGAGTGACCTTCTCAGCCTCCTGCCACTGCGATCCTCATCAGGAAAAGTGAAAGAAAATTAAATGATTTCATAATCCGTGTTTAATCATAAGTATTTCCCCTTATTAATTTTTTTTTAACAATCGACATTGTCACAAAGCAGGCCCACACAATCAAAAGAATTATTTAAGTTTGTATGAAGTGTGAATGTGTATGAATCAAAATGATCAGATCATCCCTGATGAGCAAGCCGAGGACGACGTTGACAATGGCAAGGAAAAACTCCCTGAGATGGAAGTAGGAAGAAACCTTGAGAGGAACCAGTCTCAACAGGGAAGCATTATGTCCTCATTTGGGTGAAACAGATAGCAGGGATTGATCTGCATCATACTGTGTGAGACTGGAAGTTCAGTATAACAGGAGATGTGTGTAAGTTGATATGGATTCCAGTTCATTATTGGAGGCTCACGTAGACTATAGGAAACTCCAGTCCTGAACTTTCAAGTGATTGCAGTCATGACTCCTCAGCAAACAGCTGTCAGCATCAGACGAGGACAGGACCGTCTTCGTGGAAAAGTTGAACCGTCCCCAGTCACCACATGCATTCCAGACAGACTACACGGGACATCCATGCGAGGAGATCTCCAACCAGAAGCGGGACACCAGGACGAGTCAGACAGCTCCAGGGGGCAGTGGGGGTCTGGATCACTGGCAGCTCAGGAGCGACCTGTATAGTTCGACAGAGAGAGAGGGAGGGAGAGAGAGAGGAGAAGAGAGAGCAGAAGGGAAGGAGAGATGGCAGTTAGGTATGGTCACTGTCACACAATATATAAAGTGAATGTATATTTAGTGCAATTATATAATTTCAGAATGGATTTGGACCATGTTGACTTAACAGGATGATCTTTGTCAGCAGTACTAACAGAAGCACATTGTGGATTCAGTCCTGCTAGTGCCTCCAACATAGTGCCTTATGTTTTATTGCAATGCTCATCAATATATGAGAAATCATCCCATGCCTGCTTGACCTGTTTAATGTTTGTCTCTAAAGCCATCACTATGGCCCTCACCACCTTTATTACAGACTCTCTGAAGCACTCAGGAGAACCTGTTAGATACCTGATACCTGTACTTATTTCTATCATGCTCTCCATCCTTGTATGATGGTACAGGTACATGGTATATTTGGTACAGCTTGTTATGGTAGATTTGGAGGTAGAAATTCCACATACCATAGCTGATATGTTTTTCCCCCCTTTCTCTTTATTGTAAAATAGCAATTAATAAATTAGAGCAAAAAAAAAAAAACACTAAGAATTGTTAAAAAAGTGTACAATAACCTAGTCATTGGCTGGGCATCTCCTACATATATCCCTTTTTAGGTCAACTCACAGATTTTGAGTTGGACTTGCTAAATTTGTGAGAAAATCCAAATTGTCATGCAACCAGCTTCGCTGCAATTTTCTGAATTTATTATTTTACTCTTTTAAACCATAACAGGTATATGTGCATACAGGTTGATATCAGGCTTTTCCACAGCAGCGTGCCACTCCTCCCATGAGCGATGCTCACTGCTCTGCACAGCCCAAACGATATGTAGAACAAGAGGGCGACCAAGACAGCCGCATGGAGAACCCGAATTACCAAGAGAACAACAGGCCTAAAATTAGCCAGAGGAAAACCTAAGACAGACAGCAGAACAACGGAGGGTGGACACCTCCGAGGAAACAGTAGCTGAGGATCTGGATCAGCATGTGGAGGGAGAACCACAGACTTACAGTGATGAACCAGAGGAGGGAAATAAAGCGTCTGCTTCAAATATAGAAATGAACACATTCAGACTGGATCTAAGAAGCACAGTCTGAAAAGTGACACTAAACATAACAGCAAGTCAGAAAGCACTTTTAACACAATTAACCTAATCTGCAAGTTTTTGGACTGTGGGAAGGAACCAGAGTACCCAGAGGAAACCCAGCGAATACAGGTAGAATCTCCATGCAATCTCCACACACACACACAGCCAGTGCTAACAAGATTACTGCAAACTTACACACCACAAACTAGCATAATTCGTACTGTTATGATTAACCACTGTTCCATCCTCTATGCACACGTTTGCCCCATATCCCTGCCGCTTAGTTTTTTAAAAATGATTATTATGATGCTTATTATTACTCTTCTTTTTTTTTTTTTTTTTTTACTTTTTGGACGATTTTCTCCCCAATTTAGTCGTGTCCAATTCCTCCCCGTCTCTAGGGGGCTCCCACATTAAGTTACTACTGCCACTCAGCCAGGAGGACCACAGACTATCACGTGTTTCCTCCGAACCACGTGACGCCAGCCGTCCGCATCTTTCCGAACTGCTCGCTCACGCACTGTTGGGGGCGGCGTAACGCACTCGGAGGACAGCGCTATCCGCACCCTCCTGACTGGCTGTAGAGCCGTGATTAATGTGGGAGCACTAAGTACCTCTCATCCCTCCCCTCTGAGAGAGCTCAGCCAATCAGCTCTCTCTAGGCCTCTCAAGGTTACAGCATCACCCGGGAATCGAACTGGCGATGTCCGAATGATAGGGCGAGCACTTTATCACTGCGCCCCTTGAAGATAAGCTAAGATTAAATGAGACAAACCCATAGCAGATGAAGTGGGGTAACAATTGCAGTGAAAAGAGCATGATATGCATTGATGGACTCAGTTTCTCATGATGGCTGTCTTTTAAAAATGGTTAAAAGTATTTTTTGCAACGCGCACATATTCACCTGCCTCACAGTTTAGAATTGTGCTCAGGGTGTTGATGTTGGCTGTCAGCCAATGCGTACTTAACCTTAACATCCAGGTGGCCAGGTGTGTGCTCATACTCACATCTGAATATGAATTTACAAGACAAGCATTTTTCTTGTTTTTGCTATTTTAATTAATTTATTAAATAAATAATGAATTAATTTGTTTGGTAACATTAAAAAAACACACAAACAAACAAATTGTATCCCATTAAGGAAAATGGAGGCCTAGCATGAATGAGAAATATGCAAGTCATCATTAAAATATGCAGAGCTCACTGATTTCCACCTATCAGAACCTCAGCCCTGGTCTGATGCTCCTCTCTCTGTCTATAAAGCTGACAACTGCTGACTGAGCTACTTTATTAGTACCTTACAAATGCTGCAGGTATCTTTAAGCAGCTGTTTCGAACGTGCAATGATCATGAGGCGGTCAGATGAGGTACTCTTGTGGGGCTACGGTGGACTCCTTGTTATCAGTAGCTTTTCGTTGCTGGTTCACGTGAATCATCACTCTGAAGATGATAAAAGCAAAAGTACATCTGGTAAGGTAACGACTAGCTGTTAATAAAACAAACTACAGAAGTTCATTTTTTTTTTTTTGAATGTTGTTTTTTGTTGAATGTGAAACCTTTTTTTTTTTCTAGATTCCTGTACCAACAAGGAGGTGAGGCTGTTTTGTTAAAATATACTTACACACACATATCCTGTATTATGATAATTTTTTATACCTGCTCATTCATTGAAACACTTACAATGCTAATTCAGTTCAAAAGATTCAGTTATTGTTCACATAAACCATCAAAATAGGGGGAAAGTAGCTTTCCCTGGATTTTCGCATAAGACACAAATTTGTCGATGGTGGTTCTCTTTGGGTGGCAGTAGAAAAGCATTCTTGTTGAATGAGGCCTGTGTAAACTAGCCAGACTGGTTTAATCGAAATCATTTCTGGTATACAGTCATCTGTATGTTACTTGTAGTAATAATAATAATAATAGTAATGCACTTTATTTATATAAGCACATTTCTTGTGACCCAATGTCATCGTCCAAAATTCAAACAGGAACTAAATAACATCAAGTAGAAAATGAACAGAAGATTGAAGTAAGTGGTTGCATAGTGGTTAGCACTGTTCCCTGGTTTCAATTCCTGGTTGTGTGCGTGGAGCTTGCATGTTGCTCCCCGTGCTTGATGTGTTTCCTCCGGTTACTCCGACTTCCTCTCGTAGAGATGCAGATTAGGCTAATTGGCATTCCCAATTGCCTGTAGTACTTGCCTTGTCCCTTAAGTGTCCTGGAAAAGGCTCCAGGCCCCCTGTGACCCTGTATACTGGATAAAGCGGTATAGGTGGTGAGTGAGTAAGGTAAGTGTGTAAGGTAAGTGAGCAGAAAGGCATCACAGAATGCATAAGAATGCAGAAGCTTTTCTTTCATTGCAAACATGCGGAAGACGCCTTTGTAATTGAATCCAGTCCAACACGATTCCTGAATTTGTGGGTGCTTCAAAGGTGAATCGAAACAAAGAAGAATATGACTTTTCTGATGTTCTAACCCTGCTGTTCTTTAGTGTTCAATTTATCTGCACTCAGTCATAATATTGTTTTCAAAACCTTAATATTCAGCGACGTAATAATCATATAATCGACCGAGGATACTGTAGATCACTATTGCAACACAACTTTTAACCCATACTTGAGCTTTTATTTATAATAAAATATTTTGTATTGAATTACTTGTCATCTGTCAGCAGTAATGTATTACTCACACACTTTTTACACAGGTCCTTGTCATGGCCGTGATCATTGTGGTCATCATCTGTACTGGGAGGTGGACAAAGGTTTCCTTGTTTTCCCAGTTTTGGAGAATGTTTGCTGCTTGCTTCTTAATCAGTCTAGTGTGGAACTGGGTTTATCTCTACAAGGTAAAATGGAAATATATAAATCAAACCTCAATTCTGCACAACATGTTCATTCTACACAATTTACATACTCATGAATAGAGTGCTAACATAGTGGTAATACTAAACATAAAATTAAGAAAAGAGATTAATATCAACATTAGAAACTACAATAATAAAAAAATGTTTTTACTAGTATAAAAAAAATATTCTGGCATACAGTCATAAAGCCATTGACGTGTTACGTGGAATAATAATGCAGTCCATCCATCCAGCAACCTTTGTAGTCCAACGAGTAACCGCCGATGCCAACGGTGACCGTTGTATTTATTCCCATTTTTGTGAACGTGGTGGGACCTCTAGTCAACATTCACACAACACATTCAAACACTACAGCCAATTTGTGAACACCTATTAGCTTGATCCCAGAGGAAACCCACCAAGCACAGGTAGAACATGCAAACTCCATGGGGCACAGACCCCAGTGGGAACAGGTGGGTATTGAACCCAGACCATGGAGGTACAAAGCAACAGTGTGAACCACTACTCCACTGTGCCACAAATAATGCAGTCACTCACAGTTATAATAATAAAATAATATTTTAGAAAAGAGGAATTTTATGTTTAGACCACCAAAAAGTTGGAGAAAAAAAAAAAGCATCACACTATGATGTCACTCAATGTGATGTCACTGAACATGGTGTCACACAATATGATGTTGCACAGAAAGTTTGCACAGCCAATGTCTTTAGATCACATAGGCCTGGTTTGGTATCGATTGTATAAATTCCCAAGGAAGAGTGTATCAAATACCTTTGGGTGCATTTTGCAGGCATCCTAATGGCAGCAGATTCCAACCTGTCTGCCAATTTTCAAAAGTTTTAAGCATGTTAAGGCCCCCAGAAAGCCCGAAATTGGGTAAAAGAAATCCTTAGGGAAACAATAGGGCCCTTCACAAACTATGATGACATAGGGCTGATGTCAATCATACATGGGCCCTAATAAAATAATTGACAGTGTTTTCACCTAAAATCAGATAAACTCATTTTACGAAAATTAGAGTGTAGTATCTGTATACAGTAAACGTGTCTTAAGATGTGAATTGAATGTGGTTCGAGAGTCTAACTGATAGATAAAGAGGAGATTATGAAGTGCTTTAAAACTGTTTCACTAATTTCATGTGGATTTGATGTTCTCTAGATGGCCTGTGCTGAACACCAGGCCAGAATGGTAAAGTGGGAAGAAATGATGGATAAATGCACTGGACGGAAGAAAAATTCCTGGTGGGATCATTTTAAAGGTAAGGTCCTGGAGCTCACAGTGTGTTAAAACTGTCTTTGGTCTTGCAACTTTCCATCAGTGGCTAGAGTTAGTGAGCAGTTAGTGAGCGTCTGGACTTACCTTCTCAGCCTGCTGCCATTGCGATCCTCATCAGGAAAAGTGAAATGAAATTAAATGAAATGAATGAAGATTTTGTAACCCTATATCATTTCAGACTGGTATCGGACCACATTTACTTTACAGGATGATGCTTGTAAGGAGTACTTTGAGCTCCTGACTGTGCATCCAATTCTGCAAGTGCCTCCGACCAAGGTTCATAATGTTTCACTGCTACAATCATCGCTCATGACAAATTTTCCTAGGCTTGCTTGACGTGTTTCACGCTTGTTTTTACAGGTTATCACTATGACCCTCACCACCCTTTTTACAGATCCTCTGATGCATATAGGACAAGGCATTAGCGCGTTTCACAGGGCCCTACTGAAAGACCTGCCCATTACACTCCAGATACCTGTGCTTATTTTAACGGTGCTCGCCAGCCTGGTATGAAATGATAAATTTGTCTTTTGTAAGCAAATCCTGATTGTCAGCAACAGTTTAATGCCAGTTTTTGTGCCACCCCACTGCCATCATGTCTAATATCATTTTCAAATTGTATCTTTTATTCCTTTTCAGGTGTTTTTGTACAGTGTTGGTCAAGCAGCTGTTCTTTGGTGCCTGCAAGGAAAACGTCAAGATCCTCCACTTGGCATTGCAGATCAGCCTAATGGAAAGGAGGAGTGGTTGTCTTTGGAAACCCTACAGAATGCAGAGCGCATTCATCGCAGGGTTGAAACAGACACTCAGAGGAAAGCAGTAGCCGACTACATTTTAATTAGCATTCCTTAATTTTTCAATCTTTTGAGTCTTTTTCAAATAATTTGTCACTAATAAAACATAAATATTACCAAAATGAATATTACTTCACCATTTAATCCTTTAGACCAGGTGTTTTCAGACTTTTACCCAATAAACCACAACTCAAATAAAAATCATTATACAGTATACTGTAGCAGAAGAGCATGGTAAGCAACAAACAGACAAAGTGCTTTTTTCTTTTTTAATCATAGTTTGTAAAGGATACATCTGGCAAAACTATCAGAGGATCATGCTTTTATCTGAAACATGGAAATCCTCTTACTTAGAAATGGACTAATAAAATTGCTTTTATTTCCTGATACAGTCAGGTCCACATGTATTTGGACAGAGTCACAAGTTTTATAATTTTGCGTTTTTATACCTCAAAAATTAAGCAATCCAAATAAACCATACATTTTCATTTTTAATTCAAGGGTTTTAACAAAATAGTGAACTGATTAAAAATTGCAGCTTTTATTATTATTATTATTATTATTTATAATTAAGCACAAAATAAAACTCTTAAAACTGGTGGGACTGGGTAAAAATGGCTGTAATTTCTAAACGATTTTTATCTTTTGGTTAAATTCACCTAGACACAAAGATGCAAGGCTACACTTCAATCTCATGATAATGAGATATTAAACATTTACATTCCACATAATTTACCAACTTAATTGATTTACATACGTTTGCATGTAGAATCAGGGCTTAACCAAAATCACTGGGCGAATAACAGGAACACACTTCACATAAGATAACTATGTATTGCCTTCATCCTCATCTGAAGGGACGGGCTACTAGAGTATTGTTTTTTAAGATCCTAAAGTCTTTCTAGATACTGATACCCTACAATCCTTTTTAAAATCACATGACTAACTAGTTGTCAATCCTGATTCTTGAGTATTGCAGGAGACAAAAGCAAACCAATAGCTTTTGAAATTCCTCTTTAATTAAAACTTAGTCATGTTATTATTATTATTTATATATTATTATTATTAAAACTTGCAAACTTTTTTGTTGGCTGATATGTATTATTATTATTATTATTATTATTATTAATAATAATAATTCAATAAAATTTTATTTTTGTATATATAATGCTTTTAATGGTAGTCATTGTTGCAAAGCAGCCTAAAGGAATCAAAAGAAAATTTTTGGAAATGAGTATGAAATGTGTGAGAAATCACAATTATTAGATGAGCAAACCGAGAGCAACGGTGGCAAAGGAAAAAATCTGGATACTCCAGTTTCCTCCCTTATTTCTGTTATGGTCACAACATTAGACAATGCCTACTTCCGCTTTCTTTTCCTTTCATCTGCTAGGTAACCTAATATACAACTCAATATTTCACCGTACTTGCTGAGCTATTTGATGCCATAGGTACTCTAGATTGAGTTTAGTTGCCGTTCTTAACGTGTGATGATCATGAGGGTTTCAGACAGGTTGTTCTTGTGTGGCATTGGTGGCCTCCTCGTTATGAGTAGTTTATCGTTTATTGCTCATGGGAATGTTCACTCTGAAGCGGACAAAAGCGATGATGAGGTAAAGAAATTTTTACTTACTTTTCTTTTCTTTCTTTTTCTAAATAATTTTCGAATTGTTTTTCGTGATAATTTTTCCAGGCTTCCAGCTATGGTAATGCACCAGCGATGAATAAGGAACGCATTCAAGATTTCTGTCAAGCGGCTCAGAAGGTGACAATGTTAATATCATATATATGAGTATAAAAATTTGATGTATATATATGTATACACGATCAGTTGTTGTTCACATCAAACATCAATTGATAGAATAAACAATGTGATCAGGGACCAGGGCGTGATTGATTGCAGCTGATTTGAGCATTGTTGAGCGTTGATTTGAGAAATTATGGCCCATCCAGGGTTTTCACACACAACTGTAGATGTTCGAAACAAACAAAAAAGTCCCGTGTGTGAAAGTATTGTGGGTGAAATTTCTTCAAGTAAAACCATGTTGTTTAACAAGGTGTCTGGAAACTTCCTAGACTGATTTAATTTGAAAGCAAGGCTGCGGTAACTTAAATAGCAACTTTCTTTACAACAGTATCTCACTCACTCACTCATCATCTATACCGCTTAATCCTGTATTCAGGGTCACGTGGGGCCTGGAACCTATCCCAGGAGACTTAGGGCACATGGCAGGGTACACCCTGGACAGGGTGCCAATCCATCGCAGGGCTTTACAACAGTATGACGAGCAAAAATGCATAAAATAATGCACAATCAGACCTTGAGGAACACGGTCTACAATAGCAGAAGTTTATATCCAAGTTCCACTTTTGTCAGATAAAAACACAAATCTGGAGCTATCATGGGCAGAGACTCACCAAAAATTGACAAGTGAATCCTGGGAAATCATTACGTGGTCTGATAATCCTTGATTTCTGCACTAATGTGTAGCTATAATAGATGATAATATAAGATGAGATTTTTTTTTCTTTTGTGTGGAGATCCATTTTATAGAGCATTTTATTAATGGATTTGATTTTATAAAATTAAAATTAAAAAGTATTTTTTAAGAGAGGAGGTGTAGGTGAGGGGAAACTAGAACTTCTAAAATTATGTTGGGAACTGTCCAACACATCATTAAAGCCTGGAAAAATAATGGTGAACCATTACCTTTGAGAAAGAAATGTGATGTGGTGTCATTATAACGAGTGTTATGATCTGGGATTCCTTCTGTTGGTATTGGTTCAGCAACATTATGTGCCCAAAATTCTTTCAGCTGACTACCTGAATATACTTAATCACCAAGTTTTTTCATCAATTTTTCAAAATGTGAGTGGAGGCAATTTGTGACAGCATCAGTGCCACCTGCCACTTTGCCGCACATACCCCCGAGGAGTGCCCCATGTTAATGCTTATGTTAATGAGTACACCATGTTAATGTAGTGCTCTGTAATTGCTCTGCAATTCGACTGGGCTGCTCTCAATCAACTTCTGGGCCAAATCTTGATTGATAGCAACCCATTCTTTCATAATCACTTCTTGCAGTTTGTCTGCCTCTTGGATTGACGACAAGTTCTCAATGGGATTAAGATCTGGGGAGTTTCCAGGCCATGGACCCAAAATTTCAACGTTTTGGTCCCCGAGCCACTTAGTTCTCACTTTTGCCTTATGGCACGGTGCTCCATCGTGCTGGAAAATGCATTGTTCTTCACCAAACTGTTGTTGGATTGTTGGAAGAAGTTGCTGTTGGAGGGTGTTTTGGTACCATTCTTTATTCATGGCTGTGTTTTTGGGCAAAATTGTGAGTGAGCCCACTCCCTTGGATGAAAAGCAACCCCACACATGAATGGTCACAGGACACAGGACTGATGGTAGCGCTCAACTTTTCTTCTCCAGACAAGCCTTTTTCCAGATGCCCCAAACAATCGGAAAGAGGCTTCATCCGAGAATATGACTTTGCCCCAGTCCTCAGCAGTCCATTCGCCATACTTTTTGCAGAAGATCAATCTGCCATTCTAACCCAATCAGCCTGACATAATGATCTCCAGCCTTGTGCTCGTCAACATTCTCACCTGAGTTAACAAGACGATTACTGAAATGATCTCAGCAGCTCCTTTAATGACAGCAATGAAATGCAGTGGAATGTTTTTTTCGGGATTAAGTTAATTTTCATGGCAAAGAAGGACTATGCAATTCATCTGATCACTCTTCATAACATTCTGGAGTATATGCAAATTGCTATTATAAAAACATAAGCAGCAACTTTCCCAAATTCCAATATTTTTGTAAATCTCAAAACCTTTGGCCCGACTGTACATTTCTGTGCTGCTCATAATCTGTTTTTGTCTGAACTTCTAGCCCACTGCTGAAAAGCACTACGATGCTGAGGTGAAACTTTCCAAGCAAATGGTGTTGGAAATCCAGAAGCTTGTGAATGACGAGAGCAGCTGGAGGACTGGGGCTCTGGATGAGGCTCTCAGTAAAATACTTATCAACTTTAAACTGCAGGACTATGAGCCCTGGAAAGGGCATTTTGAAGACATTTTCGGTGTCAAGCTTGGCACTGTTATTGAGGTGAGCAAGGTATTTTGCACTGTGAAAAAGATTCAGTACACACAAAATGAACTGAACACAACTGCTAATCAGAGCCTGAGCTTTATTTATTTAATTTATTTGTCTGCTGTAATATATTACTCTCACGCTTTTTTATGCAGGTCTCTGTCATGGCCTTGATCATTGTTCTCATAATCTGCACTGAGATGTGGTCTACGGTTTCCTGGTTTATCCAGTTTAGGAGAGTGTTTTCTGTCTGCTTCATTATCAGTCTAGTGTGGAACAACATCTATCTCTACAAGGTAGCATTACAACACCTGATATACATAATTTTCATGCTACACCTTATACACAATTATGGTATTGTCTACTATCATCATGACAATAAAAAAAGATTCATTAAAATAGATCAGGGCCCATATTTGCTAAGCATTTCAAGCTCACACTTGGACATTTAATATGACCTTTAATAAGATAATGGAATATAACTGTAGATATAACAACATACTTTCTGAATGATCTTTCATGAAAGATCTAGGTAATTAGCTTTTAGGTATAGTAGGCTGTTCTACAGCTGCTGTGTCACTAAAAATCTAATTGATATATAACTATTATTTATATGCAACTTTTATTGTTTGAAATAATATTAGCAGGGATTGTTGACCCTTAGGCGTTTTCACATTATCAAATCTTGTGTTCTTGCATTAATCAATTGTCTTCTCTGCATTAAATGGATACACATTTATAAACAAGTAAACATTTTCAAGAAAGAGAATGGAATGAACACCAGAATGAAGTGTACTTTGGAAATGTTTTTAATTTTTTGCAATAAATGATTTAGGATAAACAGACATTTTGACTGTCCCATGAACTGACTTTTTGTTGCTCAGTATTGGACGTTACGGTTTATTTTACAAGGAAACATTTAGTCAGTACAAACATATGTAGCTGCCTAGATTGTAGCTGTATTTCGTATAAACTCTAAGAATTGCAGTGTACTGTCCCCTGTTCACACTGTAAATAGTGCGCTAACACAGCCAGATAAACATCCTTCCTTCAACCACGACTCTGAAGATATTAGATGCTATTCCACAAGGTTATTGGCTTTAGAAAGGGTGAAACTGAAACAAAAACAATCTTATATCAACAACAATGCACATTCTGCTTAGATTTGAAGCTTATGTAACTATGCTATGTGATCAAAGACAGTTAACATTAAATTCTTTACATTAAAACAATTAACATTAAATTCTTGTAATCATTATAAATAACCAATTTTCAAGCTCCATATTCATACATATAAACCAATTAACCAGTAAGAAATGCAATATATATGGATGATGCCACAGTACAGGTAAGATGTCTACAGATAGCTGCAGATTGCAGTCGAAGCTGCCATGTGATCATCTACTCTGTATAAGCCTTCTTCCTGTGACATCACTAAGAAAAATAACTAGAACAATCACTAGGGGGTGCTAAATACACTAACATAAATATTACTATACAATACAGTGGAACCTCGGATTGTGAGTAACGTGGTTTACGAGTGTTCCGCAAACCGAGCAAAGATTTTTAATAAATTGTTATTCGGAAACCGAGCAGGTATTAGTTTACGAGCGCAGAGTATCATGTATCACACATGCGACAATTATATTGACAATTATATACTCTCTCACCTCCCCCCCCACCCCCCCCTCCCACCACGGCTTCGCAAACACACAGAAACTCTGCTCGGCTTTTATGAGCGTGTCCGCGCAATTTGCCACCGACACACATACACACACACACACACAGATGCTCTTTCACCTTTTCACCCCCTCCCCGGCTTCACAAACACACAGAAACTCTGCTCTGTCTGTTTGCGATTCTTTTCAAAGGTAAGGTGCTGGTTCATTTTTTATTTTATTTTTTTTTTACTTTACAGCAGTGATTCCCTTAGTATGCGCTCACGCCAGGTCAGAGTGGTTTCTTTTTTCCCCTGTTAAAACGTTTTTTCCGTGTTTGTGTGTGTCCGTTTGTTGTGAAACTTAAATGATTCTGTTAGTATGCCTTCATGCCAGTCTCGCTTTCTTCCATTAAAACGGTGTTTCCGCTGTGTTTATGCGTTTGTTGTGAAACTAAAAAAGTGAGTCCGTTAATATACGCTCATGCCAGTCTCAGAGAGATTAATTTTTTTCCTGTTAAAACGATGTTTCCGTTGTGTGTGTTTGTGTGTCTGTGTTTGTTGTGAATCTTAAAAAGCGAGGTGGGGAGAGGGAGGAGGAGTGTTACTGTGTATAACGAGGCGAGGGAAGGGGCTAATTACACACACACACACACACACACACACACACACACACACACACACACACACACACACACTGCGCGCACCAACGGAAACACTTATCTGTTTTTTAAAGGTAAAGTGCAGATTAATTTGTTTTATTTTCATTTTATAGATTGTATTTATTTTTATGTATTTATTTTTTGGAGCTGTGGACTCATAATTTGAGTTTTCATTATTTCTTATGGGAAATGATGATTTAGTTTACGAGTGTTTCGGAATACGAGCCGAATTCTGGAAACAATTATGTGCGTAATCCAAGGCTCCACTGTATTGCAATTGTAACAGCACATGCAGTATGCCTACTTTTTCTCATGGTAAGGTTGATCTTTGCCTGGAATTACCCCAAAGTATATTTACAACTTGATTTGCTAAAAATTAAATGCATGAAGAATTTGTAACCAAAGTTTTAACATTGCCATATACGTTATATCATTTAGGTTTTGGTGGCGACGTGGTAGGTTTCTTGCCTGCAATATGGAAGGCCTGGGATCAATTCCCACCCAATGCCCAAATCTCAGCCACTGTGCCGGTCTCTAGCCCAGATCAAATGGGAGGGTTGTGTCAAAAAGGGCATTCATGTAAAACCTGTACCAAGGTGTGTGTGGATCAGATGGTCCTCTGTGGTGACCCCATGATGGGTGCAGCTGAAAGTCTAACAATAGCAACATTTACATTTTAACATTTCAGAGTGGTATCGTACCACATGGACTCTACAGGATCATCCTTGTAAAAAGTACTACCAGGTCCTGATTGTGAATCCCATCCTGCTAGCACCTCCAAACCAAGGTTCATAATGTTTTATAACTCATCAACTAATGAGCATTGTAACAAAGGCCTGCTTGACCTGTTTCATGTTTGTCTTTACAGGCCATCAGTGTGACCCTCGTCAGCTTTATTACAGACCCTCTGAAACAGTTGGGACAAGGCGTTAGCGAGTTTCTCAGGGCTTTACTGAAAGACCTGCCCGTTACACTGCAGATGCCTGTGTTTATTTTTCTTGTGCTCTTTATCCTGGTATGAAATTTGAAATGGGTTCAAATGGTCTTCAACTGTTTGCAGGAAATTCGTAATGGATATTATTAATCTCCTTTTGAACAAATCTTAATTTAGTTTTTCTGCCAATCCACTGCTATACTGTCTTAATAATTTACAAGGTAGATTATTTTGACTTTTACCCCTTTTACAGGTATTTTCTTTTGGTCAAGTTGCTTTGCACCATGCAGTTTTTGGGCCTCTATAAGGCAGACGTCAGGATCCTCCACCTGGCATCGCACAGCAACCTGTCGCTCCTTAGTTACAGGAGCCAGAGGAACACAGACGAGAAGAACAGGAGCTGTTAGTAAGAGGAAATGCTAACCACCCTGCACAGCCCAGACACTACATTACATTAAAGTTACTTAGGTAAATTAGGTTAATATGTTTGTTTGTTGAGTGTTTTTTCATGTTTCCTCTTTAATGTGTCACTTATTACACATTTGAATAATTTATCTATTTTTTTGTCTATGTTAATGTTGTAACCTACAGTATATTTAGCTCTGATAAACAAATACATTTTCATTATTTTAGGGTTGGTGTGTGAGAATCAACTGAATAAAGAGCACATTTAACTCCACAGGACTGCACTTGGTAAAATCATTAACACTATGAATTGCTACCAAATATTCCACAGTTCATTCATAATACTGTGTATATACTGTATATGTACAGTACTGTATACGTTTATAAGCATATTTCGTTCTTCTGTTTTGTGCAAAATTGTTAAGAATAATATATAACCAGAATACATCTCCCCAAGATGAAATTGCTTAGTCTTGCCTCTTAATTGTGGAGGGTAATGCCCTGGTGCTCAGTGATTGCAAAAAATACAAAGGCTCAAAGTTCTCTTCAAAACCTTACATTCAATCCCATTGTCCAAATCCTTCAGTTCCTGATGTCAATATTGAGACATGGATTTGAGTCAAGTTTTTTTTATCAGAAAATATTAGATCACACCTTTCTCCTTTTAACATAGACAATTAAGATCTGGATCATTTATCCAGTAGTTTTACAAACTTTCAGCCAGTGTCTATCTCAAATACACAATCCTTTTTTTTTTTTGTATTCAAGGTGTTGTTTATGGCCAGAGGGATTTTGAGCCATTCTTCTTGCAGAACAGTGGCCAGGTCACTATGTGATGCTGGTGGAGGAAAACATGTTTCTCATTTATCCTCATCTGAAGGCACAGGCTACTAGAGTATTGTTTTTCAAGATCCTTAAGTCTTTCTAGTTACTGATGCTGTACAATTCCTTTTAAAATCACGTTACTATCTAAATGTCCATCTTGTTGCATGAGCATCGCAGGAGAAAAAAAGCAAACCAATACCTTTTAAAATTCTAGACTAGGAGGAACTAGACACCTTATTTGGGTGATAATGGATAGGAGGAATTGATTTGCCTTGTGTTACAGCTAAAAGACAGAAGCTTAACCTTTTCTGTCTTTTGGTGTAAAAAGGTGTCCAGGGTATAGTCCGCCTTGTGCCTTAAGTCTAATTGCTATAGGAGACCCTGTATACAGTAGAAGAAGGAATTTCACTGTGCTGTAATGTATATGTGACAAAATAAAGGCTTTACTTTACATAGTCTTTTTGGTAACACAAAGCCTACATGAACATCTACATAATCTTAAGGTGTCCATCTCTGTTCAGTAAAATTACAAGTTGTGCAGTGGATTCCAAAATTATCAACCATTAGTCAGCATCTGGAAAATTACTGATGATGGTAACACACCACAAACAAGTATAATTATTACTGTTATGATAAACCAGTGTTCTATCCTCTATACACACTTTTTCCCCATATCCCCGCCACTTAGGTTTTTCTTCTTTTTCTTTAAATTTTAAATTCTTTTTTTTTTTTTTTGTAAATTGAGCTAATTATCTCAAGAATAAAATTAAATGAGACAAACCCATAACAGACGAAGGGGTAACAATTGCATTGAAAATAACAGTGCATTGAATGGACATACATTGATAGACTCAGTTTCACATGACAGCTGTTCTCACATTGTTTTCTCTTTAGAAATAGTAGTAGTTTTGCCAATGTGTTCATATCCACCTGTCTTACAGTTTAGAATAGTCCTCATTGTGTTGATGTTGGCTGACAGCCAATGCGTACTTAACCTTAACCTTACCATCCAGGTTGCCAGGTGTGTGCTCATACTCACATCTGAATGTGAACTTATCAGACAAGCATTTTTTTTATTGGTTTTGATCACTCACTCATTCACTCATCATCTATATTACTTTATCCTGCATTCAGGGTTGCAGGGACCAGGAGCCTATCCCAGGAGGCTTAGGGCACGAGGGGGGGTACACCCTGGACAGGGTGCATCGCAGGGCACACATAAACACTCATTCACACACTACGGGGAATACGGGGAATTGAAGGTGGTGGGAGTTCTAGTCAACATGTCATGTGGGATAAGTGCTTCTGTATAAATGTGTCTTGAATGTTGGAGAGTCTCCAGGGTGGGTGAAAATTAACTAGGCAATATTTAAAGGCTATTGAAGTTGTAGAATCACTGGAACATCATGTCATGCATTTCGTCCCCGGCTGTTTGAGGAAACTGGTTGATGCTACCTGATACTACGTTAAAATTTAAAGATTTGCTTTCACTTACCTATGTAATAAACTACATGTAAAATTTGTTTCAATAAATTTGTATTAGAAATATGGACTTTATTACCAATTTTTCTATGCCTAGTTACGTTTGACTCATCCTGTATGTTACGGAATTCCAGAGACGAGGAGTAGTGTGGCTAAAGGTAGTAGAGCCAATGGTGGTCAAGCGGGCATGGGTGTAAAGAGGAGCCTTGATGAGGAAGAGAGAAGGGTGTGAGGAGGGTTCTGTACGGGCTCTGATAGATGAGAAGGAGCAAGATTATGAAGTGCTTTAATACTTTGTTCACGAATTTCATGTGCATTTGATGTTCTTTAGAATATCTTCTGTGCTGAACACCAGGCCAGAATGTTAAAGAGGGAAAAAATGATGGCTAAATGCACTAAATGCACTTACCTTTGATGATTTAAGATGTAAGGTCATGGAGTTCACAGTGTGTTAAAACTTTCTTTAGTCTAGCAACTTTCCATCAGTAGCTGGAGTTAGTGAGCAAACCTGTTGCCATTGCAATCCTTCCCAGGAAAAGTAAAAGTAAATTAAATGAATGAAGATGTTGTAAGCTTGTAAAGAGTACTTTGAGCTCCTGATTGTGCATCCAATTCTGCAAGTGCCTCCAACCAAAGTTCATAATGTTTCACTGCTACAATCACCAACTCAGGACAAAATTTCCCAAGCCTGCCTGACCTGTTTCATGCTTGTTTTTACAGGGTATCACTATGACCCTCACCACCCTTATTACTGTAGATAATAACGCACGTAGGACAAGAGGATACAGAGAAGAAACGTACACCAATGACATCTAAGGAGGCCCGTGGCACTAAGGATAACAAAGTGTCAGGAAACACTGAAAGGAATGAGGTAAATATACTTTTAGTTAAGTAAATATTTTTTTAAACAAACAGTTAATTTCAACTAATTTATTTATTTTCTGTTTAATCCTATTTTATTTATTGTAGATAGAGGATTCAATAACCATAGGAGATGCATCCAAAAAAGAAGACTATTTAAAAAATATTGGCACTCTATTGTAATTTTTCAGTACTTTGAAAGAGTCATTAGTGATGCTTGAAATACCATTATTATTTCACAGGCTTATTATTCTTTTTCTTTCTTTTTTTTCCATACAAAAGTTTTGCATGTAACTAGTCCCGTATGGTTTGTCGTAGACCCATAAAAGACGTGTAAAATCGTGAGGCTTATTTGGAATTGGGTGGCATGACTGTTCCCTACGGGGGCAATTTACCGCCCCAAAAAGTCCCAAAGACTTTACATTCAGACCAACTTTGACGGATTGTAGTGCAGAACAAGAATTTCATAGAAATCTCAAATTATACCCCACATGGTCACATAGGTCTTATGCCTGGGGTGCAAGAGGTGCCCAAATTTGCTCCATTGTCATATAATGGGGACTTTGGCGCACACAGTAACTACTCCCATACTATTTGTCGTAGATCCATGAAAGAGGTGTCAAAACATTTGGCTTATTTGGGAATGGAGTGCTTGACATGACTTTTCTGCAAGCTCGGGGTTTATTTAACTCAGACAAACAATCAGTTTCAGACAAACAATGATTAGCATGTTGCTAGCATCATGCTAACATGATTAGCATGTTGCTTGCAAGATGCTAACATGATTAGCATGTTGCTAGCATGAAGCCAATACAATTAACATCTCGCTAATTTAATGCTAGCATGATCATCATTATCATGACTCCATTGTTGCTTGCATGATGCTAACACAATTTTAACATGTTAACATATTAACATATTTAACATATTAGCATGTAGCTATTTACTGCTAGCAGATGTAGCATGTTAGAAGCCCTCTTTGTCGGCATGTTCTGATGCAGAGATAAATGTTTTGCAAAATAGTTGCTAGAGTACCCTGTTTTGTTGCTAGGGAGTGGCTTGGCACCTGATTATGAAAAATCAAAGGCTTCTGTGGAATATGAATGATATAAACCAATCCCCATGATTTTCTAGGGGTACCATCATTTTTGTCCAGGCCTGTTCCATGAGTTTATTATTTTAAATAATTCTTTTGAAGCATGGTTGAAAAGCAATGTCTGACTTTCATTGGTTAACATTCATAGAATTTTCTTAAATTATTACTCTTGTCAGATTAAAGTTATTTATGTGACCATTGTGAGTTTTTCTTTCACTGACCGAAGGGTACCAACAATTTTGTCCACGTGTGTACAATGTTTAATGGTATCAATTAAATCAGACTTCATAGTTGGAGTTGATACTTTGAGTTAGGGCTGGGCGATAAAACGATAACGATATGTATCGCGATAGGCACGTGATCGATATCAATAAAAAATGTGTTCGATAAAACGTTCAATATGTTTTATTCTTTATCGGAAGAATACGGAGGTTGCGAAGCTAGTTTGGTTGCATTATCAAAGGTATTCTTGCTCTGGTAACCTAGCAACGTAGGGAGTAATACACTAACAGCCAATCATGTAACAGTATCATGTTTGGTTGCGTCATATTGTTGTCTCGTGCTGGTCTGCTGGATTCCTCTTCATATGCAGAAAATGAGTGCCACAGCGAGCGAGAAAATTGTAAATAAAAGAGGAAAAGTCAGCTCGCTAGTATGGCAATTTTTTGGATATTATAAGTCTGACTGAAGTCAGACCAATGTCGTCTGCAAATTATGCAAGCCCGCCGTCCCCACCAAGACTGGTAATACAACGAACTTGATGTACCTGTTTTTTGTTGGAAACTGTCAGACATAAAAAATGTGAAAAATACTTTTTGACGTCAGTCCGTGTTGTGAACACAGTGTTAATGTGCATGAGAGGCTGAACATGTTCTGTTCTCACCTGCTGCTCATTTGGAGACCTACAGTCCCATGTGACTCAAAAAACCTTCCAATTAAATATAAATATTAAACCTTTGATCATCATGTTATCTACTTTAATTTAGTGTTTTAGCTTCATAAATAAGAACATTTATTCAAATTCATTAATATAGACAAACATTGTTTTAATGTAATTAAACAGAGCATCTTTTTAATATCATTCTTTTTTGTTTCTATTCATAAAAAAAACGTTTTCTAAATCAAAGTGACAGAAAAAAACTACTCTAAGTCTAATATTTTTTATGATTTGGGACACTGCTATGCAGTTCAAACGAGTGCACTGAATGCTGTCTGTCTCTGTTTTTAATCATTTACTTACATAACTCTATGGTAATTAATGCCATAAGCACTGTGAAATGTTTTATATAGACAGTTAGGTTTTACAATTGAAACAGCAACATCACGACTGTTTTATAAAGTAGACTATAGGTTCATAGAGTATGTATTAAGGTCCTCATTTTCACTAGAGGAAACAGTTGGTGTGACACAGCAAAAACTTAACTGATTAATCCCTCATGACATTTAGTAAACTGTATTTATGAGAAAGGACTGCACTGATGCAGATATAACAAATTATAGAAAAACACACACCTTGCCTTAATCCTCGCCCTGTGATGGTGAATTGAAGACCGCGCGGGAAGACGGGGAGGAGCCGAAGGAGCTGAAGTCTGACACCGCTTACATTTTAAATATAAAGGGGACGTGGACGATCACCAATTTGTGTAAAGTTTATGGAGAATTTTTAGAGGGACTGAGTACAAATGTTAGGGGGGGGGCTAAAGCCCCCTTTAAAATGGCCTAGCGACGCCCATGATTGCAACTCAGCGCAGCTAAATTGTTGGCTTATGTTAACGTGTTCTTATTAATACGTAAATTAATAACTAGAGCTTGAATGGGCGTGTTTACTGTGAAATCTTGACACGCCTCCCTGGCAGGAGTGGGAGGGGGGACCCGAGGTCGAAAGGGCAGAGGGATCGCACGGCTTTCACAGTACAAGTGTTCACTGAGCTATTTGATGCTATAGGTACTCCAGGAATAGTTTAGTTATCGTTCCTAACGTGTAGTGATCATGAGGGTATCAGGCAGTTTGTTCTTGTGTGGCATTGGTGGCCTTCTCGTTTTGACTAGTTTTTCGTTTGTTGTTCATGGGAATGTTCACTCTGAAGTGGACAAAAGTGATGATGAGGTAAATAAATTTTACTTTTTTTGTTTCGTTTTCTTTTTGTTGTTGTTTATAATTGTGTTTTGTTATAATTTTGACAGGCTTCCAGCTATGGTAATGCACCTGCGATTAATAAGGAACACATTCAAGATTCCTGTCAAGCGTCTCAGTTCTCAGAATGCTTTGAGAACGTGAATATCTTGCAACAGAAGGTGAGAATTAAAAAAAAAAAAGTTAAACTGTATGAAAAAATTTATACACTATCAGTTGTTGTTGACATCAAACATCAGAATCGGGCCAAAGTGATCAGTGACTAGGGCGTGAATTCTGGTAAATGGTCTGAGGATCCTTGATTTCTGCACTAATGTGTAGCTATAGTAGATTTAAGATTGGATTTTTTTTTTCTTTTGTGTGGAGATCTATTTTTATAAAGTATTTTATTCATGGATTTGATTTGATTTATTTTTTTTCATAAGGTTTTTTGAAGAGATATCTTATGCAATATTAAGTATTATTACATATTGTAGGTGAGGGGAAACTAGAACTTGTAAAATTATGGTGGGAACTGTCCAACACATCATTAAAACCTGGAAAAATAATGGTGAACCATTACCTTTGAGAAAGAAATGTGATGTGGTGTCATTATAACGAGTGTTATGATCTGGTATTCCTTCTGTTGGTATTGGTTCAGCAACATTATGTGCCCAAAATTCTTTCAGCTGACTACCTGAATATACTTAATCACCAGGTTTTTTCATCAATTATTTTTTTCTTCTTTGACGGCACACACATATTCCATATTACATGACAATGCCATAATTTATCAGGTTCAAATTATGAAAGAGGAAGAAGTTCAGGGAGATTGAGATATCATTTTTAGAACCTCATTAAGAATCGTTGGAATGCATTGGAGAAGACTTTATGAGGCGGTCCAACTCTACAATCATCAGTACAAGATCTTGGAGAAAAATTAATGCAACACTGGGCAGAAATAAATGTTGTGACATTGTATAAACTGTAATCAAAGCAAAAGGCAGTTGAATAAAATATAAGTGTGACTTTTTTTGTCTGGGCAGGGTATATGAATTGCGATGCCTAGACACTGGGTCAGAAAATCTCAAAAACAGCATGTCTTAAGTGATTTCCTGGTATGCAGGTCTTACTACCAACTGATGTCCAACAAAAGACAACTGGTGAACAAGCCTTTCTTTATTATAAATGATGCCACTGGCAAGGTCTGATCCTCTGGCTTCCTTTCATGCCCTAATACCAGGATGGAGACTCCTGGTGGCCTGTATTTCCCAAGCGCTTCAGAGGCCAAAAATTCTCAGTATGATGTCATGGTCCTACTATCAGGATTAAGTGCTAATAAGAAAGGTGACTGATACTGTACATTTTTTTAGTATCCATGGTTTCACTGTATTAATATAAAATTTTTATATACTTTGATAACCTTATTTGAGTGTACACAACTGTTTATTTTAGATCATCTATTATAAGCAGCTAATCATCACTTTAACATGTTGCACTACATTAACATGGTGTACTCATTAACATTAACATAAGCATTAACATGGGGCACTCCTCGGGGGTATGTGCGGCAAAGTGGCAGGTGGCACTGATGCTTTCACAAATTGCCTCCACTCACATTTTAACTTTAGACGTAACAGTAGGACAGAATTTTATTTTAATTATTTCTTTACATTTTACTGCCTCCTCCAAGCTAAATGCCGTCATCCTCTCTACAGTTTTGCTTTCTTTTCGAATTCCTTCTGAACAGATTATGTCAGTCCTACACAGCTCTATCATAGGGGCTGTAGACAGTTGTGATTGGAGCAGTGTTTTTAAGTTAACGTCATAAATATAAATTTTATCTGTGTGAATAAAGCTTGCACTGTCTTTGCGGCTCTCAGTGTCGTAAAAAAGTGCCGTCACATGCTTTCCTTGGTGCAGTCCTACTCCTCGCCGAAAGTAAGAATAGGAAGCTTTATAAATAACTTTTCTGTTCTACTCTGAGGTAGGAATATTCTCAGTCCCAAATGAACTTTGAGCGTGATTCCTAGAAGTGATTCTGAGATGCTTAGTAAATACTGATTGGCTCAGGGCTTCGATCATGGCGTGAGTTCTGGTGGGAGCCCACATTCTACTGGTCTTCAACTCTTCCGCAGGTAACTCAGCAGCAGCAAGAGTACCATGATGTGTGAGGATTTAGTCATTGCCATACAGTACCTCACAATTCCTTGCAAACTACCATTTTTGTCTGTTTGCCTGCAACTGTGTGTTACAAATCATATATACTATTTCTAACCCTACTCCAGACTGAAGAGCACAGCCATCAACAGCCAACATTCATTCCTCTTTTCAAGCGCTTCCTCGCAAAGCTTCTAAGGGAAATTAAGAAACTTGGCTTGGTAAGATAATTTCATCAGACACATGCACCATGCATACATACATGCACAGAAACCTGCTCATAATCTGTTTTTGTCTGAATTTCTAGCCCACTCCTGAGACTGCTGAGATGCACTATGATGCTGAGGTCAAACTTTCCAAGCAAATGGTGTTGGAAATCCAGAAGCTTGTGAATGACAAGAGCAGCTGGATGGCTGGGGCTCTGGATGAGGCTCTCAGTAAAATGCTTATCAACTTCAAACTGCATGACTATGAGCCCTGGAAAAGGCATTTTGAAGACATTTTCGGTGTCGAGCTTGGCACGGTTATTGAGGTGAGCAAGGTATTTTGCACTGTGAAAAAGATACAGTACACACAAAATGAACTGAACACAACTGCTAATCAGAGCTTGGGCTTTATTTATTTAATTTATTTGTCGTTTGTCTGCTGTAATATATTACTCTCACGCTTTTTTATGCAGGTCTCTGTCGTGGCCTTGATAATTGTTCTCATAATCTGCACTGAGATGTGGTCCACGGTTTCCTGGTTTGTCCAGTTTTGAAGAGTGTTTGCTGTCTGCTTCATTATCATTCTAGTGTGTTACTGGATCTATCTCTACAAGGTAGCATTACAACACCTGCTATACATAATTTTCATGCTAAACCTTATACACAATTATGGTATTGTCTACTAATTTCATGACAATAAAAAAAGATTCTTCAAAATAGCTCAGGGCCCATATTTGCTAAGCATTGCAAACTCACATGTCAGGGATAACCCCTAGAGGGCGCCAAAGCGCCCTGTGACTTTGTGTTGTAGTTTTGTTTCATTTCACTTCATTTCCCGTTATGCACCTCGGTCAGGTGACGTGGGCACTCACCTGAGCCAAGTTGCTCATTTGTTTTATTATAAATAGCTTGTTTTAGTTCTTTTGTGTTGTCTTGCAACTGTTGATTTCACCCCATTAATGTCTGTGAGTTTAGTTCGTGTCTCCCGTTGTCATTATTTGTGTTTTAGTTTCGTTTTCATTTAAAGTATCTTTGTTTTGTTGATTTTCCCTGACCTTTGGTTTAAATAAAACATCGTTCCTTTACCACCTGGACCTCTGAGTTTATGCCTTGCACCTCGATTCATGACATCACACTTGGACTTTTATTATGACCTTTAATAAGATAATGGGTGGAATATAACTGTAGATATAACAACATACTTTCTGAATGATCTTTCATGAAAGGTCTAGGTAATTAGCTTTTAGGTATAGTAGCTTGTTCTACAGCTGTCACTAAAAATCTAATTGATATATAACAGTGTATTTATAAGCAACTTTTACTGTATGAAGTAATATTAGCAGGTATTGTTGGCTCTTAGGCGTTTTCACATTACCAAATCTTGTGTTCTTGCATTAAACAAATCTTGCCTTCTCTGCATTAAATGGATAAACATTTATAAACAAGTACACCTTTTCAAGAAAGAGACTGGAATGAACACAGAATGAAGTGTACTTTAGAAATTGTTTAAATTTTTTGCAATAAATGATTTAGGATAAACATTTTGGCTGTCCAATAAACTGACTTTTTGTTGCTCATTTAGTCAGTACAAATATATGTAACTGCTTAGTATTTTAGTGTGTTTCGTATAAACTCTAAGAATTACAGTATGCCTACTTTTTCCCATGGTAAGGTTGACCTTTAGATGGAATTTCCCCAAAGTATATTTATAACTTGATTTGCTGTTTTCACATTCTCTAGATTTGCTGATCACCAAGCCGAAATGGTAAAGATGGAGCCTTTCACTAACAAATGTATTGGAATGAACAAAATTGACTGGCTAGATAATATCAGAGGTGAGGTGCTGGAGATAATGTAGCCACATTTTATTGGTATCCATTACAATAATGTAAATTTCAGAGTAAATCTGATGCAACTCCAAATGAAAAGGGACCAGTTGAGGCCTTTGGTCCTACTGGGAAATTTTTATTTTCATTGTTTTATAAATGTGTGGGGTTCCTACATAACAAGATGCAATCAGTGGCTGGAGTTTGAGAAGTCTGGTGTCGATTCTGGACTGACCTTCTTGGAAAAATTAAATGCATGAAGAATTTGTAAGTTTTAACATTGGCATATACGTGATATCATTTAGGCTTTGGTGGCGAAGTGGTAGGTTTCTTGCCTGCAATATGGAAGGCCTGGGATCAATTCCCACCCAATGCCCAAATCTCAGCCACTGGATGCAGTGCCGGTCCCTAGCCCAGATCAATTGGGAGGGTTGTGTCAGAAAGGGCATTCGTGTAAAACCTGTACCAAGTTGTGTGTGTGGTCCTCTGTGGTGACCCCATGATGGGTGCAGCTGAAAGACGAACAATAGCAACATTTACATTTTATCATTTCAGAGTGGTATCGGACCACATGGACTCTACAGGATCATCCTTGTAAAAAGTACTACCAGGTCCTGATTGTGAATCCCATCCTGCTAGCACCTCCAACCAAGGTTCATAATGTTTTAGGACTTCAACCTAACTCATCAACTAATGAACATTGTAACAAAGGCCTGCTTGACCTGTTTCATGTTTGTCTTTACAGGCCATCACTGTGACCATCGTCAGCTTCATTACAGACCCTCTGAAGCAGTTTGGACAAGGCATTAGCGAGTTTCTCATTGCCTTACTGAAAGACCTGCCCGTTACATTGCAGATGCCTGTGTTTATTTCCCTTGTGCGCTTTATCCTGGTATGCAATTTGAAATGGGAATATTACAAGTAAACAATTCCATACTCCTTTTGAACAAATCTTAATTGTTAGTTTTTCTGCCAATCCACTGCTATACTGTCTTAATAATTTACAAAGTAGATTATTTTGACTTTTACCTCTTTACAGGTATTTTCTTTTGGTCAAGTTGGTTTGTACCATGCAGCTTTTGGGTATCTACAAGGCAGACGTCAGGATCCTCCACCTGGCATCGCACAGCAACCTGTCGCTCCTCAGTTAGAGATGCCAGAGGAACACAGAGAAGAATAAAGTATATATAAATAATAGAGTAAATAAAGTAAGAATAAAAGAAGATTAAAGTTACTTACGTAAATTAGTTTAATATGTTGTTTATGTTTGTTGAGTGTTTTTTCATGTTTCCTCTTTAATGTGTCACTTATTACACATTTGAATAATTTATCGTTTTTTTTTTTTTTTGGTTTATGTTAATGTTGGAACTTACAGTTTGTTTAGCTCTGATAAACAAATACATTTTCATTATTTTAGGGTTGGTGGCTGTCTGTGAGAATCAACTGAATAAAGAGCACATTTAACTCCACAGGACTGCACTTGGTAAAATCATTTACACTATGAATTGCTACCAAATATTCCGCAGTTCATTCATAATACTTTGTATATACTGTATATGTACAGTACTGTATACGTTCATGAACATATTTAATTCTTCTGTTTTGTGCAAAATCGTTAAGAATAATATATAACCAGAATACATCTCCCCAAGATGAAATTGTTTAGTCTTGCCTCTTAATTGTGGAGGGTAATGCCCTGGTGCTGAGTGAATAACTTGATCTCAAATCTGATCAGAAAAAATGCAAAGGCGCACAGTTCTCTTCAAAGCCTTACATTCAATCCCATTGTCCAAATCCCTCAGTTCCTGATGTCAATATTGAGACATGGATTTGAGTCAAGTTTTTTTGATCAGAAAATTTTAGATCACACCTTTCTCCTTTTAACATAGATCATTAAGATCTGGATCATTTATCCAGTAGTTTTACAAACTTTCAGCCAGTGTCTAAAACCGACGTTCGGCATTGGCACGAGTGAAATGTTTGGCTATAGCAGCCCAGCCATGTACATTGACCCTGTGGAGCTTCTGATGAACAGTTTTAGTGGAAACAGGAAAGTTGCTCATTTAATTCTGCAGTGAGTCGGGCACTATAAACCTCTGGGCCCTTTGGGGGTCTTATCATGCTCAAAAACTCATGAAAATCAGCACACAGGTTCTGGAATCTGCTGCCCTAAAGCACTTGTCAGTCTAGGCCCTAAGCCATGCCAAGTCACAGGAGATATTGCTGCATAGCTCACACACTTGCATGCATACACGTCCAACCCGATAAACTTCTAGAGCTGATTGAGCTGAACAATTTTCTCTGTGCATGTCAGGGTCTCAACTTTTGGGTGATTTCCACATTTGACATCAGCACTATTAAATACACACACTACACATCCTACACATATACTACACACACACCCTACACACACACACACACACCCTACCCCTGTATATATATATATATATATATATATATATATATATATATATATATATATACACACACACTTGCATGTATATACACCAAACGTGGTAAACTTCTAGATCTGATTGAGCTGAGCAATTTTCACTATGCATGTCAGGGGCCCAAGTCAACATGAGGTCAAATATTTTGGGTCATTTGCACATTTGACATCAGCACTATTAAATACACACACACACACACACACACATATATTACATATCCTAAACAAAAACACACACACACACATCCTACACACTAATTGTTTTACACACACAACCTATCCTAAACACGCGCACACAAACACACTACACACCCTCGTCGTGATAAAGCTATTCAGTGACATCATCATCCGGTGCTTTTTTGGGGTGCTAGCGTGCTCAAAAGGCACACAGGGTGTGCGGTGTACCTTTTGGAGATCTTAACATGCTCAAAATTTCACACAATTTACAATGTTCAATAATTTTGAAAAATTAAATGTTATGGAAAATATGATCCAATCTGAAAATTTACTTTTTCACCTATAGTAGATGAGACACTTATTAGCACCGATACCATGTTTTGGCTGCTTGCATATCTTTGCAAGTACAAGCAGGACTTACCAAGAAAAACTGGAGGAATGACAGGAACACACTCCACATTTATCCTCATCTGAAGGCACAGGCTACTAGAGTATTGTTTTTCAAGATCGTCAAGTCTTTCTAGTTACTGATACTGTACAATCCCTTTTAAAATCATGTTACTATCTAAATGTCCATCTTGGTCCATGAGCATCGCAGGAGACCAAAGCAAACCAACAGTTTTTTAAATTCTAGACAAGAAGGAACTAGACACAAGTAGATTCAAGTAGCTTTGCCAATACGCATGTCTGACTTTCCATTTATCATTGTGCTCTCGCTTTCGATTTCCTCTCATCTGCAGCCTATTTCACAATCATTGTTAAGTTGCCAGGTAACCTAATACACGCTTCAATAGCGCAGCTTTCACAGTACAAATGCTCACTGTGTTATTCGAAGCCTGTAGGTAGTTTAGCTGCCGTTTTTAACGTGTAATGATCATGAGGTTGTCAGATAGGTTGTTCCTCTGGGGCATTGGTGCTCTCGTCATTATGAGTGGTTTTTCGTTTATTGCTTATGGGAATGTTCACTTTGAAGATGGTGAAAGTCATGATGAGGTAAAGACTCTAGTTAATAAAGCAAACTATATTACTTTCATTTTCTTTTGTTCCTTTTTGTTGTTTAATTGTCTTTTGTGAAAACGTCTCCAGGCTTCCAGCTATGGTAATGCACCAGTTATGATTAAGGAGTACATTCAAGATTCCTGTCATGCAGCTCATTGTTCAGAGATGAAGCAATGCTCTGAGAAAGTGACCATTTTGCAATGGGAGGTGAGAATGTTTAGTTTAAAAACATTTGTATACACTATCAGTTGTTCACATTAAACATTCAATCAGAATCGGGGGAAAAAGTGATCATTGACCATGAAGTGATTGATTGCAGCTGATTGTTAGAAACTGTGGCCCGTCCAGGATTTTCACACACAACTTCCTCTAGATATTCTTCAGGTAGAAACATCTTGTTGAACAAGGCCTCTGGAAACCACCCAGACTGGTTTAATTGGAAAGCAAGACTGCAGTAACTTAAATAGCAACCGTCTTTACATCAGTGATGAGCAGAAATGCATCAAATAATGCACAACAAATAATGGGCTACAATCGCAGAGGTTCACGTCAATTCCACCCCTGTCAGATAAGAACAGAAATTTATGGCTATCTTGGGCACAGACTAACCAAAAATGGACAACTCAATCCTGGGAAATCATCACCTGGTCTGATGGACGTTGATTTCTGCACTGATGTGTAGCTAGTGTAAGATGAGATTTATTTCTTTTGTGGATATTTATTTTGAAGTATTTTATTCATGGATTAGAATTAATGTAAATGTGAGTTAATAAGTACTTTTTGAGAAGATATCTTTTTCAATATCAAGTATTTTTAGTTTCTGTGTGTATATATGTGGAACTGTGGAACAGGTGCACCCAGGTGAGGAGAAACTAGAACTACTGAAATTGTGTTAAGTGTCTAAAGCATTATTAAAATCTGGAACGATAATGGTCAACCTTCACCTGCGAGGAAGAAATATGGTGAGATTTAAAAAAAATTTTTATAGTGATTGGAGATCACTTAAACTCACTCACTCACTCACTCACTCACTCACTCACTCATTGTCTATACCACTTAATCCTATGTTTAGGGTCAGGCAGGCCAATCCATTAGAGTGCACACACATACACACACTCACACACACGCCATTTTGGAAGTGTGCCAGTTAGCCTAATCTGCATGTCTTTGGAATGTGGGAGGAAATGGGAGTTTCCTGAGACTGTGGAGCTGTCACGAGCAACCGAAGGATAAACTGAAAAGCCTTAGCAGTTAGCCCGTGTAGCGTGGATGGTAAACCCAAACGCGGAAGCAGCACGAATAGGCAGGATAACCACGCGATTAGTCTAAGAACTCTCTTACACAAAGAGCAAGGATCTACACAAATAAACCCGCGTTCTAGCAACACACACTCAATCAAAGAAGCAACCAGAATCGGTGAGTACTCACAGAATAGTCGGCGTAGCGTCAGCAAAGGCATGGGCGAACTCAATGACTGAGCAATGTGAAGCGCCATTTTGTCTCCTTTTATGCTTCCTGGAAACCCGACCGTACTACTTCCAGGTCCTAGTGCCGGTCGTGTTACGAGTGTGCATGACAGTACCCCCCTGTCCAGGACCGACTCTCGACGGTCCTGGGGTGGAGGATACCCGACGACGGTAGTCCCGGATGAGTTCGGGGTCTAAGACGAACCGAGCCGGAATCCAAGATCACTCCTCGGGACCGTAACCTTCCCAATCGACGAGGTACTGGAGCCCTCTGCCCCGAGGACGTGAATCAAGGATCCGGCGAACGGTGTAGGCGGGACCACCCTCAATGATACGGGGAGGAGGAGCAGGGTGGGTGGGGGGAACCATGGGTGACGTCGTGAAGGGTTTGAGTTGTGACGTATGGAATACCGGATGGATCCGGAGCGCCGCAGGCAGCTGGAGCCGGTAGGTGACAGGGTTGATGCAGAGGGTGACGCGGTAGGGGCCGATGAACCTTGGTGATAATTTCTTTGATTCTGTATGGAGGTGCAGGTTCTTTGTGGACAGCCACACTTTGTCACCTACGTGGTACAATCGTCCCGGAGGGTGTCGACGGCGATGTTGCATGGTGTAACGGGTGTTAGCACGTTGGATTGCTTCCTTGGCTAGAATCCACGACCGTCGACACCTGCGGACCAACTGTTGGGCCGCGGGTATCTCAACCTCCGGTTCTTGATGTTCGAACATCAGAGGTTGGAAACCCTGGCATACCTCAAAGGGACTTAACTTGGTGGCAGAGGAAACATGGAGGTTATGGGAAAGTTCAGCCCAGATGAGGTAGCGGGCCCAGGAGCGCTGACGGTTGGCGACGAAGCATCTCAGGTAGCGCTCCAGTTGTTGGTTGGTCCGTTCCGTCTGACCATTAGTCTGAGGATGGTAACCTGATGAGAGACTGCAGGTGGAATTGATCAGACGGCAGAAGGCCTTCCAGAACCGTGCAGTGAACTGGGGCCCCCTGTCCGAGACGATGTCCTTGGGGAACCCATGCAGACGGACTACGTGCTCTAAAATCAGCTCGGCTGTCCTTTTAGCTGACGGGAGTCCGGCGAGGGCCACCAGGTGCACAGCTTTAGAGAACCGATCCACAATGGTCAAGATGGCATTTTTCCCTTCGGAGACCGGCAGGCCCGTGATGAAGTCGATGGCAATGTGTGTCCAGGGCCGACGGGGAACAGGAAGCGGTTGGAGTTCCCCGGGTGTTGGTTGATTGGTGTCCTTGGCCCTGGCACACACTGGGCACGCCTGAACGAACTCGCCGATGTCCTTGGCCATAGATGGCCACCAGAAGGCACGCTGCACGTATTGTAGGGTGCGCTGCGTGCCTGGGTGCCCTGATAGAGGGGTGGAATGTCCCCATTGGATGACCTCAGTCCGGGTGTTCTTGGGGACATAGAGTCGTCCAGGCGGCACACCTGCCGGTTCGTTCTCTGCGGCTTGTGCTTGGCGAACCCTCGTCTCCAGTTCCCAGCGTAGTGGGGCGATGATCTTGGAGGAGGGAAGAACAGGCGCGGGGTCCGCCCGGGGGGCGTCTTCCTCGTGCTGTCGGGAGAGGGCGTCAGCCTTGGTGTTCTTCGACCCCGGGCGGTATGATAGGTGGAAATCATAATTTTCAAAGAACAGAGCCCACCGCGCCTGCCTTGGATTTAGCTGTTTGAGATTCCGGATGGTGATGAGATTCTGGTGGTCGGTCCAGACGATAAACGGCTCCCTGGCGCCTTGGAGCCAGTGTCGCCATTCCTCCAATGCCCACTTTATGGCCAGCAGCTCGCGGTCCCCTACCCCGTATCGCTGCTGAGTGGGGTCAAATTTTTTGGAGAAGAAACTACAAGGGTGTAGCTTCTGGTCTGGACCTCGTTGGGAGAGAACAGCCCCGGCGCCCACATCCGAAGCATCCACCTCCACAACGAACGGTTTGTTTGCATCTGGATGGAGAAGAATCGGGGCGGTGGTGAATCGACGGCAGAGCTCGTGGAAGGCAGAGATGGCGGTAGAGTTGAGTTGGAAGTGATGAGATGATGGCCGAGTCAGAGCGGTTAATGGTGCTGCAACCGTACTGTAGTCCCGGATAAAGCGACGATAGAAGTTCGCAAACCCGAGAAACCGTTGAAGTTGTCTGAGAGTCTTGGGTAGGGGCCAATGACGTACAACTTCTAGCTTCTGTGGGTCCATGGCCACACCCTGGGACGAGATGACAAAGCCCAGGAACGTGGTGGAGCGCTCGTGAAAAGCGCACTTCTCCAACTTACAGTACAGCTGGTGAGCGAGCAGTCTCTTAAGAACCGCTCTGACGTGTTGAACATGTTCTTCAACGGAACGAGAGTAGATAAGGATATCATCCAGGTAGACAAATACCCATCGGCCCAACATGTCACGGAGAACGTCATTGATGAAACGTTGGAAAGCTGCTGGTGCATTACAGAGACCAAATGGAATGACTAAACTCTCGTAATGTCCAGTGGGGGTGATGAATGCCGTCTTCCACTCATCGCCCTCTCTGATACGCACCAAGTTGTAGGCGCTCCGGAGGTCCAACTTTGTAAAAATGGTGGCACCAGAGAGGGCGTCCAGGGCAGAGTTGGTAAGAGGCAATGGGTGTCGGTTTTTTATGGTGATGTTGTTGAGCCCCCGATAGTCGACACAAGGACGTAGTTCGCCGAATTTCTTCTTTACAAAGAAGAATCCCGCGGCGGCGGGCGAGGAGGAGGGCCGTATGGTGCCTTGGCGGAGAGCTGAGGATACATACTCCTCCATCGCCCGCGTCTCAGTGGTGGAGAGAGAGTACAGGTGGCCGCGGGGGGGAACAGAACCTGGCTGAAGTTCAATGGCCAGGTCGTAGGGCCGATGAGGAGGTAGGTGAGTGGCACGTCTTTTGCAGAAGACTTCAGCCAGGTCCCGATAAGCCTCAGGGATAGCGTTGGTGTCGACATCAGGGGCCTCAGACTCCCTAGAGCACGTCCCAGCCGGTGCCCGCAGTTCACAATTAAATGAGTTCGAGACAGGTCGGCCCCCATTGGAGGATCCGGTTCTGAGACCATGAGATGAGAGGGTCATGCTGCAGAAGCCAGGGGTGTCCGAGGATGATGGGTGGAGAGGAGATGGAGGTGAGGTGAAATCGGACTGTTTCCTGGTGTTGGTCGATGACGAGGGTTATGGGTCGAGTCTGGGCGATGATGGGGCTGGAGGAAAGGGGCCGACCGTCGACAGATGTAATCCGAACTGGCTGGGATAACGCTTCAGTCTCCAACCCCAATCTTTTGGCATATGAAGAGTCAATAAAGTTTCCAGCGGCACCGGAGTCGATGAACGCAGAACTTTTGACTCGTTTGTGGCCAAATTGGAGGTGTACCTGAACCGTGAGACGAGAGACGCTGGGCGTGGTGGCGGAGAGATGGAGGGAGCCCGGTGAACTGCTTCCATGGTTCACCGGGCCTGGGCGTTTCCCGGCGAAGAGGGCAGATGGCTCTATGGTGCGCTCCTGACCCACAATAGGCACAAAGTCTCTCCCTGAAGCGTCGTTCTCGCTCAGCAGCGTTCAAGGAGGCGCGTCCTAATTGCATGGGTTCCCCGGCTCCGGTGTCAACCACGGCGGGAGGTGGAGATCCGGTGGGTGCCATAGCGGTGGTGGTGAAGGCTGGTGGTCGGGATGTGGCGTGTGAAAAAGGTGGCGTGATGGGCGGCAGGGTCCGGGGGGCTGGCCTCGGACGGGAGAGCAGGCGCTGGTCAATCCGGAGAGCGAGCTGAATCAGTCCCTCCAGTGTGGTCGGAATCTCCCGTCCGGCGAGTTCATCTTTTATGCGTGAAGCCAGTCCCTCGTAGTAGGCCGTCCGGAGGGCGGCGTCTCCCCAGGTGGTCTGCACGGCGAGAGTACGGAAATCCGCGGTGTAGTGACTCACGGACGACCCTCCCTGCCGCAGATGGTACAATTTCATATCGGTCTCCACCTCAGCAGCAGGATGTTCAAATGTTAGCTTTAGTTGACGGGTGAATTCTCCATATGAATAAGCAGTGTCTGAATCTGATCGGAGAACCGCCGTGGCCCACTCAGCTGCCTGCCCGGATAGCAACGAGACGAGAAGCGCAACGCGCAGTCGGTCTGTGGAGTATCTGGTGGAATTGAACTCAAACACAAGATCCAATGCGGTTAGAAAAACGCTGCATTTCCCATCTGTGCCATCCCACTTATCCGGTAAAGCTATGAAAACATCAGAAGAGGAGGGGTGCGGCGCTGCAGCCGCTGCGACGGGCGTGGCAACAGCCGACTGAGCAGCCACCCCGCGGAGGGTCGCGTTCTCCTGCCGTAACTCCGCCACCTCGCGGCGCAAGGCCGCGACGTCTTGGAGGTCCCTTTGGAGAGACGCGACTTCACCACAGAGCTTATTGATCAGTTTGGCATGTTGGTCAACCACATCACAGAGGCGAGCAAACTCCGCTGGGTTTACTGCTTTTGGCTCAGTCATTCTGTCACGAGCAACCGAAGGATAAACTGAAAAGCCTTAGCAGTTAGCCCGTGTAGCGTGGATGGTAAACCCAAACGCGGAAGCAGCACGAATAGGCAGGATAACCACGCGATTAGTCTAAGAACTCTCTTACACAAAGAGCAAGGATCTACACAAATAAACCCGCGTTCTAGCAACACACACTCAATCAAAGAAGCAACTAGAATCGGTGAGTACTCACAGAATAGTCGGCGTAGCGTCAGCAAAGGCATGGGCGAACTCAATGACTGAGCAATGTGAAGCGCCATTTTGTCTCCTTTTATGCTTCCTGGAAACCCGACAGTACTACTTCCAGGTCCTAGTGCCGGTCGTGTTACGAGTGTGCATGACAGGAGCATTGGAAAAAGATCATGTGGTCTCATGAGTCCAGATATACCCTGTTCCAGAATAATGGTCACATCAGGGTAAGAAGATTGTCAGATTAAGTGACACACTCATCATGCCTAGTAGCAACTGTACAAGCCTGTGAGGTCAGTGTTATGATCTGGGGTTGCTTCTATTGGTATGGTTTCAGCAATATTATGTGCTCAAATGATTTCAGCTGACTACCTGAAAATATCAAATGACCAGGTTTTTCCATCAATAGATTTTTTCCTCCCTGAGGAGGAAAAAATCTGTTTATTACATAAGATGACAGTGCCAAGCTTCATCTGTCTCAAATTCATATGTGGATTGGCCACCACAGAGACTAAACCTTAACCCCACTACGAATCTTTGAGATATGCTGCAGTATAATTTATGAATCGGTCCAAAAATCATAAGATATAGACAGATAAGGACAGAAATAAATGTTGTGACATTGCATAAGCTGTAATCAAAGCAAAAGGTGGTTGCACAAAATATTAGAGTGTGTGACTCTTTTTGGCTGGGCAGTAGGTCAGAGTATCTTGAAACCACTGGCCAGGGCTGATTCTCTGGCTTCCTTTCATGCCCTAATGCCAGGGTGATGGCATGTGATGTCTGTACACTCCAGGGCTTTAGTCATGACATGAGTTCTGGTGGGAGCCAACATTCCACTGGCCTTTAATTCTTCTGCAGGATGCTCAGCACCAGCAAGATTACAGGAAAGGCCATACTGGGCGAAGAGTTAGTCTACTGCCTACTCTGCTGGCAAGAAAAAGTATTCCTTCTCGGGGGCATCTTAGCATGTGTTAGCTGTATTACAGGTGTTTACACCACTCCATCAGTTAAATGTTTCAGAAAAGTTTGGTCTCCATATTCAACACTCTGTAGAATGGTGCAAGTGGCAATTCTGTGACCTGTGGCAGTTGTTGAGAGGGTTCAAGCATAATTGACAGGTCTGGTTCAAGTTCACTTTTTCGTTTATTTCCCCACTACGCTTTTTTGAACATTAGAAACAGAATGTACTGTATGCTCTACTTAATCAATCAAATTATTTATTTCCCATGTTCTTTAGATAACTCACAATTACTCAAAACTACTAATTCTGTCTGTTTCACCTACAACAGTGTGTTTCTACTCATATATTATATTTGTAAACCTACTCCAGATTGAACAGCTCAGAAGGTTGGAGATGTTTTCCTCACCACAGCCAACATGCAATCCTGTGTTCAAGCGCTTCCTCGCAAAGCTTCTAAGGGAATTTGAGAAACTTGGCTTGGTATGATAATTCCATAAGCCATATGCACCATTCTGTTTACATTTCTGTGCTGCTCACACACTTGTGTGAACCTCTAGCCCACTGCTGTGACTGCTGAAAAGCACTACGATGCTGAGGTGAAAATTTCCAAGCAAATGGTGTCAGAAATCCAGAAGTTTGTGAATGACGAGGGTAGCTGGACGCCTGGGGCTCTGGATTATGCTCTCAGTCAAATACTTGTTAACTTTAAACTGCATGACTATGAGGCCTGGAAGCGGCGTGTTGAAGACACTTTCAATGTTGAGCTTGGCACTGTTATTAAGGTGAGCAAGGTATTTTGGATTGCAACACAACTCTTAAAATACAAAAGGAGACAATTCTGCACCTTTCTGTACATATTTCTGTACACCTTTTATATATATATTTATATTTGTATTTTTATTCTGTTTTATAATTTTCTTTTTATCTTATTGTATTGGTATCCTTTGAATATACAGCCATTGGATGAATATACAGCCAATTTCCTTATTAATAAAGTATTAATAAAGACTTCTCCTATCTCTTATCTCTTAATCAGTGTCTGGGATTTTGTTTGTTTATTTATTTATTTATTTATTTATTTTGTGCTTACTGTAATATATTACTCTCACGCTTTTTATGCAGGTCTCTGTCATGGCCTTGATCATTGTTCTCATAATCTGCACTGAGATGTGGTCTACGGTTTCCTGGTTTGTCCAGTTTAGGAGAATGTTTGCTGTCTGCTTCATAGTCAGTCTAGTGTGGAACTGGTTCTATCTCTACAAGGTAACATTAAAACACCTGCTATATATAATTTTCATGCTACACATTATACACAATTGTGGTATTGTGTACTAACATCATGACAACAAAAAAGGTCTATAATTAAAATAGATCAGAGCACTGTAAATGGCACATCTTCAGCTAAAAACAAAGAAATCTTTTAAAAATTAATATAATCAGAATCAGAAACATTTTTTTTTTCTGAGGCAGGTTCTTAAGGCGAAAATATGTATTGTGAAATGCAATTTTCCCACTGAAATAAAGTAAATGCAGATGATCCATTCCATTTTTGATAAAATGTTGGGTCACTGGTAACGCTGAGAAGCCAGAGCCACTGATACATATCTACACTTTGACCTATGGCAACTTTTGAATAATATAATGGTTCGAACATAACTTTCCCCATACTCCATTCATGTTTATGGGAGTCATGTTTAAGATTGACTTGTGGTAAAAATATTTATTAGAATATAAAATTGAATTGAATTATATTGAATAATATAATGGTTGGAACATAACTTTAGATATAATTAAAAAATACAGGGTGGGCCATTTATATGGATACACCTTAATAAAATGGGAATGGTTGGTGATATTAACGTCCTGTTTGTGGCACATTAGTATATGAGAACTTTTCAAGATGGGTGGTGACCATGGTGGCCATTTGGAAGGGGGTTAGATTGGGAGACCTTGGGGGCCATTCAACTGGTCTGACACTAACCCACATTGGATAGATCCCTCCAAGACTGTTGGAACAAAAAAGTGATGGTATGGTGTGGTATATGGGGTACAAAGATAGTGGGGCCATTCTTCATCAATGGAAACCTCAAGGCCACTGGATATTTGAAATTGCTACATGATGGTGTGTTTCCCTCTTTATGCACTGAAGCTGGCACGTTCCCTTTTGAGTTTTTCCAGCAAGATGGTGCACCACCACATTATGGGTGTCAGGTCCGAGCATTCCTAGATGAAGTTTCCTGAAAAGTGGATTGGTCGTCGTGGGCCAGTTGAATGGTCCCCATGGTCTCCCGATCTGACCCCCTTAGACTTTTATCTTTGGGGTCATCTGAAGGCAATTGTCTATGGTGTGAAGATACGAGATGTGCAGCACCTGAAACTACGGATACTGGAAGCCTGTGCTGGCATTTCTCCTGCGGTGTTGCTATCAGTGTGTGAAGAGTGGGAGAAGAGGGTTGCATTGACAATCCATCACAATGGGCAGCACATTGAACACATTTTATAAGTGGTCAGAAACTTGTAACTAACTCATGAAAGAATAAAGTTACGTTAAAACCAAGCACACCGTTGTTTTTCTTGGGAAATTCCCAATAAGTTTGATGTGTCACATGATCCTCTTCCTATTGAAAAAACAAAAGTTGGATCCAAGATGGCTGACTTTAAAATGGCCACCATGGTCACCACCCATCTTGAAAAGTTTGCCCCCCTCACATATATTAATGTGCCACAAACAGGATGTTAATATCACCAACCATTCCCATTTTATTAAGGTGTATCCATATAAGTGGCCCACCCTGTACTTTCTAAATGATCTTTTATGAAAGATCAGAGCAAGTTTCATGTGTTCTGAAGTTAAATGTTGGACAACTTTCCATTACCAATACTAAGTCATGTTTAAGATTGACTTAGTATTATATTGTTTATGATATAATAATATTATTTATTGATTTGTAGGTAATAATCTTTTAAGTAGCTTCTTCTTTTTTTATTCAACTAGTTGTTTACACCTGATTTTAAATAAATAAATAAATAAAGTTGCTGTGTCACTGTAAATCAAATAGTTATTGTACTGTATATATATATAATTTACTATAATTTACAAGTAAATGTTTAGTCAATATACTGTAAGTATATGTAGTTGCCTAGTATTAAAGTGTTTAATATGAACCCTATGAATACTTTTTCTTATTGTAAGTTTGACCTTTGCATGGAATTACCCCTCAGTATAATTGTAACTTGATTTGCTATTTGGCATTCTCTAGATTGCTTTTGCAGAACATCAAGCCGAAATGGTAAAGATGGAGACCATCGGTGCTAAATGTACTGGAGTGAAGACATTTACCTGGATGGATAGTATCAAAGGTGAAGTGCTGGAGATCATGCAGCCACATTTCATTGATATCTAGTAAAATAAGGTGAATTTCAAAGTAGCGCTGATGCTCTTCCAAATTAAGAGGAACTGGTTCAGGTCATTGATGCCCCAGTATCAATGATTTTATTTCACAATTGTCTTATAAATGTCTTGGGTTCATCCAGAAGAAAATGCAATCAGTGGTTAGAGTTAGAGAAGTCAGAAGACTGGACTAACCCTCTCTGTCTGTTGCCATTGTGATCATCATCAGGAAAAGTGGAAGATAATTAGATGAATAAAGAATTTGTAACTGACGTACAATTATTGGCATTTACTTCCTTTCATTTCAGAGTGGTATCGGACCACATGGACTCTACAGGATGATCCTTGTAAGAAGTACTACGAGATTCTACTTGTGAATCCAATCCTGCTAGTGCCTCCAACCAAGGTTCATAATGTTATAAGGCTTTGCTCTCAGCTAACGGAGATTATAACAAATGCCTGCTTGACCTGTTTCATGTTTGTCTTTACAGGCCATCAGTGTGACCCTCGTCAGCTTTATTACAGACCCTCTGAAACAGTTGGGACAAGGCATTAGCGAGTTTCTCAGGGCCTTACTGAAAAACCTGCCCGTTACACTGCAGATATTTGTGTTTATTTCTGTCGTGCTCTTCATCCTGGTATACATTTTTTCTGCCAACCCACTGCTACTGTACATGGCTTTTTACAATTTTACAATACAAGTATCATTATACAACTTAGATTATTTAAACTTTTACCCCTTTACAGGTATTTTCTTACAGCACTGGTCAAGCAGCTGTGCACCATGCTGTTCTTGGCAGACATCAGGAGCATCCACCTGGCATCGCACAGCAGCCTGCCGCTCCTCAGTTACAGGAGCCAGAGGAACACAGGGAAGAATAACGGGAGCTATTAATAAGAGGAAATGCTAACCGCGCTGCATAGCCCAGACACTAAAAGTACATTAAATATACTCATCATCATCTATACCGCTTAGTCCTGTAATCAGGGTCACGGGGGGCCTGGAGCCTATCCCAGGAGACTTGGGGCACATGGCAGGGTACACCCTGGACAGGGTGCCAATCCATCGCAGGGCACAGACACACACACTCACTCACTCACTCATTCATTCACACACTAAGGACAATTTGGGAATGCCAATTAGCCTAACCTACATGTCTTTGGACTGTGGGAGGAAACCGGAGTACCCGGAGGAAACCCACCAAGCACAGGGAGAACATGCAAACTCCATGCACACAGAGACGGGAATCGAGCCTGGCCGGGGATCGAACCCGGACCCTGGTGGTGCAAGGCGACAGTGCTAACCACTACACCACCGTGCCGCCACATTAAATATACTTTAAATTTAAATACTTTAAATTTGGTAAATATGTTGGTTGAGTATTCTTTCATGTTTCATTTCCTTAAATTTGTTGCTTATTAAATATTTTAAATTTTTATCTTTTGTGTGTGTGTGTGTGTGCCTGTATTCACTTTAAAACCCATAAATTTAATAGTTAACAGGTTTGGCCAAATACTTTTGTCCTTATAGTGTATTTCATTGCTTTATGAGTTGAGTATGTATGTAATAAACTAAGCTAATATAATGTGTATGTTTGTCAAGTCGTTTTTTTGTGCCAAGCTTTAGGCAGCTAATTAAAATCAGACTGTGCAATTTCTCAGACTTTGCTGCGGTGTATTTTGACTGTCTTTGGGGCCGTTCATGTGTCACATCTTTTGCATGCTTAATTTAGTAATTTTAAATAGAGATGCTCATGTGTTTTTCATGCATGTCCAAGCTGCACTGAGCTGAAAAATCCTGACTTTTCAGAATGTAACAAGAACCAACAGATAAACTTCTGTCCTCTTTGATCAGCTGGTGATCAATGTTTTCTTTCTGCTCGAAGGATGATGGAAAGGATCACAGCAGTGGAAGCGGGCGAGTGCTTTGGAAAGAAGGAGAAAGCGCCGTGACGGCGTTTTCCTCATGTAAAGGGCATCGTTGAATTATGAAACTTTTACTTCAAAATCCTTTAGGTATTACAGTGTCTTGTTGTGTTGTCTTTATGGTCAGTTTGTTTAATTGGTTTATTCAGGCTTAAAAATACACTTTATTTATTAAGTTTGTTTAGGCATGAAAATCAGTTAATGAAGATATTTCTCTTGTAATTATTATTTTTTTTATTATTATTAATTTTGAAAGTTGGAGCCCTTTAGGGTCACAAGCCACAACTTGCAGGTACAGTAACCAGTGCCATTTCTTTTGCCCTAACTTCATACATATTCTTTTATCTTTCTGAAACTTGAATGTAAGTTGCTTTAAAGTTCGAGTTTCTTTGCTTTAAGCACCTGATTGCAGTCAACCAGTGGCCTTTTTTCCCACTAGGTTTGAATATATTTTGCCTCAGACCTTCTTAAACGTGAATGTACATTGTTGCAAATTATAATGTACAAGGTAGTGCAAGTAGCCAGGGTGTGAATCACATATACTATAATAAGTAGTGCAAAGCATCAAGTGGCAGTAATGTGTAGTAGGATACAAGGAGTTTGTATGAAGCATGGTGCTGCTTTCACACAAGATGTTTAATTAGTACAAATAACACTAATGTACAGAAGTGTGTAAAATTTTGGTAAAAAAAAAAACAAAAAGAAAAAACATATTGGTGCTTTTTACAGCATATATAATCCAGTTCAACTGTTTATGAGGGTGACTGTCTGTGGAAAGCAACTTTCTGTGCCTTGCAGATTTGGTGTATAAAGTTCTGTAGCGCCTGTGTCATGCACACTCGTAACATGACCGGCACTAGGACCCGGAAGTAATACGGTCGGGTTTTCAGGAAACATAAAAGGAGACAAAATGGCGCTTCACATTGCTCAGTCATTGAGTTCGGCCATGCCTTTGCTGACGCTACGCCGACTATTCTGTGAGTACTCACCAATTCTGGTTGCTTCTTTGATTGAGTGTGTTGCTAGAACGCAGGTTTATTTGTGTAGATCCTTGCTCTTTGTGTAAGAAAGTTCTTAAACTAATCGCGTGGTTATCCTGCCTACTCGCGCTGCTTCCGCGTTTGGGTTTACCATCCACGCTACACGGGCTAACTGCTAAGGCTTTTCTGTTCATCCCTCGGTTGCTCGTGACAGAATGACTGAGCCCAAAGCAGTAAACCCAGCGGAGTTTGCTCGCCTCTGTGATGTGGTTGACCAGCATGCTGAACTGATCAATAAGCTCCGTGGTGAAGTCGCGGCTCTCCAAAAGGACCTCTAAGACGTTGCGGCCTTGCGCCGCGAGGTGGCGGAGCTACGGCAGGAGAACGCGACCCTCCGCGGGGTTGCCTGCTCAGTCGGCCGTTGACATGCCCGTCGCAGCGGCTTCGGCGCTGCCCCCCCCCCTTCTGATGTGTTTATAGCTCTACCGAATAAGTGGGATGGCACAGATGGGAAATGCAGTGTTTTTCTAACCGCGTTGGATCTTGTGTTTGAGTTCAATTCCACCAGATACTCCACAGACCGACTGCGCGTTGCGCTTCTCGTCTCGTTGCTATGCGGGCAGGCAGCTAAGTGGGCCACGGCGGTTCTCTGATCAGATTCAGATACTGCTTATTCATATGGAGAATTCACCCATCAACTAAAGCTCACATTCGAACAGCCTGCTGCTGAGGTGGAGGCCGACATGAAATTGTATCATCTGCGGCAGGGAGGGTCGTCCGTGAGCCGATACACAGCGGATTTCCGCACTCTCGCCGTACAGACCACCTGGGGAGACGCCGCCCTCCGGACGGCCTACTACGAGGGACTGGCTTCACGTATTAAAGATGAACTCGCCGGACGGGAGCTTCCGACCACGCTGCAGGGACTAATCCAACTCGCCCTCCGGATTGACCAGCGCCTGCTCTCCCATCCGAGGCCAGCCCCCTGGACCCTGCCAGCCATCACGCCATCTTTCTCTCACTCCACGCCCCGACCACCAGCTTTCAACACCACTGCCATGGCACCCGTCGGATCTCCACCTCCCGCCGTGGTTGACACAGAAGCCAGGGAACCCATGCAATTAGGACGCGCCTCCTTGAACGCTGCCGATAGAGAATGACGCTTCAGGGAGGGACTCTGCGCCTATTGTGGGTCGGCGGCGCATCATAGAGCCATATGCCCTCTTCGCTCGGGAAACGGCCTGGCCTGGTGAACACTGGGAACAGTTCACCGGGCTCCCTCCATTTCTCTGCCACCACACCCACCGTCTCTCGCCTCATGGTTCAGGTACACCTCCAGTTTGGCCACACACGGATCAGAAGTACTGCATTCATCGATTCTGGTGCTGCAGGTAACTTCATTGACTATTCTTACACCAAGGAACTGGGGATGGAAATCGAGGCGTTATCCCAGCCTGTTCGGATCACCTCTGTAGATGGTCGGCCCCTCTCCTCCAGTCCCATCACCTCCCAGACCCAACCGATCACCATCACAATCAACAAACATCAGGAGCAGATCCGATTCTACCTCACCTCCATTTCCTCCCCTCCCATCATCCTTGGACATCCTTGGCTCCTTCAGCACGACCCGCTCATCTCCTGGACACAGAATCGGATCCTTCAATGGGGGCCGGCTTGTACCGAGCTTTGCCTACAGGCTCCGGCTGGGACGTGTTCTAGGGAGTCTGAGGCCCCCGATGTCGACACCAACATCATCCCGGCCACCTATCGGGACCTGGCTGAAGTATTCTGTAAGCGACGTGCCACCCACCTGCCTCCTCATTGCCCTTACGACCTGGCGATCAACCTTCAGCCTGGTTCCATCCCTCCTCGCGGCCATCTCTACTCACTCTCCACCACCGAGATGCAGGCGATGGAGGAATATGTTTCCAATGCCCTCCGCCAAGGTAACATCCGGCCCTCCTCTTCGCCTGCCGCCGCCGCGGGATTCTTCTTTGTGAAGAAGGGAGATGGTGATTTATGCCCGTGTCGACTATCGGGGGCTTAACAACATCACAGTCAAGAATCGTCATCCTCTGCCTCTTACCAACTCTGCCCTGGACGCCCTCTCTGGTGCCACCATTTTCACAAAGTTGGACCTCCGGAGCGCCTACAACTTGGTGCGCATCAGAGAGGGTGATGAGTGGAAGACGGCCTTCATCACACCTACTGGACATTATGAGAGCCTGGTCATTCCATTTGGACTTTGCAATGCATCTGCAGTTTTTCAACAGTTCATTAACGACGTCCTGAGAGACATGCTAGATAGATGGGTCTTCGTCTACCTGGACGATATTCTCATCTACTCCCGCTCCGTCAACGAACACATCCAGCATGTCAGAGTGGTACTTAAGAGATTGCTCGCCCATCAATTGTACTGTAAGTTGGAGAAGTGCGCTTTTCACAAGCGCTCCACCACGTTCCTGGGTTTTGTCATCTCGCCCCAGGGTGTGGCCATGGACCCGCAGAAGCTAGAAGTTGTGCGTCATTGGTCCCTACCCAAGACACTTAAGCAACTTCAAAGGTTTCTCGGGTTTGCGAATTTCTATCGTCGCTTTATCTGGGACTACAGTACAGTTGCAGCTCCCTTAACCGCCCTGACCCGACCATCTACACATAACTTTCACCTTAACTCTGCTGCCATCTCTGCATTTCATGAACTCTGCCACCGATTCACCACTGCTCCGATTCTCCTTCACCCCGACACCACCAAACCGTTCGTTGTGGAGGTGGACGCTTCGGATGTGGGCGCCGGGGCAGTTCTCTCCCAGCGAGGTCCAGATCAGACGCTACACCCTTGTAGCTTCTTCTCCAAAAACTTTTATCCCACTCAGCAGCGATACGGAGTAGGGGACCGCGAGCTGCTGCCCATAAAGTGGGCTTTGGAGGAATGGCGACACTGGTTCCAGGGCGCCGGAGAGCCGTTCATCGTCTGGACCGATCACCAAAATCTAATCACTATCCGGAGTTTGAAACAGTTTAATCCAAGACAGGCGCGGTGGGCACTGTTCTTTGAACAATATAATTTCTATCTGTCTTACCGTCCGGGGTCGAAGAACACCAAGGCCGATGCCCTCTCCCAACAACATGAGGAAGCACAGGCCACGGAGACCGAACCGGCAGGTGTGCCACCTGGACGACCCTACCTCCCCCACTCCGTTCTCCGGCCACCCGGGCGTGGGGCGCACCCAAACATTCATACAGCGTGCCTTTTGGTGGCCCACAATGACGAAGGACATCAAAGAGTTCGTCCAGGCGTGCCCAGTGTGCGCCAGGGCAAAGAACACCAACCAACCAACAGCCGGGGAGCTCCAACCACTCCCCATCCCCCGTCGGCCCTGGACGCACATTGCCCTCGACTTCATCACGGGCCTGCCGGTCGCCGAAGGAAAAAACACCATTCTGACCATCGTAGATCGGTTCTCCAAAGCTGTGCATCTGGTGGCCCTCCCCAGACTCCCGTCAGCTAAAAAGACAGCCGAGCTGATTTTAAAACACGTAGTCCATCTGCATGGGTTCCCCAAGGACATAATCTCGGACAGGGGGCCTCAGTTCACGACACGCTTCTGGAAGGCCTTCTGCCGTCTGATCAATTCCACCTGCAGTTTGTCATCTGGATACCATCCTCAAACTAATGGTCAGACGGAACGGACCAACCAACAACTGGAGTGCTACCTGAGGTGCTTCGTCGCTGATCGTCAGCGCTCCTGGGCCCGCTATCTCATTTGGGCAGAATTTTCACATAATCTCCACGTCTCCTCTGCCACCAACCTAAGCCCATTTGAGATATGCCAAGGTTTCCGGCCTCCGATGTTCGAACACCAAGAACCGGAGGTCGATGTACCGTTGGCCTAACAGTTGGTCCGAAGGTGTTGACGGCTATGGAGTCAAGCCAACACTGCCATTCACCATGCCAACCACCGCTACACCACGCAACATCGCCGTCGACACCCTCCGGGACGGTTGTACAATGTAGGTGACAAAGTATGGCTGTCTACGAGAAACCTGCACCTCCATACAGAATCCAAGAAGCTATCACCCAGGTTCATTGCACCATACCGCATCACCCTCCGTATCAATCCTGTCACCTACCGGCTCCAGCTGCCTGCGGCGCTCCGGATCCATCCGGTATTCCACACCTCCCAGCTCAAACCCTTCATCACTTCACCAATGGTTCCACCCACCCACCCTTTTCTGTTCATCCCTCGGTTGCTCGTGACAGCCTCCCAGAAGAGAGGAGGTGAAAAAAGTTGTTGAAAAGAGAAAAGAGACAAGTCATGGAGAGGGGCGCAGGGGAGCTCCAAATTTTTTTTCCTGCTGTTTTTACTGTTTTCTGCAGTTCCTGTTCTGTTCTGTGACACTGATGGATGTGCACAGGACAGGCTCAATGACTGCAGTATAAAATTGTTTCAGCAGGTCCTGTGGTAGCTCATACTTCTCAGTTACTGCAGGAATTACATTCTCTGCTGGGCTGAATTTGATGTTGGATTCCCATTTCAGGTCATGGGAAATGGATACTCTAGTGACTTAAGGTTATGAAAGAAGGTGGCCTGGTCTAATAAATAACATTTTCTTTTACATCATGTGACTGGCTGGCATGTGGATGGCACCAGGATCCACTATGGGAAGAGCAAGGCAAGCTGGCAGAGACAGGTTTGGGGAATGTTCCGCTGGGAATCTTTCATCCTGGCATTCACTTTGAAACGTAACACCTAATCTAAGCATGGCTGCTGACCAAGTACACCACTTCCTGGAAACAATATTGTCTTATGATAGTGCATGCCACACTGCAAACACATTTCAGCAATGGTTTGTGAATGAGTTTTAGGAGTTGACTTGGCCTCCAGATACTCCAGATCACAAGTTACAATGAACTGAATACAGCTGCATTACTGTTGAAACGTATATCTAAAATTTACAGTAGTTGCAAGTAAACGATAAGCAGGTCCATGCACCGGCACCATCATTGTAGGTTAAGACCTCCAAAACCCTAGCTGCTGGGAGGGAAAAAGGATCACACTATGATGTCACTCAATGTGATGTCAATCAATTACATAAGTCGGCTCATATTGAGCTTGTTAAAGGTCACCATTATGACATAATATATATATTAAATTTTTTCACTTTATTTGATTTGTATAGCGCTTTTAACAATTGTCATTGTCGCAAAGCACCTTTACACAATCAAAAGCATTATTTAAGTTTGTATGAGATGTGAACATGTATAAATCAAAATGATAAGACTGCCCCTGATGAGCAAGCCGAGGATGACGGTGATGGTGGCAAGGAACAACTCCCTGAGATGGCATTAGGAAGAAACCTTTAGAGGAACCAGACTCAACAGGGAACCCATCTTCATTTGGGTGATAACGGATAGATCAGGGATTGATCTCCATCATACTGTGTGAGACTGGATGTTCTGTATAACAGGAGATGTGTTCAAGTTAGACTGTGACTGCAGTCATTCGTTCATTCGTCTGCTTTTACAGTTGGCTTCGAAAGAGTTGCATTACCGCCACCTTCTGGTCTTGATCATCCTAACCTTCCTTTCAGTTTAATTCCTTTTTTAATTCATCTAAATCTTTTTTCTGTGTCCTTTTTCTCCATTTTCTAAAATACCCTTCAGAGTGAACTTGCCTCATGCACTTTCCTTGACCACATGACCTTTCCAATTGCTCCAAAGGCCAATCTTTATGCTCCCTAGAAAATTTAAGTTAATCTCTATCCCCCCCCCTCAAATATTCTGCCTTTTTTCAAAACTCAGTGAGCGAATCAGTCTCAAACCCTATCGTTACACACTCAGACCGGACTCAAAACACCGAAAGCTCTAATTGATCAAAAACCGCATGTGCACAACCATTCAAGCTGTGCGGTCAAGTTGAGTTTTGAGGCATTTGAGGAGGTAAAACATCTTGGTTTCTTAGTTATCTCCTTAGTTGTTTGCATTGCCTGATGCAGGCCAATTATGTGACCCATCTGAAACAAGAGGCTTGGTCTTGTCCAGGCAGTTTACATTGCTAGGTCTTCACCAGTGATTACAAAAAAATACCATGATTTAATGTGAAGAGAAGAATACAAATCAATGCCAGTAACCTGAAATTAAATTCAATAAAAACACACAACACTCAATATAGCTTAGTCCATATAAAACACACACACAGGAAATAAATATAGCTGCCTGCAATTTCTGAGTTCCTCACACCTCGTAAATTATAACAGTAAAAAGAGGGTGTAGTACCAGGAGCACTTTTCTAAAACTGTCACACACGGACCTGTCGTAAAACACTGCAGTGTGTCCGTCTAGCATTCTCAGTATTCATAGGCTCAGGTGTAACTTCTCTTCACTCTTTGGATGAAAGAATACACTGATCACAGTGTCTCGATGCCACGTTCTGCTTCGGGCTCATCACGAGCTGATAAGCTAATGCACTGGCTTCTATGATGGTGTCATGGATTCAATCCCTCAACATGGGTGTGTTTAAAAAACAGAGAGATACACTCACGCTCTCGGCCTGATGACGCGGTCCGACTCGCAGTCTAGCTTGCGTCCTCTGACGTGTACTTGTTGATCATTTTCATATATATATATATTTTTTTCCCCATAATTTTAAGGTCTCACCACATCTGAACCATTTGCCATTTGAGATATCAAAAATGTCTTTGCAAATTTGCATCCTCAATGTCTTGAGATCATACTTGTCGTGATTGTACTTTATAAATCCCCGAAGTATATAAAATTTCATTTAGTGTGTTTTTGCAAACAACCCAAAATATCTGACTTCCTATTTAATAGAGCCCGAGACATGACTAGTGAAATTTGTTTAGCTCAATGAGATCTAAATGTGTCCCAAGTTCTGCTTGTATACGGGAAAACTTGTACCCGCTGTGCAGCAAAGTCTCAGCCGCTCAGTGTCCTAATGGTAGGAGGTTCCAACCTGTGTGCTGATTTTTATGAGTTTTTGAGAATGTTAAAACCTCCAAATATCCCCGGATGATTGAACAAGAAAAAAAAAACATTATTAAAAAACAACAGGTCCCTTCACACACTATGATGTAATAGGGCAGCTGTCATAGTGTTTGGACCCTCATACTGTAAGTGCTTGGGGTTTGATATTTGTCTGCGATTTGTTATTTTCCTGCTGTAATATATATTACTTGCACACTTTTTACACAGGTCCTTGTCAGCTTGATTATTGTGGTCATAATCTGCACTGCAAAGTTGTCCATGGTTTCATCATTTGTGACATATCAAAGCATGTTTGCTGTTTTCCTCATAATCAATCTAGTGTGGAACTGGTTCTATCTCTACCAGGTAATGATAAAAAAATTCTATTCTAGCATACAGTCATCTGCGTGTGACTTGGAATGATAATGCCATCAGTCAGGATTATGTTATTATTGTTTTATATCTGAGTTGTCTCTAGTGGCTAAAGCTAAGTGAATGTAGCGGTAATCATCAGCTTTAATAGTTGTATATTGTCTACAAAGTGTATATGAAACCTTGTTCGCTAATTTCATGTGGATTTGACATTCTCTAGATGGCCTGTGCTGAAAACCAGGCCAAAATGGTCAAGTGGAGGAGAATGAAGGATAAATGCACTAGAGGGACAAAATATGACTGGATAGATCATTTGAAAGGTAAGTCCTTTTAAATACAGCTTGTTAAACTCTTTGGTCTTGCCACGTGACTTTCTTAGCCTGCCACTCCTTAGCCTTCTTAGCTTGCCACCGCAATCCTGAAAGGAAATTAAATGAATAAAGATTTTGTAACCAGCGTGTTTAATAGTTGGTGTTTTCCCATATCATTTCAGAGTGGTACCGCACCACATGGACTTTACAGGATGATTCTTGTAAGGAGTACTTTGAAGTCCAGATTGTATATCCAATCCTGCGAGTGCCTCCAATGAAGGTTCATAAGGTTTCACTAATACGATCATCCACTCATGACAAATTCTCCCAGGCCTCCCTGACCTGTTTTGTTTTGGCAGGTTATCACTATGACCCTCACCACCTTTATTACAGACCCTGTGATGGACTTAGGACAAGGCATTAGTGTGTTTCTCAGGGCCTTACTGAAAGACCTGCCCATTACACTCCAGATACCTGTTCTTATTTTACTTGTGCTTTCCAGCCTGGTATGAAATGATAAATTTGTCCTTTGTGAGCAAATCCTGATTGTCATGCAACATTTTAATGCCAGTTTTGTGCCACCCCACTGTCATAATATCAAATTTTGTCTTTTGATGTTTTATTCCCTTACAGGTGGTTTTGTACAGCGTCAGTCAAGCAGCTGTTTGTTGGCCCCTGCGAGGCCACCATCAAGATCTTCCACCCGAAATTGCAGATAAGCCTGATGCTCCTCCCAACAGACTCCACAGAGAGCAGCAGAGGTTGTATGAGGAAACCCAACAGAATGACACTCTGGAGGAAGCAGCAGCAGCCCAGGACCTGGATCAGCATGTGGAGGCCGAGCCTCAGACACTCAGTAATGGGCCAGAGGAGGAAATTGAGGCATCTGCACATAACACTGAGATGAAACACACTCTAAAGACACCTAATGAGGCCAGTGCTAACAGTGGCATTGAAGATGCCAGTGAGGAAATACTGAAAGGAATGATAATATAGTGCTAGCTAAGTAGTTAAACTTTCATGTTTTTTGTTGTTTTTATTTTTTAATTATTCAAATGCATTTTCTGTTTAATCCTGTTTTATTTATTGTAGGTAGGAGATTCAGTAACCATAGAAGGAGATACATCCAAAAAAGATAACTGTGTCGAAAATATTGGCACTCTACTTAAGCAGTAATTTTCCTTTTATTTAGAAATTGTCCTGTTTAATTATTATTCTTTCATTTTTGTAATCACAAGAAAAAAATACTTTTTAAATTATTCAGTGTTCAATAAGTCTTGGGATTCATTATCTCAATTATCTCATAATCTATATCGCAATTATCTCATAATCTATATCTCAAGAAAATCTGAAAAATCTAAACTAGAAAAATCTTGTCAAAAATTATGCAAGTATTAATGATGTAAATGTTTTATCATTAACAAACCACAAACAACCATGAATATTGCCCCACCATTTTATCCTCTAGTCCAGGGTTTTCACATCTATTCCCAATGAACCACATCTCAAACAAAATCATTGTATAGCAGAAGGGAACTGTAAACAACATACAATATACTGTACTCTACTCTGGCATAACTATCAGAAGTCTTGGCTGTTATCTGAAACACATGGAAATCCTCTTACTTAGAAAGGGACTATATATAGTCAGGTCCATATTTATTTGGACAGAGCCACGATTTTTTATAATTATTTGTTTTTATACCCCAAAATGGATATTAAATAAAGCAATAAACATAAATTATACACTGGCATTTTTAATATAAGGGTTTAACAATAACATCAAATTAGGAATTTTTTATACCTTTTTTAAAGGCCCGTGTGTTCTAATCCAAAAACAGCCCTATAGTACTGTAGCTCAAATTGATGAAAAAAGTAATGCTGATTATGATTGAACACACAGAACATTGCAGTTTTTTGTATATGGGACTGTGACTGAGACATAATTCTCAGTGACACTCATAATTGGGCACCAGAGAATGCAGATCTTAGACCCATTGAGAATAACTGGGGTTTGCTGGAGCAGACTTTTACGAAATGTTTTGACCCTACCATCATTATTACACGATCTTGGAGAGAAAATAATGCGACAGAGTGGAGTGTGTGAATTCTGTTTTTTTTTTTTTGTTTTTTTTTTTGGCTGGGCAGAGTATATGAATTGTGATTGCTGGACACTGGTTCAGAGCATCTCCAAAACAACAGGTTGTTCTGGGGTTTTTATGGTCCAAGAAAGGACAACTGGTGAAGCAGCAACTGGCTGTTTTTGAGCCATCCTTATATCATAAAGTATGCCACTGGCCAGGGCTGGATCTCTGGCTGCCTTTTATGCCATAATCCCAGGGTGGTGGGCGCACACTTCAGGGCTTCAGTCAGGGCCTGAGTTCTGGTGAGAGTCCACATCCCACTGCCTTCAAGTCTTCCTTGGGGAGAAACCGTAGGAAACAGATGAGAGTTACTCAATTGGCCTACTCTTAAGGCATGTGCTGTTTCAGTTTTACCTAGCCTTATCTCCAAATGATTATAGCCCCATAGACTCCCTCTGCCAATGCATTGATGAAATTAACATTTGGATGTGCCAAAATTTTCTTCAGTTAAACAAGGAGAAAACTGAAGTCATTGCATTTGGAAACAAAGATGAAGCTCTGAAGGTGAATGCATACCTTCACTCTAGGGGTCAAACAACTAAAAACCAAGTTAAGAATCTTGGGGTGATTCTGGAGACAGACCTTAGTTTCAGTAGTCATGTCAAAGCAGTAACTAAATCAGCATACTATCATCTCAAAAACATTGCAAGAATTAGACGTTTTGTCTCCAATCACGACTTGGAGAAACTTGTCCATGCCTTTATCACCAGCAGGGTGGATTATTGTAATGGTCTCCTCACTGGCCTTCCCAAGAAGACCATTAGACAGCTGGAGCTCATCCAGAACGCTGCTGCCAGAATTCTGACTAGAACCAGAAAATCTGAGCACATCACACCCGTCCTCAGGTCCTTACATTGGCTGCCTGTAACATTCAGGATAGATTTTAAAGTACTTGTTTATAAATCACTCAATGGCCTAGGACCTAAATACATTGCAGATATGCTCACTGAATATAAACCTAACAGAGAGCTCAGATCACTAGGATCAAGCCAGTTAGAAATACCAAGGGTTCACACAAAACAAGGGGAGTCCGCTTTTAGCTATTATGCTGCCCGCAGTTGGAACCAGTTTCCAGATGATATCAGATGTGCAAAAACACTAGTCACATTTAAATCTAAACTTAAAACTCATCTGTTTAGCTGTGCATTTATTGAATAAGCGCTGTGCTACTATACGTCCGAACTGACTGAATTATTTTATGTTTATTTAATATTTTTAACAGTTTTATTTTGATTTTAAATCAAATTTTAATTAGTTTTAAAAGTATTTTAAATTAAATTTAACATTTTTATTTTTTATTATAATAATAATTATTATTATTTCAGCCATTTTATAAGTTTTTCTATTTTATTTTATCACTATTTTCTTCTCTCTTATGTAAAGCACTTTGAATTGCCATTGTGTATGAAATGTGCTATACAAATAAACTTGCCTTGCCTTGCCTTGCCTTGCCTTTCAGTTGTAGTCCACAGTTGGTTAGTTGTGCCTAGGGGGAATGTTGGCCGCATAGAGCCACTGATGGAACTCAGCAGCATCAAGACAGGCCTCAATGGGCAGTGATTTAGTCGTGTCTCTTCTGCTGACAACGAAAAGCACTTCTTCTGAATCTGTCTTGTCTGGAGGGGGATAAACACAGATAAACACAGCTCTTAAGTTGTGTGCATTTCCAGTATACAGGAGGATAAAAGTAGCTTATATGCAAATAAGACATAATTTAATAAAAGCACAAATTTTGGTGGCTACAGGGAATCTGGACTCAATACCTTACAATATAATGCTGTTGAATTATTCATATAAATTTAGTTTTAAAAAATAACCCAGAAATAATAATAACATTATTATGGTTAAAAATAAAGAAATAAAAATTTTAAATGTCTCTTACAATTACTTTATGTGTTTTAATGTTTATTTTTCTGTTTTATCTGCTGAGAAACATTTTTTTATGTAAAAATATACATATTAAGTAGCATATGCAGTAAATAACCTACTTATAACATTAACTCAAACTTTTTAAAAATCACATGGGACCCTTTTATTCTATGGGCTCCATTACTGTGCTGATCCAAACCAGATCAAAGAATGAGATGGGATAGATTCTTGCATGGGTGTAGGTTCTTGTATCAGAGTTGTGATGGCAACAATGTGGGAATCCAGTAACCGCTTTACCCACATCCCCCATACAGTACAGTTCTGACCTCACTCCAAGCCATTTTCACATGTTTGGGCCATTAAAGGAACTTCTGGAAGGTCAGAGTTTCAGACCTGAAGCAGCTACTCTGATTATGGCTCTTGTGTACTGAGAAAACTTTCCACCTTAATGAGATCTAAGCACTAGTGAAACACTTGGATGAGTGCATTAGTGTAGCAGGGGATTATATAGAGAAATAAAGGAAGTTTTTAACTCTCATGACAGTGTTCTGATATTCTGCACAATCTGTACAAAAATCCTGCTGTGAGTTCAACGTCCTTCTTCCTTTTTTTTTTTTTTTTTTTGCAGACAAGGTCTTGGGTGGTGAACTTATTGTGTTTAACCTTTTTATTCTATCTAAAAAAAGGGGGGGAATGTAGCAATCTCTGAAACACCGGGTGCAAGGTGTGGAACATTTAGTGAACATGTCAAGGCTGTGTCCAGAGTGTCAATAATTAGTGTGAGCACCATTGTTATCTAGCACAGCCTTAATCCTCCTGGCTGTATAGTTTACCAGAGCTGCACGTGTTGTTGCCGGGATCCTCTTCCACTCCTTCATAACGACATCACGGAGCTGCTGGATGTTAGACACATGGCGCTTGGCTACCTTCCACTTGAGGACGCCCAACAGGTGCTCAATAGGGTTCAAGTCTGGAGAAATTCTCGGCCGCTGACAAACACATGAACATGATGACTAGGACATGTGACCGCATGGGTAAAGATGTAGAGTTGTTATCACCTAGGGTGTACTCACTTTTGTTGCCAGCCTTTTTGACCATAATGGCTGTATGTTGAGTTATTTTCAGAGGACAGTAAATCTATACTATTATACAAGCTGCACACTGACTTCCCTAAAATATATCCAAGTTTCATTTCTATAGTGTCCTTTCATTTCTTAGATTGTCATTTCTTTGAGAAGTTGTACTAAAATGTTTACTGAAATTAGAGGAGTGTACTTACTTTTGTACACTACTGCGGTAAACTACTGAGAGGATTCAGTACAACAAAACGCCTCCCACTGTTGAGCCATCGGATTAATGATTGGTCAGCAGCTTTTTGTGTAAAAGGACACTGGTTCGTGTAAGATGGTCAGTCAGTTTGAGATTTAACCAGCTGCATGAGCATGGGGCATGGAGCTTAATGCCATACCACATATCAATCCACCAAGGTAAGAACTACTTCATGATTCTTGTAAGTCATATGCAGATGTCTTATGAGGTATGACATTTATATTATACAGTAATTGTATGTTACGTAAAAAAAAAACCCGTATAATTATTATTATTAATTTTTTTTTTACCATTATTTTATAAATAATCTGTATATGCTCATGATGGCCTGCAGTTTTGGTTGAGTTCTATTAGAATTATGACTATGAATACTGTTTTGTTTACAGTATTTTGGATGTGTTGCCTAACCTTGGACTTTTACCACAAACTGTCAATGCCCTTAAAAAGAATGACGCAATCGTTTTTTTTTTTTTTTTTTTGTGGCTTAAATGTTCTGCTTGTCATTAAGTTCTTTTTTTTTTTTTGCATGAAGGAAGAATGGAGCTTCCTCATTTCAAGAATTAAACCATGTCACAAGGGAATAAGCATCGCAGTCAGCAGATTTTGTTTTGTTTTGTTCAATGAGAATTTGTTGTTATGTTACGTGCAGAATCGTCTGGAGTAGTTTGACAGATCGTTGAATGCTTTTAGACACATTTGGCAAAATAGTTTGACTTGATTGATCCCTAAGTGGATGTTGACATATGAACCTTGACTTATGAGCAGTTATCATTTTCCTTCAAGCAACACATTTGTTACTCTTTCAGTAACACCATGTCCACGAGCCTTGACCGGACATTGGAGGAAAACCTACGAGATGACCTGAATTATTACTTCATGAGCCCTTGTGAGAAATACAGAGCACGGAGGCAGCTACCATGGAAGTTGACAGTACAGATTTTAAAAATAGCCATGATTACAACCCAGGTACAGTATTTATTTAATTATAGTTCTGAATTAACAATGGGTAAGTGAAAAATATCTTTAGTACCTACAACTGTAGGAGTTGCCACAAATTTCTTCTAGTCTACTAGCCAGATACTGTACAGAATGCGGTTTATTTTATTTGTTCTCTCAGAATGTGCATTAGGTTGAGCCACTGAGAAGAAATTTTCTTCTGGAATAATGACTCCTGCATGAAATCCCAGAATGAAGAATTACAATCTGTTCTATCTGTTTATTTCTTTTTTAAAGCTTATTCTCTTCGGGCTTAACAATCAGCTTGTAGTGACCTACAAAGAAGAGAACTTGCTAGCCTTCAAGAATTTGTTCCTGAAGAGTTACAGTGGTGTGGATGATGATGACTATAGTGTAGCTGTCTATACTAAACAGAGTGTCTTTGACCATCTACACTTCATCATAGATCAGGTTTGTTTACATTTTGCTCCCTCTCGGGTGCCTCATTTAAAAAAAATGTAAAAAAAAAAAAAATTTTTTTTTTTTGCTGATTCCTACTCAAACATCCATCAGAAGAATATTGAAATGCTTTCATTAAGATATGAGCAAATCCATTCAACCACTGCCCGTTCGTGATCATAGGATGGCACACTTGGTGTTAAGTGCTACCTGCCTTATTCCTGTCCTGTTCTCTATACAATTGGATGCCTACTATATAAACAGCTATTTGTACCTTTATCACTGATGATCAGTTATATACCAGTAAACTGGCGACAGTATCATGATTATGCTTCTTACAGTATTCACAGTTAGACCAGCTGTCTGTGGGCTCAGTCAGTTATGCCGAGAAGGATGAAAAGTTACTTCCTTTGGTCATCTGTAAAAAGTACTACAGACGGGGCACTGAGGAGCATTCTGAAGAAACCTACGATATAGACGCCCAAACTGAGTCAGGTTGTTCTCATGTTATTCAAGTTTTTATTTTATTATGTTTGTTATTTGAGGAAAAATTACTTTAAAGGGGTGCTGATAACTTTTGAAGACCTGAAGAAAAAAGGAAGGAAGGAAAAAAAAGAAAGAAAGAAGGGAGGGAAGAAAGAAAGGAAAGAAAGGGGAAGGGAGAAAATAAAGAAGGAAGGAAGAAAGGAAGGAAACAATGAAAGAAGTAAGGAAAGAAACAAGAAAGAAAAGAAGGAAATGTGGAAGGAAATCAGGAAATAAGGAAGGAAGAAAACAAATTCAAATTCAAAATTCAAATTTTATTTGTCACATACACAGTCATACACACATACGATATGCAGTGAAATGCTTAGGCGACTGCCCGTGACCTTAAAATAAAAGACTAAAGACTATTTATAGGAAATAAATATATAAAAAGAAAATCTAAGAATAAAATATCTGTCTGTACAGTAGAAATATATATATAAAAAAAAACGTGGATTTAACTAGCAATAAAATATCTGTACAGTACAAAATACAATCATAAAAGTATAGCAAAAATATAAGAAAAGAAAACCTGGTTGTACAATATAGAATACAAGATAAGAAAATATAAGAAACCTATTGTGTACAATATAGAAAAATATAGAATATTGGATTTTTGTCTGGAAAGGAGTGGAGTATAAATAAATAGAAATGTCCAGGGGGTGTGCAAGTATGCCTAAAGTGACTCGTGCATAAAACAAGAAAAGAGAAAAATTAAGAAAAGAAAGAAAGATGGTAACTAGAAGAAAAAAATAAAGTAGGGAATGAAGGAAACAATGAGGAAATAAAGAAAGAAGAAGAAATGAAATAAGGAAGGAAACGGGAGAAGAAAGAATTTAGGAAGAAAAGAAGGAAACTAGGAAATAAGAAAGTAGAGAAGGAATAAAGAAAGGGAGGAAGGAAACAAGGAAAAAAAGGAAGAGAAAGGAAGGAGAATTGGGAAGAAAGAAGGGAATAAGGGAAGTATACTCTGTTTCTCTTACTCACTTTATTGCCAAATCAGAATCAATGCTAGGTACTAGCATGTGGTACTTTTTGCATTTCACTGACATTTTAAACATATCTCACATTTCAGCTTGTCTTAGTTTGGATCCCAGATCTGCTGCGACATGTAGAACCAACAACGCCACTTTCTTCGAGATCGACTTTTACAGGTGCGCATTACTAGCTAAGGTTGCTTTCTGGTCATTACAATTCAATCTTATGCTGCTTAAATCACTTTTTTTTTCTTGTGCAACAGATTTGTCACTCTTGACATCACGTTCCAGCTGAATGGAATCAACCTGCAAACTGTCCTTTCACATGAACAGCCTGACTGTTACACTTTCGCAGTTTCGGTAGTACTGTATAATACTTGTTAAAGAGGTTGGGATGGTGCCATTACAGAGCTGATAATCATTTTATTTTTCCTCAGATTACATTTGACAACCAGTGTCATAGCGGAAAAGTGAAAATTACCCTTGATATTGATGCTGTTAGCAATGTGTGCAGACACTGGAAGATTTCAGGAACAGGTACAGGATGAAAAGAAATATTACTCACACAATTAATGTTAACTAATTTGTAGCTGCTGTTAACCAGGTAGTGACTGAATAAAGATGTAAATATTTATCTCATCTTTTTAAAGACCCTTACAGGATGAATTATAGACATGAGCAGGCCATTTAATTTTTTTTTTTTTGATGTTATGTGACAGTTTTAATGTTATAGTAAATCTTCACTAAAGTTTTTTATGCTTGTACACGCTGGGTATAAAGTAAAATACAGATTATGCTGAAATGTATCTGTTGAATCATGAAGGAAACTGAAGCACTGTTTTTAGCCATCTATTTATAATGTGTATGTTAATAGAAATAATTTTGATTTGCGTCTTGTTATGTTTTTCAGGTCAGAAGAACACTCACTATCTCCTGGTCTTTGATGCTTTTGTTATCGTAGTGTGTCTGATCTCTTCTGCGCTTTGCATTCGCTCAATTTTTCTTGCAATTAATTTGCTTAAGGTAAACCATTGCTCATTAAGGATTTATGCATTTATGAATATTTATTATAGGCTTGTCTTGTTTTTATTAAAACCAACAAACAAACAAACAAAACTTGATCTTTGTATGACTTATGGAACCGTGCACATGATTATTATACTGTCTCTTTTTGCAGAGATTTTCTAAGCTCTGTCTTTGGAAGTACAATCATAAAGTATGTGAGGTGGACCAGAGGGAATTTTTAAATGGTTGGTATATCTTGGTCATTATCAGTGATGTTCTGGCAATCATAGGGACAATACTGAAGATGGAAATTCAAGCAAAGGTAATTACGATTTGTTCATTAATAAGGAATTAATTGTATTAAGTAAGGCATACTTTGATCAGTACGGATCTCTAATGGGAAAGAAAAACACATGGAATGAAAAAAGAATTACAGAAAAAAAGTTTGTCCTGCTATTTTTATTGTGAGATCTCACAATACACTCTCTGATCGACTTGTATACAGTACAGTGCTTATTGAAAAAGTAGAAAATCCAAAAAAGCTATAAAAAAATAATAAAAATAAATAAATAATAACAACAATAATAATATTGATAAATAAATACATAAATTGTAAACATTTAACTATAAGAATAGTCACATTCTTCGAGAGTCCCTGTACTTTCTGTGGTTTTTTAATTATTTTTTTTAATGCTAATTAAAAACTTTCCCACTAAAAAAGTCCCACTTTCATCCGCTAGGTCTTCTAACCAATCATAGACAAGTCTGAATTCTTGTAACCAATTATAACACAAGATAGGTGGGATTTCTTAACCTAAACAGGAACTTACTCACACATTTCATACTGACTTCCCTGATTTTCTGTTGATTTGTAAAAGTTGCTTTGCGACAATGACCAATGATAAATTGAATTAATTAACAAATATTGTATGAATTGAAGTAAAAAAAAAAAAAAAAAAAACGTCTCACCTTTGTGCTCTAGAATTCTAACCAATAACCAAAAGACCAAATTCTTCTTACATTTAAAGCATTTGGCAGACACATTAATCCAGAGGAACTTCATTGTTTTTATTATTATTATTATTATTATTTTTATATACATCTGCGTAGTTAAGGATTACGGATCCTAAAATTACCAGTGCGACTCACAATTTTGTAATTTTATTATATATACAGGATTTCTTAACCTTGCATAAAGAATTTATAACAATTATTTAATTAATTATTTCATGTATTACTGGAATAATATTACTGAAATAATAATAATAAAAAAGGTACATATAATAATGACTCTTCTAACATTGACCCGGATATACAATATTCTCACCTATTTCGCAAAAAAAAAAATTGTTATTTTTTTCAACCGTGTGACTTAACATGATTTCTGATATATCAATTAATAATAAATAATAATAATAATAATAATAATAATAAAATGTATTAAATAAGTAATTAAATAAATACAACATACATTTTTATAATTGTTTTTCTGCCATCTCATCGGTTAACATTTGAAATAACATTTAAATATTATTATTTGTTTACACAACTTTATCACACATACTATTAAGCTTTTCCTGTACATTTAATTCACACACTAACTTTTCATGTATTAAGATGAAATTTTAAATTTTGAATTTCTTGCCACTGTTTGCTTCATGGAATGAAAAACAAATTCACGTTACTTCCAAGATGAGCATTCTGTTTCATTTCTCTCTTTTTCCCCACACAGAACCTGACAAGCTATGATGTGTGTAGCATATTTTTAGGAACCTCCACACTTATGGTCTGGGTTGGTGTTATTAGATATTTAGGTTACTTCCAGAAGTATAATGTGAGTAAGCACTCATCACTTATCAGATGTACATTTATGGTCAGTTTAAATTTTTAATTTATTTATTTATTTATTTATTTTATAAATTGAGACCACAAAAGTGCCTTATGTGTACTAACTTATGAGTACTGTATTAGTATTTGGATACGTTCATACTTTGTAATTAGTTATTAAGACTTATAATAAGTTTGTCTCTGCATGTGCAGGTTCTTATTCTTACCATGCAGGCTGCGCTCCCCAAGGTTCTCCGCTTCTGCTGCTGTGCAGGAATGATTTACCTGGGCTACACCTTCTGTGGGTGGATCGTTTTAGGGCCTTACCATGAAAAGGTAAAATACTGTAGTTTTTAAAAGGTACTAAATATACAGTACTAAATGTACTAAACATTATGACCAGAAGATGGCAGCATTTGTATTTGATGGCCTAACCAGTCCCTGTGAGAAAATGACCCTGTGTGTGTGTGTGTGTGCTTTAGCAGTTGTTGTTGTTGTTGTTTTTTTACATAATATTAAATGTATTATTTTAAATAATAACTTACATGCATAATATTTTAAGCAAATAATTAATGGTGTAGTGTCCTGTATGTCTTTATGGATTTGGGCTTCTGGGGCCAGTTTGAGGGTCTGAGCCGTGTAGCCGAATGCCTCTTCTCCTTAGTGAACGGGGACGACATGTTCCCGACGTTTGCAGAGTTCCACCAGAAGAACACTGTGGTGTGGCTGTTCAGCAGGGCCTACCTCTACTCCTTCATCTCGCTCTTCATCTACATGGTGCTCAGCCTTTTCATAGCTCTCATCACAGACGCTTATGAGAGCATCAAGGTATAGTACAACTCTACCAGAACCTGAAAGAATATTAAAGCACAGTTGTAAAGGAGCCGAGATTACATACTTTCCAATTTATTATTTTTTTTTGATAGCCGGATCGAAAAATAATATATATATATATATAACATTTTTGAAACCTGACTCCATTAAACCCTTTGATATTCACAAACTTTTCTTTCCCATTGTGCTTTAGCGCTACCAGAAAAACGGGTTTCCCATGACAGAGCTGCAGCTGTTCCTGAGAGTGAAGAAGGAGTTCCCAGAGGGGGTGGATGTACAGAATGGAGAGGAAGACAACGCCAAACGCTTCTCCTCCTTCAATATGCTGTGTGGCTGCAGAAGGTACACAGTCTCAGGCTCGTCCCCAGTGAGGTTAGGCCACAGTGGAATAAGAAATGAAATTAGTGGTGTGAGGGACAGTTGGACACACCCAACTATGTGCTGATTACAGAGGCATGTAGGGCAAGTCGAGGAAAGAAAAAAAAAAATCTGGAGGAGACTTTTTTCAGGCTGTGGGCAGCTCTGGTGATAAGCAAGCTCATGATATGACGAAGCTGTTTCTCTCAGCAGTGCATTTCAGCCTTGGAACAAAAAAGGCTGTCTTTTGGATATTTGATTCTAACTACTTGCATACCCTTTAAATCCCATTTCAAATGGTGGAAAACTATGATGTAACAAGATTGATAGTGGAATAGTTTTTATCTGATCTCTACTTCACTACACATACAGGATACAATCTGGGATTCTTCATGCAAATTCAACAACATTAAAGTGAAGGGTGCTCATGTTTATGTGCTTCCTCCCTGTCCACTCAGCAGTCTTTATCTGTAGGGAGTACAACAGGAATCCTAACCATAATTTGACGCAGTGAGCCACAGACAAAAGCCACTTATCTACTTAGCCACTGAAAGCATTGAGATGAGATGATAAGTGGTTTAGGTTTATGTTCTAGGAACATATTTATCACTGGTCATAAGGTTATTGCAACATGTGACTGCTTTATAGCCGTATTAAGCTCTGTGAGAGGATGCATAGCACTTCTTCTCATTTAACCACTGAATTATTATTTTATATATATGTTTTATATATACATTCATATATGAGTGTAATATCAGTCAGTTACCATGCATTATTTATTCCATTGCATTATAAAAAGTAATGAAAAGTAACGAGTGCATATTTATACACTTGTATATACCAGCTGACTGATCAGCTTTATTGTTTGTCAGTTAAAACCAATATACAGTAGACTTTTGTTTGTTTGTTTTATTCTTTTAATAATTATTGATTTTTTTATTAAATACAATTATAATACAATTACTTGATGTGACTTGTCTGTTCTAAAGTAATTTAAAAAATGAAATAATTAATACAAATTATTTATATTAAATGTTACTTAATATCACAGCTACAGTCGTGGCCAAAAGTTATGATAATGACACAAATATTAGTTTTCACAAAGTTTGCTGCTAAACTGCTTTTAGATCTTTGTTTCAGTTGTTTCTGTGATGTAATGAAATATAATTACAAGCACACACTTTTATCGGCAATTACATGACATTTATGCAAACAGTCGGTATTTGCAGTGTTGGCCCTTCTTTTTCAGGACCTCTGCAATTCGACTGGGCTGCTCTCAATCAACTTCTGGGCCAAATCCTGACTGATAGCAACCCATTCTTTCATAATCACTTCTTGGAGTTTGTCAGAATTAGTGGGTTTTTGTTTGTCCACCCGCCTCTTGAGGATTGACCACAAGTTCTCAATGGGATTAAGATCTGGGGAGTTTCCAGGCCATGGACCCAAAACTTTAAAGTTTTTGTCCCCGAGCCACTTAGTTATCACTTTTGCCTTACGGCACGGTGCTCCATCGTGCATTGTTCTGTCATGCATTGCAGATGCGCTCACACCTGCCTGCTGCCATTCCTGAGCAGCTCTGCACTGGTGGCACTCCGATCCCGCAGCTGAATCCTCTTTAGGAGACGATCCTGGCGCTTACTGGACTTTCTTATGCGCCTTGAAGCCTTCTTAACAAGAATTGAACCTCTTTCCTTGAAGTTCTTGATGATCCTATAAATTGTTGATTTAGGCGCAATCTTAGTAGCCACAATATTCTTGCCTGTGAAGCCATTTGTATGCAACACAATGATGGCTGCATGCGTTTCTTTGCAGGTCACCATGGTTAACAATGAAAGAACAATGATTTCAAGCATCACCCTCCTTTTAACATGTCAAGTCTGTCATTCTAACCCAATCGGCCTGACATAATGAACTCCAGCCTTGTGCTCGTCAACATTCTCACCGGAGTTAACAAGACGATGCAACAATGAAAATGAAATGCAGTGGAAAGTTTTTTTTTCGGGATTAAGTTAATTTTCATGGCAAAGAAGGACTATGCAATTCATCTGATCATTCTTCATAACATTCTGGAGTATATGCCAATTGCTATTATAAAAACTTAAGCAGCAACTTTTCCAATTTCCAATATTTATGTAATTCTCAAAACTTTTGGCCACGACTATAGACTATCCCACCGTTTTGCCATTAGCAAAAGGAAATCCACATGCAAACTGGAAATGCAATACTGTACACACACCCACCCCTTCTCTAGCGAACCGGTATAACAGGAGAAGACTTTCTCTGTCATCACATGGCTGTAATAATACTAGGTGAGATAAAGTTTCAGAGACAAAAAGCAGTGATTTTATTTGTTCTTTGATAAGCACATTGATAAAATTTGAAAAATAAAATGTATTCATAGATAGAAGGATTTAAACACAACTGCTTCGTGGTAGAAAGTTTATGGTAACTCATAAATAAATAAATAAATAAATAGTTATGCGCCTGAAAAAAAATCCTAGACCAAATTTATTTAGACTGCAGATAAATATAGACAATTCAAACAATTAAAGTCAAACCGTGACTTTTGATTGTGCAGAATAATAGAGAGTAAAAACTTCCTGTATTTCTCTATATAATCCCCTGCTACACTAATGCACTTATCCCAGCGTTTCATTAGTGCATGGATACCATCAAGGTAGAAATTTTCTCAGTACACCAGGGCCATGATTGGATTTCCTGATTCACATCTGAAACCCTGGCCTCCCAGGAACTCCCAGTAGTGAGGTCAGGACTGTACGGGGAATGTGGCAATAACTCACAACTGACTTCTTGTGATGTATAAGCGGTGTTGGTGAATGATTGCGTGCACAGTTCCCACAGACTTTCAATGACTATGCCTTTCACTAGCTGAATGTTCGTGGGAATGACTGCAGTTGGCTCCGAGCCACCTAGGCCGGGATTGTCATTCACTTTAACGATGTTTATTCATGAAAAATTTTCTATCACAAATCCCAATTTGACTTGAACTCTCCTTGTATGTATATACTAGATAGGGACATTGTAAGGTCATAGAGCTGAATGTAACATTTATATCATTAATCGGTATTAATATCAGAAAGCCTAATAAAAATCTAAATGCTAAATGAGAATATAGGTCATTGGACATACTTGAACTAGTTTCATCTGCCAAAGCAAGGCTACTGATGAGTAACAAAAACATTCCTGACCAGTGACAGGGAGGATTTAAAGAAATGTGTCAAGCCTTATTGTTGTATTGTGAAGATAACTGTTTGACATATAGTACAATATGGGGATATTTTTTAAGAAATTGCTGAATGTAAAGGTTTCCCTCAGGGGAATATTCTTTTTGTTGAAACATATTTACAGTCTTAAATTTGTGTATTTATCTTTGCAGAGTTTCCAAAGACGATTGCACCGTTCTAATAAGCTGATAGACATTCTCAAGACATTGAACAACTAAAGGAGCCCAGTCAGGCCTGCCATCACTGCATAAATCTGTATTTGTGGACGTAAAACGCTTCCATTATACTGTATATGATCTACCCTATCCCTTACATGTGTATCAGGGATTAGAACAGAAACGGCATTAACCAAAGGAAAAAGCAGATCATTAACATCCATGATGGCGACTATAATATAATTAAGACTCTGGAGGAGAAAGATGGTTGCTGGGAAATTGATCATAATAAGAAGTGAGAAATGATCCTTGACATGTGTTACAAATGCAGGAAATTGGAGTATTTTCTATTAAATCATTTCCAGAAGCAAGCTGCTAAAATGATTGCAAGGAAATGGCTCTAATGCAATTCAAACACTATTACCCTTAATTATATCTTGTTAAGAAAAATTCGGTGTTCGGCAAGTTTAGTGTTTAAAGCCTTTGGTAAAACAAGACATCTGATAGGCATCTGCTCTCTGCGGAGCGAATGCTGTCTATACCTGCTAAAAAATGCTCCAGTCAACCATAACATTAAATGCACCGACTACTGACGTGAATAACATTGATGATCACCTTAAATTGACAGTAAAAATGGACAAGCATAATGAACTGAGCGGGGACCGCATGGTGATGGCTAAAAAGCTGGTTCAGAGGATTTACAAAACAGCAGGTCTTCTGGGGTGTTCCTTGTATGCAGTGGTTAGTACCTACCAGAAGTATTCTAAGGAGGACAACTGATAGACTGATGAGTCATGGGCGTCCAAAGCTCATTAATCCACATGGAAAGCAAAGTCTAGCCTGTTTGGGCCAATCCCACAGAAGAGCTACTGTAGCACATGTTGCTGCAAACGTTATTTCTAGCCTATGCTAGGGAGATTATAAAACACACCGTGCATCCCAGCGTGCTGTGTATGGGGCTGCGTAGCTCATGCTGACTCCTGTCCACTGCTCAAAGCTCATTCAACAGTTACAAGAACTGGACAATGGAGTAATGGAAGAAGGTGGCTTGGTTTGATGTATCACGGTTTCTTTTACACCATGTGGATACTGTAGCTGTGTGTGTTCCTCAATTACCTGGGCAATAAACAACCTCAAAAACACTTTCACTTCATTATTTAGAAAAACATAAGGTGCTTTTTCTGAAATGTTTCACTTCCTTTTTAAATCTGCATTTACAAGTGAAAGTTGTACCAAATACAGTATTGATTTAGTAAGTTGATACAGTAAGCCTGCTGCTCCAGTGTTCTGAGTGTTCTTTTTTGTCAGATGTTACTATGGTGTTCTTAAATATAATTACAAGGCTTTTATTGATGATTACATTAAGTTTAAGTTCTGCAATTCGCTCCCTGTCATGCTGTCAATCAACTCCTGGTCCACTTCCTGACTGATGGCAACCCATTGTTGCTAATCGATGCTTGGAGTTTGTCAGAATTTGAGAGTTTTTGAGGATTGACCACAAGTTCTCAGTGGGAGTAAGGTGATATTTGATATTTTGATATTTTGTTCCCTGCGTCACTTAGTTATCACTTTTTCCTTATGGCAAGGTGCTCCATCCTCCTGGAAAAGGCATTCTTCATCACTGAACTGTTCATGGATGGTTGGGAGGATGTTTTTGCACCATTCTTTATTCATGGCTGTGTACTTAGACAAAATTGTGAGTTAGCCCACTCCCCTGGCTGAGAAGTGAACCATGACTGGTCTCAGGTGGCGTTACTGTTGGCATGACACAAGACTGATGGTAAAAATAATATTTGATGATGATGATGATGATGATGATGATGATGATGGGTGAAAAATATTAGGATCCCAAACATTTAATGTTCTCATCAGATAACTCCTCTTGATCTCAGGATAAAGAGCAACTAAATCAAGTCAGACACGGCTTCTCTCAATGGCTAAATCTTCCATTATACTGTATACGATCTACTCTATCATTTACCCTCATTACCCAAAGGAAGAAGCTGATCAATAACATCCATTAAGAAGACTACAGTATGATATAATTAAGTCTCAAAAGTTCAAATGTTTGCTGGGTCAGATAGCTAGTAAGTATGAAGAAAATCGGAAATTTATCTTAATAAGAGACAGAGTATTATTCCTGCCATATGCCACAGTTACAGAAAAGGCAACATTTATGGTTTTTATTTATTTATTTATTTATTTATTTATTGAGGAAGTGCCTATACAGTAGATTGAAATAATTGTGGTGAGTGTATGACTCTGGAGCCAGAGCTGTTAAGAAAAAACTATCTACATATGTACCAAAATGCCCTAGTGAGGCATTCTTGGTAAAACAATATTTTCACTTCATTATATACCAAGAGCTAGGTGCTTTTTCTGGGGATTCTTGCAATTCCATTTCTTTTTTTCTTTTCTTTTTAGTTTTCATTGTTTTTACAGGTTTGGTTTAAAATTAGTGACATAGTTTAGATTTTGGGAGATGGGGACAAACTGGAAAATTCACAGAGGAAACCCATGTAGATTCAAAGAGTGCTCCTCATATACTGTACACACATAAGTTCAGGAGATTCCTGGAGCTGAGAAGAGGCAACAACATGCTCTGTACCTGTACAACAATCAAAAAATATATATTTTTTATTTTCATAGATAAATCCATGGATACACAGAATACACACTTATTTTTTATATATTCTTTCAGGCAATAACCTAGAAAAAGGATTATAACTATAATAAAGGATTGTTGAGAATCTGCCTGTACGTCTGATACATGATAACTGCTAATAAGTTGCAGAAGACAGTTACTGTACATGTTTGGTTCTTCAAGTATCAATATACTTGAATACAATTATTGTAGACCAGGGATCTTCAACTCCAACACACTTTTGTGATTCTTCTGATCAAACACAGCTGATTCAGCTAATCTGTTAATTACTAGGTTCATTGGGTGTGTTTAGGTGTTGGTGAATAACACACTGTGCCCTCCAGGACTGGAGTTGAAGATCCACTATGCCAGCAACTGTCCATAGTTTTTATTTTTATTTTTTTTTGTTTTTGCAGTGAATATGCAAGGTGGTTTTGGAAATATAAAGAAAAACAAAATAGAACCTGGGATAATTCTCATCGTTAAGTATGCTAGTAAGGATCTGGGATGATGTGAAGCAATTTCCATCCAAAGAATCGGATTAGTCAAGTGTCAGGATATTTTTAATGCATATCTGTCTTTATCTTCCAAGAAGCAACAACTGGGATTTGATTTGACGATACAAATGATAAAAACAAATCGAAAGAAAAATACTTAATTGACCACAGAATCAAGATGAGCAAGCTTTCCTCAATCTGTTTAAATATTAAAAACCTGCATTGAAAGACCAACAATTTAAAAAATGCTTTTAATTGACCGATTTAAGCCTGTATAGTGTTTATTGGCTTCTCATTCCAGAAAATAGACAATCAATAGGCAGCATGCTTGAAGCTCCACTTGACGTCCATAGTTCAGTATTATGTATTATGTATTAGTGGTCAAAATGATAACTGCAACAAGTGCTAATGGAGGTCCCTTGAGGAAGGCACTCTCTCTCTGTTCCTGTCTTGCACAACACCAAGCCTAGTGATTGACAGAAAGCAAAAAGTAGTGTTGAGAAAGCACAAGAAAAGGAATGCAAAAAAAAAAAAAAGCAAAAAAAATGTACGTGCCTTACACCACACACCTTCATGTGCCCGATCCAGCCAGGGTTGATCAACCCTACAGTAAACAGTGTCTAAGTAGCATTTTTCATGGCTCACCTTTCTTACCTTTAGATTTACTCTGCAGCCTCTGTAGTGGTCCTGATGGCCTTCTTTTTGCAAATTTAGCATTTTGACGTGATTAATTTGCGCGCTTGTAGTACAAAATAACGATCAAAAAGAAAAGAAAGCTGAGATATGAGATCATGTTCTTCTCTACAGTGATGTTTCATGCAGTTGTATAACATTCTCTACAGAATGTTTTTGCCGTTGTGTTAGCATTTAAAAAAGATCTGCGCTACTGCCACATGGTTGGCCGACTAATTGAGTAAAAATGAGAAAGGGCGGTGTTATATGGACAGTATAAGTGTATAAGCATTTGTTCCTGTTAACAAAATATTCATTCACTATAGTGAACAAGAAGGTATTTTCTTAATTGTTTTTCTTTCTATATTTTAGAACAATAAAAGAGCCATCAAAATTTTTATATGACACAAATGGAATATGTAGATTTTAGATTCCTCAAAGTAGCAACAGTTTTCCTTGGCGACAGCTTTGCACACTCCTAACAATCAATGAGCGTGACGTTTATAAGAACTGCTTCCAAGACTGTTGGAAAATAATGCTAGGTGACTGCTTCATGAAGCTCACTGGGAAATTGCCAAGAATATTAAATGCACCTAAATGATGTGGATTAAATTACAGAAATGGGAACAAATATTTCACTGCGACAAGCTGCAAAGTGCCTAAAAATACAAAATATATATATATATATATATATATATATATATATATATATGGCATCAGCAGTGTACGTCCTGTACTTATCACCAGTCAGATCAACTGTCAACATCATCTGTACTGTACGTACATGTGGTTCCCACTGGTTGGTTCATACCTTAAGTTGCAGTTGAAAGACCTCCACCATATGTGTGTGTGTGTGTGTGTGTGTAAACAGTATATGAGAGAGAGACGCTTCTTTTTTCTTTTTTACTTTTGCAAAACCTGAGGTAATTATCAATAGGAAAACTCAAAAATACACACCTACATGGTCTTTTCTGATTTTTTATTTCTTTATAAATTGTAATTAATATGCAACTTTGAACAGTTGATAGTGAGATGTGACTGCTACTTATTCTGTGCTAAGATTATTCTGTTTTACTATTCGTAAAATGTGTGTGTGTATACTGCAAACGCGTGTATTTCCAATGAGATAGCGTATGCATGAATATACACGTTACAGAGGAGCGCTTTAAAGGCATGCTAGTTAAAAAAAATAAATAAAAAAAACTTTCCACACCCGCTCACACTGCGACCGCCCTCGTCCTTTTCAAACCCTTCAGCTTTCACTCGCCGTCTGCTCAGTTTGCTAGAAAGAACAGAGAGAAGCAGGAAGAAGCTCACATGGACTGCAGGAGCGAATACTTTCACACACTAACGCGGCAGGTGACTTCATGACCCACCATCTGTTTGTCGGACTGTAAGTATCGGTTCCGGGGCAGGTTTTTTTTAATTTACTATGTTTCCGCGCTGATTTCTCTCTCTTTTCATCTTTCGTTCTTTGGTATTCAGGTGAATCCTTTTTATAAACATGATCATAAACGTCAGAATTCCAAACATATGAAACCAAATAAACTCACTTTAAAATTGAACCTCGAGAATAAACGTTTATTTTCTGTATGATTTTACTGATCTAAAAATTTACATTTAATTAAAAATGAAAAAAAAAAACTGCAATGTTAAAAATGTAGCCCTTAAAACCCAAAGCATTTTAGTCTCTCTCTTAAAAAGAAAATGTGTGTATAGGACTGCATTAATATACAATAGGTTGCATTAATATACTATAAACTATACAAACATGACTAAACAGGGGAAAAAAAACATGTCACATATAGCGTAGCACAAATACACACAATCATATGTTTTTCTGATTGTTTTCAGTTATATACTAGTTATATAAATAATACTTAAAATAATAATAATAATAATAATACTCTTATTTGGGGAGTCATTCCCATATTCCGGTAGTGGTAACGTTGACATGTTTTAAAAGTAATGATAACCTTTGTTCTGCCTGACATATACACAGCCTCCCCATTAAGCTCCCATATAAGCGCACATATTTTTGTATCATCATTGACCGATGCTGTGTTGCCGGCACATACAGTATCTGTTACGCTTGAGTTTTAAGGGTTTTGAATAATAATAAAAGTTAAAAAAAAAAAATTAAGGCCCTTCTCTAAAGTAAAGTTTGATGTTTGCTCACACTCCCTAGACAGTACATATTAGAGTAGTATGTTTTTTTTTATTGGTTTATATAATTACATTATGATTCATGTCTGTTCTGTTTGTTTTTTTTTCTTTCTCTCGCTGCTATTTCCTCCCAGAGCGATTTGATTCTGCACAAGATGTCCAGTCGCAACGAGTGTTACTATGATGAGTCCATGCGTTTTTTCTACAACAAAAGCAATCATAATGTTTCAGACTGGGAGTACCTCGTTCCACTTCAGTGTGTGGGCTGCGTCTTCTGTTGCTTCATCCTGGTGTCCAACGCAATGGTCATCACCGCTGTGATCACCAACAAACGGTTTCACTACGCATTCTATTATCTTGTGGGCAACCTCGCTGCTTCGGACTTTCTTGCTGGGATCGCGTACCTGTATCTCATGTTCAATACAGGAGAAGTGTCCAAAACATTGACTGTTCAGGCGTACTTTTTTCGGCAGGGCATTTTGGACACAAGTCTCTCGGCCTCGCTCGCGAACCTGCTGGTGATCGCTTTGGAGCGTTACATCTCCATCATGAACTGGAAAGTGCACAGTAACCTCACAAAGCGCCGGGTGACCCTTTTGATCGTGCTGGTTTGGGCCTTCTCCCTCTTTATGGGAGCAGTACCGAGCCTGGGCTGGAACTGCATCTGCAGTGTTGAACAGTGCTCACAGCTGGCACCGATCTTCAGCAGGAGCTACCTGATCTTCTGGTCAGTGTTCAACTTGTTGGTTTTCCTCATAATGGTAGCCATATACTTAAGGATATATATCTACGTAAGGAAGAAAACCAGTGTATTAAACGGCCATGCCACTGGATCTTTGAAACGCAAGAAGACGCCGATCAAGCTCGTTAAAACAGTGATGACTGTATTGGGTAGGTTTCTGTTTTTACTTTCTAAATAGATTCTTGGTTACTGTTTTGATGAACTGCTGTTTGTTGGCACTTTTTTGGACCAGACAATGACAAATTGAAACGAATATATATACATTTGTACTACTGGAGCTGTGGATTCAAGAGTAGAATAATAATGTTTTAGATAAGCTTCATTTGCAGTGACCCAAAATGCAGGTTTGTTTGAATGTGAGAAGAATCTGTGCTTTCAAATGTATCTGTGTGTATCAGGACAGGCTCTGTGATGAAGGAATTTCAGTAGGGTGCCGCTAAGAATCAAAACATTTGCTTGATAGAAATCAGTTCCTTTGTATTATGGCAGCGTACTCACCTTGCCGTTTGTGTTCTCGAGTTATTTAGTTTGTATTAGAGGATTAGATAAATATCAAGGTCACTTTCAACCCGATTCTAAATAAAATGCGTTGAATTTCCACATTTTGTTATGTTATTGAGGTTATATTATGTTATGTACGGCATTATATTATGAAAATGAAAGTCTCTAAAAGACCAAAGTTTCACATGAGAAGAAAGCATCTGCAAATTTTAAGTCTTCCAATAGCAACAGAAGAAGCCATTCCTAGACAACGACTCCTTTTATAAAAAATTTTAAAACATCCTGCCTGTACTTGCCCAGCCTGCTTTCTGAACACGACAGTTAGGCTGAATAATATGAAGCTTCCACAATAAAAAAGACTTAAAATGCATTAGTTCAGTGATCTGTTTGAGAGAGTGTAATATTACACTGCTGCACATTAATCATCCTTTGCCGTTTACAGCCGTTACGTAATACACAAGATGAAGTCTTGAGATAAATGAGTTGTCTGGGTTAAGTATCATTGTACATAGTAGCATATCGCAGTCAAAGGGACAAAGGTTGCATGTCATATTTCGAAAATTCTTTTACCGTGTGCTTTGTAAAGTATAAAACATAACAAGACATGCTGGTATAAGAAAGTAATCAATGATCAGAAGCTGATTATTGGTTCATTTGTAGTGTTTTATTTCTCTTATACACTTGCGTACTTCATAATCCATAAATCTACTATATGGACAGTCAATATTTTAGTATTTATCAATTGTATCAGTTTCTTTCTTTTTCTTGAAGTTAATTAAGCAAAATAAATAAATAAATAAATAAATACAATATAAATCCCCTGCTACACTAATGCACTTATCCCAGTGTTTCACTAGTGCTTGGTTATCAAGGTAGAAAGTTTTCTTAGTATGCCAAAGACATGATCAGATTTTCTGCTTCACATCTGAAACACTAGCCTCCCAGGAACTCCTTTAATGGCCCAAACATGTGGAAATGGCTTGGAGCGAGGTCAGGACAGGGATGTGGCAATAACTCCCAGCCGAGTTCCTGTAACGTGCAGGTGGTGTTGGTGAGTGATTGTGTGTACAGTTCCACAGCCAGTTGCGTCTCTTCTGCTAGTTTTTTTTAATTGATTTTCAATGATCAGTCGTTCTACTCGCTAAATGTTCATGGGAACATCGCTTCAATGCTTTACTGCGGCTAAGAGTCTCATCAGCATATGAGATTGAAATCTTCTGTAAATGTCGGTCAATTTTACGCCTTTATTCACGAGAAGTCCAAGTTTAACTTGACAAGCCCTTGTACGAACATTGTGGTTGTATTGCCTCATAACAGACTATAAGTGATGATGTTTCTTTAACATTGTTCGTTGGTGTATTTTATCCCTTATGCACAAGCAGCCGCAAACATTCCAGAAATGCTTCATTAATAAACATTCTCGATGACGCAGTGGCAACTGAAGCTTGTTTTTCTGCCACAAGCTTGATGGCTTTTTAAAAGATTGTAACTTAACAAGTCGTTTGTAATATTGCCAAGATTAAAAAAAAAATGAAATGAAATGGTTTCATATCACATTTTTGAAGCCAATAGAAAGAATTTTTAAAATGATTTTATGGGCAGTTTCTTTTTTCTTCTTCTTCTTTTTTTTGGGTACCACAATAAAACTTCAGGTCAAAAAGCCTTCACACGTTCTACGTTTATGCAGAGTGACTTCCTGTACATTTATCTTATTATAAATCTGCAAAGTTGCGGGATAGGGGTGCTGGTGTTGAACCTGTGGAGTAGTTCCACATCACACAACGAGGCTATTCCTATTGAGCTGAATTGCCACATGTACAATATACATGCCTTTTCCTCCAGATATTTTATTATAAGATTAGAGGGGATGGTAACTTCCATGTGGCATGTACTCACCACAGTGGGTTCCCCAGTTGATGTGGTTACATTGTAAAATCTTATGGCTGAACTTTTCCTTCTTGTAAATTGTGCTACAGTTGTGCATAGTGTAGTAATTCGGCTAAATAAGTCCAATTATTGCCCTTTTAAACTTTGTAATGCTTTGAGTATTTCTGCTTTATGTGTTGGTGTGTGTTCTGTTTCTGAAAAACAAAGTCATTATTGTTGTGCTCAGCTGCTGCTTTCAGGAGCACTGTTATTTCTGAATACAAGCCCCTACACGCTGTTCATCACTGGTTTACTGTAGGTATGTTCTTCTGTTCATCATCTTTAGAGCTGTGCTTGTCTGCAATAAAGAAAGCAACAGCATTCTAAATAGAAATGGAACGATAACCAGTTCAAATAACCTGAGAGCACATAACTAATCCCAAGCACATTTTGCTTATATTGTATTAAAGCATAGGCAGCATGGTGGCGTAGTGGTTAGCATTGTGGCCACGCACCTCCAGTGTCTGGGTTCGATTCCCTCCTCAGGTCTGTGTGCCTGGAGTTTGCAGGTTCTGCTTTGGTTGGAGGCCAAAGACATGCATGTTGGGTTAATTGGCTGTTTTATTCCAACCTTCGTTGCAGGTCCAAACTCTCCAGATCTGTCGAACCATGCATTGATCTCCTGTGCACAACAGCGTAGTCCTGCAGCTCCTTTAATGCTGCCGTTGGCTTCTTGGCAGTTGCCGTGATATGCTTTAATCTTGTCTTGTCTTGTCAATTTTCTACAAGTTGTGGATTATCTTTTAAGTGTTCCGTAGTATAAGTCATATTTTGGTTTTATATTTGTCCTCTTTCAAGTACAATAAACAATGGGATCCTTGATATGCTCTGTTAACTTGTTGTTCTACAGTTGGACAAAACCAAGAAGAAACCCCTTCTTTATGTCACTACAGTACATCGATGCCTTTACAGTAATTAATGTAACATTCATTTTTAATTAATGTAAAATCTGGAATGGGACGAAAGGGGAGGGAATGGGAATGATGTCCATCGTGGACGAGGTGTCCAAAAACCTATGGCTGTATAATCTATGTACTGTGTTCCTTCCTAAATGCAGGTGTTTATTTTTTTATTTTTTTTAAAGACGCTCTTTGGGCTCTATCCATATCGCCTGTGGTGGCAGCAAGCTGCCAAAACGCAGTCCTGCATCATGATTCTGTCATCACCTAGTCCTTCACAGGAATTGTGATACCTGGGTGTTGGATTTCTGGCAAACATTATGCCTTGCCATTAGACCTACTGTAAATGTTGAACTAATGACGTGTCAAGATTGGAGAAAAAAAAAAAGTTCCCAAAACGCGTCATATTTTTTAACATGGCCTTTCAAAGAAATAGTTTCATTTTTGGTCTCTTTCTCATGGAAGCCAGATCTTTTGAAGAGCTCTGCACAGATTCGATGGTTTTAATTGCTCAGTTCTGTCACCCCCCCTTTTTTATGGCTAGGTGTCATTCAAAAAAGTTTTTTTTACATTTTTTTTTTTACATTTTTTCCTGAATGCTACTTTTTTCAATAACAATTTTGGAAGATCCAATACACTTATCTCTAGTTTTACTTTTCAGCTCCTCATCCTATTTACACACTTAAAGTCGTTTCATAGTTAATTTTTTTTTTTTTTACTTATTTAGGACAGGGTGGTTTAACTTTTCACTCTCACACAACATAAATAATAAACTCATTCACATTCATAGCCGCCAATTTTCGATTTTTTGAACCAAGTTCACCGCTCCAAAAATGAGCTAGTTCACTTCATGTCTTTGTTTTGAACAGTGATTATGTTCCTTGTGCGAATCACTCCATATCTGACTTGCCTGACTGAGGAGAGAGTGAAAACATCCTTCTTTGGCTCACAACACATTACTGATAAAATTAATTGACTGAAAAGAATTTGGCTCTCGCGCTCAACACCTTGCTAGCTAAAAATGCTCACTTTCACTTTTTCTTCCTGTTAACTAAAACTTTCAGTTCACCATCTACTGAAAAATGAACATGAGCAATGGTGGTATTTTAGCATGTTCATACACAACACAGTCTGTCAATACCGATAAATCAAAATATATAAAAGCCAAAATCTAATTGAAAACATTCGTATTACCAGGACGGCTGCTGTATGGAAAACCTAAATGAGTACAGTTCAGCTTCTGATTAGGATAGGTCTCTCTGGCTGTAAGTTAAAGCTACACTTAAACAATATCTGAAAGGTTGGAGGAGAGAGAGGGAATGCGTTACTGGGTATTTTGAGGGATGTTTTGTAACATTATGCAAACTTGAATAATGAGAGGAACATATCTGTAGTTTTGTTCCTCTTTTAGAGGAACAACGATCAACTTTCTGCTCGTAAATTAATTCCACACACAATCGGGTGATTGATTAATGTTGCATCTGGACGGTGATGCACTTTTTGTATATAACACATCGTACTTTACAGTCACCTGCTACGTGACACTGATAGAGGTTGAAGGTTGATTTGCAGCCATACTATCTGATATTGCACGAATGACGATGGTTTCCCTTTTGAGTCTGCCTCTCTTTAAGGTTTCTTCCTCTTATCATCTCCTTGCCATTCTGTAAGGCTGCATTGCGGCAATGTCCATAGTTAAAAGCACTATACAAATAAAATTGAATTGAATTGAATAATGGATTTCACAGTGCTCCTAAGAAGGCTAAAATCTTTGCAGATTTTTTATTAATCAGCTATGACTTTTTTTTTTTCTCTCAATGCCTCATAGACAGTCAATTTAAGCTATAAGACGTCCCAAAATCGCTTTACTTTTTTGTTTAGCTTTACATGAATATACTACATATTGTGTACTGTGTGTGTGCAAATGCACTGAATTTACCTGTGTTGTTTCTCTCTCTTGCAGGTGTATTTGTGATCTGTTGGACCCCTGGCCTCATCGTGCTGCTCCTGGATGGCTTAAAATGTGAGCAGTGTAATTTGCTGAAGTTTAAGCGCTGGTTCCTTCTCCTGGCCATCCTTAACTCTGTGTTGAACCCGATCATATACTCTTACAAGGACGATGAGATGTGGACCACCATCAAGAATTTGCTGCGATGTGTCTGTAACGGCACCCGACGGCAGAGGTCATCAAAGGCCAACATGCGCGCTACGACGTCAAGCACGGACGTGGATGCAAGCCTACGTCTCTCCGACGAGAAAAATACAGCACAGGACATGCTGAAGACCTAATAGCTGTAGAAAGTAGCACCCTATAACATATTTGTTGTTGTTTGACCTCGTGTAATGTCAGGTGTTTTAGAGTATGTTAAGCTTGAGTCTGAGTTGATTTAAAAAAAAAAAAAAAAAAATATATATATATATATATATATATATATATATATATATATATATATATATATATATATATATATATATTATTATTGATGTGAGGCAACTTTCAGTTGCGTGTCTCTCTTAGGTCCAAGTCTAGCACTTTTTATTTTTTTTTGTAAAACACAAAAGCTTTTGTAACTAGTGTGGTTTGTTTTGAAGCTAATCATCTTATTGGTTGGAATATAAAGTGCAATTTGTTTATACACATTTATTTCTTCATTTTTATATAGAATCAATTCAAGGCTATTTCAGCCAGGCATCCTTTGTGAGCTCTACCATCTCGTCAACCAGAAGAAGAGACTGAAAGAATCAAAGTTTCATATTGTCAATGTATTACTTTATTAACTGCTCAGTCGTTGAAACCACTGAGCTTGTGGCAAAAAATGCAGCCTTATATGGGACACCAGTCCGTTGCAGATTTCACACTGTTATACAATAACCTCTGCTTGCCTTAACAAGTCTCAGTTGTACCATGGAACCGACTAGAGTCGAAATGAATTGTTGTGCAACCTGCATGAAAACATAAAAGACACTCCTCTTTCTTTGGCCTCTGTGGTTAGCTGTGTCTAGGCAAGTCTTTCTTGTATTCCATTATAAAGTAATATGGACATCCTGAAAATCATAGATGCACATTAGACGGGAATTAAAAGATTTCATTTCTTTAGTAAGGCATTTATAATCGAAAGGTAAGGAGAAATACTAATGCAGCCGCAGGCCGGGCTGCAAACCTGTTTTTCCCCTTATTGTTGTGATTGCCTCATAGACATCACTCATTATCCGAGTTGGATGCAGCTGAAGCCAATTAGACCATGAGTTTGCCTGATATTGCAACATTCTGGATTACTGTAATTATACCCTATGTCATGTCATACATAAATCTCTTGAAGCTTTGGACAGGTTGCTGTGGAATACCCACATTCCCGTCTCACACTTAGGAGTAAATCCCAAGGCCCTTTAAACATGATCTTATACCAGACCTCCTCATGTGACTCATGTCGGTTAGTCAACGTTAATAAAAAGGGCTTTGCCCTTCCTGTAAAGTTCATACTCACACAGTGATTATGACCAACCATATACTTGAAGGCCAAAGGTTCAAAAGATTTCCTCCTCTTCAGACAAAATGTGTACAAACTTAAAAAGAAGCACACACAAACACACCGGTGCCGTGTATAGTATAGTATCTAATATTCTTTCTGAGCGCTGCATTATCTTGACATGTCATCGTCAGTTGGTTCTTTTCAATCTATGTACTTCCCTGCACAAAACAAATTGCCAATTTCAGAAAAATGTATTGGATTTTTGTTGCTATGGTGTTTGTGATGTATACAGATAAAGTGCCGCAGCTTGTCTGAACAGGATTTCAAAAAAAACGTAAGAAACTCGCACTAGCAGAGAGATTTTATCTAGAGTGTCCTTGGCATTTTATGAAATGTTAACCAAGTGGCTTGCTTTATATACATGATAAATCATAATGTTTAGACTAATTTGTTCGATATATGCATGCGTTTTTGCAGTTAATATGTTGTAAAGTGTAATCACTATATAGGCAGACCAGTAATATAGCCAGGCAACCTGTTATCAATAAAAGGATGGATTCAGGACACTTCCATTATAAAGTATTAATGTTAGTAAGTAATATACTGTATATATATATATATATATATATATATATATATATATATATATATCGAGGTTGCCTTTGGGTTTGTGTGCATATTCTCTCCATGCTTGGTTGGGTTTCCTCCGGGTTATCCAGTTTCCTCCTACAGTCCAAAGACATGTAGATTAAGCCAACTGTCATTTCCAAATTGAGGGAGCACTTGTGCCTGTGTGCCCTGCAGTGGATTGGCACCCCCTTCAGTACTGTATACTCTATCACCCAGTGTTCCAGACTGTGTACAGGATAAGCGATATAGAGAATGAGTGCGAGTGAGAGAGTATACTATATTATATTTAAGATATCTACACTTGCTATAATGTCGTGTTTAGTAGTGTCAAGGTGATGTCTAATTTGATAAATATGTTTGTTCTTGATTCTTCTATTTTGTTTCCTGTTTTCTTTCATTTCCACAGGGCGGGGAGCTAAAGCCTAATCCACATGTACATATATATTTTTCTCATTAACAGAATAAAGAATAAAAATCTCTGTCCACATGAAAAACACACAAAAACACACTGTCAAAATACACCAAACCAGCAGGCGGAATTATAACCCTGACCACAAAGCCATGTTGGCCAATCGGAAGGATGAAAAAATGAAAAAGAGAATGTTATTGTGACATTAAACACAGGAGATGTAACATATGCTGCATATGTGTTTACCAACCAAAAACACAGCTTTAATGTCTACACATGGTATGAGTGTCGGTGTGAATGCAATGGTAAAATGCACAAAAAACCACGCTTTTATCATCTATAAGATTTTATATCAGTCTTCCTGTCTCATCAGTACTGGCTTCTTTCGCTGTATTAGACCTCCCCTGGCTCATGCTCCAGCTATTCTCAAGCTTCATGAAGCAGAGCCTCGAGTTATCAAAAGTCCCAGTGCTAGTAAGTAAAAGAACTTTAAACATTTCTTCTTTGTGCATTTCTATAGACGATTGTGACATGCCACATGAAATCAGGTAATTGGTCAATGCCAATTAAAAAAAAGTGCTTATGTGGAAGCCTTGCCGGTGTGTGTTAACACGGAGTCTTCAGACTTCAAACTGTGGATTTGGGTTTTCGGATAAGTCAGGTATGAAAGAAAGACATCATTACTTTTATAATGTGTAAATATTACCACTAACGGAATTTGGGAATAATATGGCAAAAATATACAACTCTCAAAATTAGCATATTATTTTTTATTACTTTGTTCTAGAAACAACCGAAAACACCAATAAAAACGCATGATCATGTGCATCCGTGCTGTTACTTTGCCTATGTGATCCTTTTTTTTATTGCTCAGTTATTGTGTAATTGGTTAAAAAGAAATAAAATCCAGTTCTTACGAAATCTAAGTTTCTTATATATGACCTATTTTGTGCTGAAAAAAGGATACGTCACTTTACACTGAACAATCTCTATAAATGTTTATTAAAAAAAACAGCAAAATAAATAATGCCTGAAGTGCTCTGAGCTTTTAGGGCTGCGTCGCATTTCTTTGTTATTTTGAGTCATATTTTCAGATTTGATAAGGTTTGATAAGGTCCATTTTTATACCAAGTTTATCCGGTTGCTGAGATAGGATGGGATCCTATTTTAAGAATATTAAAATTAGGATTGTGTTATGTAGTGAGAAATCTTACTTTAAATACCACCCTCCAGCAAAACCTAGAATCATCCACGTAGTAGAAATTGATGAATCAGAGAATTTTGTCCGCAAGAACATCTCCTTCCCCATGCCTTTTGATCAGACTTGTTGATTTCTTCAGTTGAAAATTATGGACAATATTTCCTGTACTCAAGGAAATTAACTGTCACCACCTGAGACAAACATGTCCCCTCTCATTGCTTCGGTTGTCCTGAGGTAGAAGAAGAAAAACAGCATTTTGATGACCCTTTTAAAATAAATAAATAAATAAATAAATACGGAGGAGAATAAAATCCTAGGTAGGAACAATCTTGTAAATCTAAGTTTCTTTTTATGCCTCCACTTATTCTACTTTAGAATAGCCTCAAATGATTAACTGTTCCAGTGCTGACAGCATAAAATTGAAAGCTAATGCACTATATACTGTGGAGAATCCTTTGTTCTGCTCACCAATTGATGCCCTTGTTCAGGGATTAGGATTCAGCCTTTGTGTTAGATGCTAGTTAGCTTTGTATCCCGTGAGGTGAGTCATGAACGTGGCAGAAGCTTGTGTTTAGGTTAACTAGCAGAAATGTACAGTAAGATAAAACAACAACAACAACATGGATGATTCGGAATTTGGAATTACTTTGAAACAATTACTAAGGAGACAACGTGTTGTTTAAGATGACATGACGTTATCAGACGTGTTTTCTTGCGGGTTTTGTCAGGCAGCTGCTTTTCCCTCATTCATGGCAGTGTACCGCAACTGTGTCTTTTAACACACTAGACACGTTCACGCTGGCCTTTTCAAGTCAATGCACATTCCTCACTCTTTCTGTTTTCAGATTTGACATTATCTCTGATTAGTCATAATGCAAATGTTTCTATAGAATTCCTTAATGGCTGACGCCTTCAAATTTCCCAATAGTATTCCTGATAATAAGACTCCATAATGCAATAAAAACATGTTTTTAAGCATGATTTTATGTTACTTGCAGTTAATTTTACCCTCTTCACAGGGTATCCTCTTCTCAGCCATATTTTGGAAATTTAGGGTTTCAGCTACGTGATTGGTAGGTCTTTTAGAGGTTATTACGGTGGTCGTGAAGTGCAAAATTAACAAAACCCAAAAGAAAATAACAAATTCAAAACCAAATTAATAAAACCCAAAAGAAAATAACAAATTAAAAACCAAATTAATAAAACCCAAAAGAAAATAACAAAACCCGAAACTAATTTGTTATTTTGTTTTGGATTTTGTTGTTTTGTTTTCGGATTTGTTAATTTGGTTTTAAATTTGTTATTTTGTTTTTGGTTTTGTTAATTTGTATTGAACTTCTCGGTCAGTCAGATACGAACCGGAAAAGGTAGGTATAGTTTGCGAATTAAATTCTTACTGCTGACTGGACGAGACATCTGTCACTCAAGATAAACAGGAAGTAGGAAATTGTGTCTCTCTAACTTTGTTTCTTGTGTGTTCTGCTTCACTTTTAAACCATTTTTTCGGTCTGCAAAACTAAGAAAATAATGAAATCTTTAATTAGAAAGCAAGGAAATGGAATTTATTCAACGTTACTTTGAGGACGGACATTCGTATGCCGTGATTTTTTATATGCTGATGACATATCACGGTATAAAGATTAGTTTGCGAACTGCTGTGTCTCTTTTAAAAGCGAAAGATTATTTCCACAAGAACTGCAAAAATTTGTCAGAACGCCATATTTGAAACCACAATAAGGACAGTACATGTTTGCACATTCATACACACACGAATCTACCGCCGCTACAGTACTTCCTGTATATCTTGAGTGTCAGATGTCTCGTCCAATCAGCGTTAAAAATTTCATTCGCAAACTATACCTACCTTTTCCGGTTCGTTTCTTTTGTTAATTTGCGAACCAAATTAACAAAACCGAAAACAAAATAGCAAATTCAAAACCAAATTAACAAAACCGAAAAACAAAACAGCAAATTCAAAACCAAATTAACAAAACCGAAAAACAAAACAGCAAATTCAAAACCAAATTATCAAAACCGAAAAACAAAATAGCTAATTCAAAACCAAATTAACAAAACCGAAAACAAAATAACAAATTCAAAATCAAAATATCAAAACCAAAAACAAAATAACAAGCTAAAAATCAAAATAGCAAAACCGAAAACAAATTAACAAAATGCAAAACAAAATAACAAATTAGTTTTGGGTTTTGTTATTTTGTTTTGGGTTTTGTTATTTTGTTTTTGAATTTGTTATTTTGATTTGGGTATTGTTATTTTGTTTTTGAATGTTTTATTTTGTTTTGGGTTTTTGTTATTTTGGTTTTGGTTTTGTTATTGTGGTTTTTAATTTGTTATTTCGTTTTCATTTTGTTAATTTGTTTTGCACTTCACAGCCACCGTAGTTTATGGAATCACAAATCAGAGCCATTTTCAATACTAGCTCTGGGAACTCTTCCTAAACCTTTTGGTGCATGTTAACTCATCACCACCCCCTAAAGTGAAGCAGCCTGCAATGTCCAGTCCAGGCTTGCCACCTAAGACCTCCGAAAATAGCTCCCAGCAAAACATCTCAACTCAAGTGACCTCAAGAATGCACAGCACTTGTCATTCCATGCCAGTTAGTTAGATCTGACAAAGCCTTTCGGAATACCTTTGGGATTCCCATGACCTACATGACTGGGAATTCCTGAAGAGAGACTAAAAGAATTGTTGATGCAGTTTGATCAGTTGTCATGAGTTCCTAAGAACAGTTTTAAGTGTATGATGGAATGGTTCACACGAATAAAGCTGTTTACCAGAAAAAGATGTGGGCTTCTGAGTTCTATAAAAGGAAGTAAGTACGTACAGTACAAGATTTAATAAATTTATTATTATAAAATATCACTATTATGTTATAATGCATACATACACATACAACATATCATGATATTATAATATGATATGTTAATTAGATCTAAATGTCAAATTTACATCAAGCTTTACATCAGTCAATGTGAGGGGTTACTATTGTAATGTTTGAGATTAAACCATGACTTACTATAAACACATAGCTGATTGTTGATAAAACTAACTATTAATTGCTTTGTTACACATAGTTTGACTTTGTTTGGTGACCAAGTGTTGTCCTTGACAAATATGACCAAATATAGTGTACATGTATATATGCAAGATTAGTGCCTAAAAAGGAGGCAAATAGTAGTGACTATGGGAACGAGACTTCAGACTAAATATATGGGCAGAAATAATTACTCCTAATAAAGAAGGAAATGATATTGATGTAGAGCGGTATTTGTAAATTTCTTTACCCTTCTCCAGTAGAGAGAACAACAAAGAGACGAGGCTAGAAAAAAATACCTATTTTAGAATAGACCTCTCCTAAAATAGAATAGGATAGGACTATCCTAAATTCAGTTGTATAAGAAATACAGACAGCAACTGATGGAAGTATGATTCCAGACATCTTATGAAAGGCATAGCTTTCCACTTTGATGATCCAGTGACTGTATCCCAGGCCTTCTCACACAACTTCTAAGTAATGCGCTTGTAGATCTCAAGGGCCCTCTGTGGCCCTCTTAGGAGTTTTAGAGGCCTCCAAGGATTGGATTTATTTATCTGGCACAGCCCATATATGGTAGATCAGATTGAGATCGGAGGAATTTGCATGACAGGTCAACAGCCTTGAACTCTAAGTGCACACTAAGTCCCATACGGAGCAGGATGTGGTGCTAGTTCAAAAACTATAGCTGCAGATAAAATCTACTGCTAAAGACACATGTCTCATATGTAATGTTGAATAAATTCAATATACAGTACAGAAAGAAACAAAACCTTTTCCAACTACAGCACATCCCAGAAGTATTATATCTCCAGTTAAATTAAAAGCATAGATGCTATTAAGCTGCAAACTTGATTTATAATTATAGTTCTGATTAGATGAGAGACTTTCCTTGTGTTGATGTACTCCTTGTACTTTCAACTTGACTGGTGATAATGGACTGTAAACACCACTGAAACATTCACCTATATGTATGACTCTGCATCCCAGTTGTTTTACTATCTTACAATCGTTAATTATACCAGCATTTGGTCGGAGCATGGTTGAAAGTAGGTCGAGACAGTTCGCAGTAATCCAGTCACAAGTCAAAACCAGTCACAAACGTGTTTTAGCAAGAAAACACATCTGATAATTTTATCTCATTTTAAACAATAATTTGTCGTCCTAATAATTCTGAATTAGCTAGACACACTTGGCTGAATCCCAAATCCCACTCTAATCCCTGATCAAGGGCACTAATTTGTGTGTCATGCCATAACCAGGACAACAGCACTCCCTCTTGTGTGATATTTTTAAACTATGCAGCAGGTTAGTCGCTGCTGTTTATTTCATTGTGTGCCTCATAAAGATGGTGGTAATGCCCTGTCAAAGACCGTTTTTATTAATTTATTAATTTATTAAAATATACTACTGCTACTTGATCTCAGTTGTGCCTTCAATACTGTTTCCCATGATTTACTTATTTCTCGTCTTTCTGGTCTGGGTATCTCTGGTACTGCTCTCTCTTGCTTTTCTTCTTATCTCTCAGATTGACAATTCTATTTCTGTTAAGGATTTTCGATTACCAACCGTCCCCCTGAAGCGAGGTGTTCTGCAGGGATCTGTTCTTGGCCCACTATTATTCACAATTTACATAATCCCACTCGGTCTGCTCCTTCAACATCATGGTCTTAACTATCACTTTTATGCCGACTACATTCAACTTTACACCTACTCTACACCAAATCTGCACACCTACTCCATCTGCCAAAATTGACAAAATCTCTGCTTGTGTTAAGGACATTAGAGATCGGCTTAACTTAAATTTTCTGAAACTTCATATGGACAAAACAGAGATCATTTTCATTGGAACCCCAGCACTCACCAGCAATATCTCCACCAATTTCACCTGTGAGATTGCTGGTTCTCTTATCTTCGACTCCACACTCTCCTTTCAGTCTCATAATAAATCTGTCACTAAATCTGCATTCTACCATTTACATAGTATTGCCCAACTGCGTCCCTTCATCAGTACCAAAGATGCTGAAACTGTCATCCATGCATTCGTCTCATCACGCATTGATTTTTGTAATGCCTTTTCATTGGTCTACCTGTCAGTTCCATATTCAGATTGCAATATATACAAAACTCAAAAAAAAAAAAAAAAAATGCGGCTAGAATGCTCACTCATACTAAACGCTCTGCTCATATAACCCCAATCCTGTATGATCTCCATTGGCTCCCAGTTGCCTACCGTATAAAATTCAGAATCCTTCTCCTTGTTTTTAAATCTTTAAATGGCTTAGCTCCCTCTTATCTTTTCAATTTGCTTGTCCCCTACATCCCAACTCGCTCACTACGTTCTTCCGATTCTGGCTTTTTTGCTGTCCCTCGGTACCGCTTCTCTTCAATGGGGGGCAGATCATTTAGTGTTATTGCACCCAAACTTTGGAATTCTCTACCACATTCTCACCGTTCTGTAAATAACATCGCAGTATTTAAATCTTTACTCAAAACTCACTTGTTTTCTGAATGTTATACCTTTGATTCGTTAAACTGAACCCCTTTGGTTTAATCCATCTGTCCTCTGCATGTTTTAAGTCTTGTTTTGTATTTCCAGGTTTTTTTTCCTCGCCTTAATTGTTTCCCTACTCCAGTACTTTAATGTCTGTTTGTATTGATTTCCTTTTGTTTACATTCATTGTAAAGTTCCCTTGAGCTTTGGAAAGGCGCTGTATAAATAAACATTATTATATATATATTATTATTATTATTATTATTATTATTATGCTTTAATAAGAGGCAGAGTGTCAGTGAATCCACTGACTCTCATGGGATACGAGAGAAGGCTAGGCAGGAATATACCCTGAATTGGACACCAGGCCATTATATGGGAAGTATTGCAAGTTTAATGGGGTCCCAGAAATCATAGTGAGAACATGCAAAATATCTTTCTAATTGACCAATACTCAGAATAATTTAAAAAAAACTTTAGAGCCCTGTGGTTGCAAAACTACTAGTTGTGCCAGCACAGCACCACCCCGACAACAATAAAGTAAGTTTATAAGTAAGTTATGCTGTGGTTTAAATTAAAATTTCAGGACCTTACTTAGCCAAAACTAAGTATTGTGCTGAGTTAAGTTTTTATATTATACATATTATACAGATAATGTGTGCTCTAAAGAAGTTACTTCTGAAGTTTATGCAACATGGAAGTGACTGATCTTTCTTTACTTCAGTCGTTTTAAAGACATGATTTTATATGTGCTCCCAAAATGGCTATTTTATGCAGTATACTGTCTTGCTTTAAACAAAAATCATTTCAAATGCAAATTATTCATATTTTTGTATAGTATTGATATGAAAATTCTCCTAGAAATATATGAACTGTAAAAACTGCTGTTTAAATTAAAGCATTTTTGTTAAAAAAGCAAAAAATCTGTAGTGTCCGTAACCATGTCAAATTCACTTTGCAATATCTTAACCATTTTGCATTTTAGAATAATACACTTTTTGAGGTTTATGTATTTTCATGAGAAATCGTAATTGGTCAAGTTTAATCTGAACGACAATTAAAAGATTTGAATGAAAAAAAAGTCATGGACACTTCATAAAAGGGCATGAAATTATATTCAGCAAATGTGTTTCTTTTAATCTGATAAAAATATAAATGTGTATGCATAGTTACAAAGAACAAAGCATGGATCGGGAGATAAGAAGCCTTAAGTATTATGAAAAACAGTGTTTTATCTGAAAATTATCTTATCTGAAAATTCACTTTTTCACACTATTTTAGTACCAGTACCATGTTTTCGCCGACCATGTACTTTCACATTTCCTACTTTGATTTTATTCATTCAGAATATTTTTAAATAGTACAATTCTTTAAACCTAAGACTTTGAATTAGTTGAATGTTAGTGCTAGTACAGATTGAAGGTCATTTGGCTCTCCTTGAAAGAGTGAACCTGATTGTGAATTAGTCTGGGCTCTTTTCCTGATTGAATAATTAGAGGGCTATCAAGAGACCAAAAACTGCAGAGCACACAGCAGCTGTTTACCAGGTCAGTCTTCACCAAGAACCCACATTGATGAGCAGTTTGCCATGGCTCTCTACAACATCCTGTCTTTCTGCTCCCTCCTGGTAAGCACCTTCTCTAAACTTGTCTTTTTTGTGTGTGTGGTTAAGTTGGCTTAAAATAATTTGAATGGAGTAATTCTAAAATAAAATAAACTATTTTAGATTGTATCAGTGACATGTTTTTAAGATATTGTCTCACTTACAGTATAAACACTGAGTTACTGAGCGAATTACAGGACAACATAAACAGAATGATTAAACTGCTTTTGCTTTTGTTCCTGTGTCAGGAACACTTGTGGTGGGCATGAAGGGTTCCTTAGTGAATGTGTCTTTGTGTCCACTATGCTGCCAGTGACAGAGCCATAAGGTTTGCATGCAGAGAGGACTGGCGATAACATATTTTATTTTTTATTTTTGTGATAATGTCTGTAAGAATCATGATGTTTGGGGGGGGAATTGGCCTGAAGAAACTGTAAAAGCATGAGCCCATGCTTTTGAGTACGACCTAAAGAAAACGAGCTTTCTGACATAAAAAAAAATCGATGAAATAAATCGTTTAAAAATAAACAATTCTGTAGGTTTATCTCCAGGTTGTGGTAGTTGAATGTTGGCATGACTTGGACAATACTGAATACGACTGCTGGCCAATAGCTGATCCAAACGATTTCAACATGATCAGCTGCAGTGGTAAGTGAAAATCTTTTCACATGAATTCCATTACATTTTACGCAAATTAAATTGATTTAAGTAAGCCAACTCTGTAGAACTATTTGTGGACAATTGTTGTTTTCTTCCTCTAGATTTCGAAAATCATTATTTCCTTGCTAATAATTTCCCCCCTCGTCTCTTTGGCAATTTATGAGATGCAATAGTAAATACTAAATGCATTACCAGAAATGCTAAATGATTCTGATGGACTGTTCACTTGCACACTGAGTGAGAGTGGAACACTTTATATCTAAAGGGATTTTCCCAAGACGTTTTGGTTGTCAAAGACTGTTTAATTTGAAAACATTAAAGGATCACCCCTGGCATCACATTGACGATGAACAAATGACTCGATTGAGCATCATGATGCAGCTTCCGGTGCTATTTTAAGAGAAAATTAAACAGCAAGATACCATTTAAAAAATGCTCTCCTGTCTGCAGCCTGGGTCCACGTCCCAGTCAGGGAGCCAGCTTAGTTACTGAAAGGATTAAAAGAAAACAAAAATACTGGTCTCAGTAGTATGAGAGTTTTATTGAGGCAGTTTTGAGGGATGAAAATAAATGCTGCTAAAAAATTTTCAAAGCCAGTAGCAGCCAATATTTTTCCGAGGGAGTTAATATTACACAAAACTGTGCCCTTATGTTTTCTTTGGAAGATAACATTAATAAGAGGGGTGTTCAAGTCAAACCGGGACTTTATTTTGCGATAACATTTCTAATGAAGGTGTGAACCCTATTGACATTGCCCGAAGATTTCAAGCACAGTGAGGTGATGAGAGTCTTGAACGGTGCAAACGTTTTAAAAAAGTCCATATGTCCATGAACGACGAACACGGATGAGTGGAACACCTGAACCTTGAAAAATCGATAGATAACTTGACGCCAACTCACATAAGAGACGCATCTGTTTGTGAGAACTGTACACACAATCATTCACCAATACCACCTGCACAATACAGGAACTCGGCTGGGAGTTATTGCCACATCCCCCGTACAGTCCTGACATCGCTCCAAGCTATTTCCACAGTTTTTGAGCCATTAATGGAGTTCCTGGGAGGCCAGCGTTTCAGATGTGATGTAGGCAGTCTGATCATGACTCAGGCAAACAGAAATAACATTCTACCTAGATGGTATCCAAGCACTAGTGAAACGCTGGGATAAGTGCATTAGTGTAGCCGGTGATTATATAGAGACATAAAGGGAGTTATACTCTCATAACTGTGCTCTCTTATTCTGCACAATCCAAATCCCCAGATTAAGTTGAACGCTCCATGTACATTTGAAATGTCACAAAGGTGAGAAAACAACATGAAAATTAAAAGGAAAGACCAGAGATTGTCATTAACTCTTTCCTCAGGGTTAGAGATGGCGTGGGTGCGGCGTCCTCCCGAGAAAGTCACCTGCGGCAAAGAGTTTAATGTTACCTATTCTGTCACAGCCTTAGATACCTTTTATGAGTATGCAGTCAAAAACAGGATCCTTCACTTCAGGTGAGTAACCTTCATCCATATATCCGTCCACTTTAACAGGAACACTTGTACACCTGCTCATTTATGTAGTTATCCAATGCATGTACAGTCCAATCCCATTCATTCATTGCTGAAAACATGCAAAGTGTAGCCACAATTATATCTCTAATGTAAGCTCTATACCACAATGTTACAACTAATAGAAAATGCACGAGCTTTACTTACAGCATAATGCATTTCCTGTGCAATCGCTGCTCAGCATTTTAAGCCAATCATTAATTTATACACACAGATAACATCATGAAATATTTATCCTTTGAAAACTTGTATAATCATGGTAGCCTGATTGTGTTATTCTATACTAAAAGCATCCATTTCACAATTCACACAATGCAGTTACCTAATGAAAGACATTTGAGGCTAGCAGAGCACTTGCCTTTAATGGCAGTAATGTACTAAAGTTGGATTGAAATCTTGTAATAAGCAATTTAAACAATGCATTTTGTAATTTGTCAAAGCATCAAGCTAGGGACTTTTTTCTAGGATTATATATAGATGTTTTGAATTTGAAATTATTTTATTTTTAAATGTTAACTGGTTCACGAATGCATCTATTAGTAGGTATACACTGTATATGATTGATCTTGTGATAGATATACACAGTGGTGGCCAAAAGAATTACAACAACATACTACTGTACATGCATTATAGTTGTTCATGTGCGCAAGACAGATGATGTCACTAATTAGTCCTCGTCTATCTGGATTAAGACTTGTGCTAATTAGAATCTGCTGGTTAGGTTAATGGATGGGACAAACATATGGCAGAACTTTTACTTTCTGAAGCCGTTGTGTAAAATGCCTAAAACTAAGGAATTCTTCTGCAGCAATGATCTTCAAGAAGGAATCAAACAGGTATGGATTAAAGTGAGCGAGTAACAACAGAGTACTGCAAACGTCTTTTCGACTTTATGACCAGCTGGATCCAGCAGGTTTTGAAGAATAAAGGACTTTAAACTAAATACTAATTGTTGTATAGGAATTCCGGTGTGTGTGTGTGTGTGTGTGTGTGTGTGTGTGTGTGCGTGCTGCATTTGGTGCAGGCTGTATCCAAGTCTTCATTACTTTCTTAATGTTGTTTTTGTATGTTTTGTCTGGAACGTTTAGGGTGTCCAAACTTTTGCACAGTGCCATTTAATTTAACCCAGCAAGATGGGTAAAATATTCAGTTCAAATGCTAGGTCATATTTAACTATAGTGCTGGGTTAATTCTACCTCACAAATAGGTTATTATTATTTTTATGTTTTACATGTCTATGGGTAAAACAGTTTAAACAGTTAAATTACTTTGATATACTACTGGTCTATTACAAAAAAAAAAACTAAGTTTTGCAAACCATACATACTGTATATGCAACAAACAACACCCAATTAATTGTACAAATCATAGAAAAAATATTTAGATTAATATTTTTTCAAAAGCACAAGATCAGATAATACAAAATAAGTTCAACAGCGACATCATTACGACACTATTACTGAGAAGCACTAATGCCTGAGAGCAGTGCTGGTCATTATCTCCCAACATCAGGATGTAGGGGTACGGCCTCGACACTTCAGCCTGCTGGAGATATTCCACAGTGTTCATCCTTGGAAAGAAAGAAATTAAAGAAAGTAAAAGTTTATGGAAAACTCGATAGAGGGTTGGCCAGTATTCATATTTGTAAGAAGATTAGCGTTTTGTAACACCTCAGCTTTTTATATGTGGTTGTTAACGCTAGCAACCTAGCTAAATGCTAGCATCATGCTGGCACTACAGTTAACAGTTTAGCTTTCATTCATCATTTCACCACCTTCATACACCCTGCAAGGTGTACATTCTACAAAGAAAACTACTGTAAAAAGCTCAGACATTTTTGCAGTTTCGTTCATACACAGGTGGGGTTCTTTGGTTTGGCTAGCTAGCAGCCATTGTCAGATAAACTAGCATGTTATTCTATCTCACAAAACTCTCAGAAAGTTTAACTGTAACTTTAACACGGTAACAGTAATAAATGTTACATACAGTGAACAAATTCAGTCACAGGTGAGTGAAAGTGTGTATACAAACCTTGTATGTAACGTTTACGTTTCCTCTTAAATGCATGAGGAGGAAGCACCCTTATCAGCAGCCCAAAAAAAAAGACAGGAAGCTGACACAGCCACTGAATTCACCGGTGAAAAACTTCGGGGGAGGGTCAGTCTTGTCTGTGATGTTAGCTGTCACTAGCTAACCCAACTCCAACCCAGCAAGCTGGGTTAAACAAAAAGTACCCAATTCCCTGTAAATAACCCAAAAAAAGTGACCCAACAGAGGCAACCCGGCGTTTGGGTAGTAAAAAATAACCCAGCATTTTTTAGTGTGTAACATAAAGGATAGCTCTTTTTGTTTAACTCCAGTGACTGCTTTCTTTTAAAGAGCCGATGTCTTAAAGCTTTAAAAAAATGAAAAATATTCCCTGTCTCTGCACCTCCAGTCAAACTACAAGGTTTTCAAGGTCCTTTTGAGCACTCTCGACATCTTTGATTGGACACTTGAATCAAGGAAGCACAATTCACGATCAAGTACTCAAGAACATTTTAGTAATAGCACACATCTAATCCTTTTGGGTGTTCTGTGTTTATTTTACAGTAATGCTTCAGAAGCTAAAAGATTTTGCTATGAACACGAATGTCCTTCTAACTGGAACAACGCCAATGAGCACAACTGCTGTGTGTATCACGCCAACATCCACTCTTGTCCACTTGGGCTTATGGTCAGTCATTTATGTGCTACTCGAACGAATTACACACTGTAAAACAGAAATAGAATAGAAATAGAAAGCATCTTATAAGCATTATGTAGCTCTTATAAATATATACTGTACAGTATGTAGTACTTATAATTGATCTAAAACACATCTAATTATTAAAGAAGTCACATTCTAACAACAACAACAACAAAAAACACAACAAATTATTTATAATGATAAATATTAGTATTATTGTAGAACAACTACTCTTTTGGCCTCTCTCTCTCTCTCTCTCGCATTCTTTAACTTGACATCAGGTTAAAAATTACTTAAGCCTGTGGTTTATCCATTGACTTGGGTCGCATAGTTTTCTTGCTGAGAGCCATGCACGAGATCATTGTCTGGCTTAAAAAAATAAAATGTTCTGCATGACTACGTTGAAAACAGTTTCTACCAACAAGCCTACAAATCTGCACCAAGATTGCCATAATAAACTATTATAAACTGCTGTTTATTGTTGTAGAGAGGTCGAGGGATTTGTGGTCCTTGGATCCCAGATGATGGTGAGATTGTCACTCATACTGTGTCTAAAGCGGGCAAGATGAGTCAGCTTCTCTGGACCTCAAAGGTGACCAAAAGGTCTTGGTGTTTGTGCTCGTTTCTGTTATTCTTCCTTGTGCATTACGTTCAAAAATGTGAATTAAGATCATGTCTGTCCAAATGAGATGAAACAAATGCATATTCGCGCCTCAGTTATGATTCTCGTTGCTCAGGTTGTGCTTGTGCACGTGGGGGTCACCTCGATCATTGCCCATATTAAAGTAGGACAGATGCATGCTGCACTCGAAGCCAAGGTGCTTGTCGTTAGTGCTCAAGGTTGATAGTCCAAGTTTTTTTAGTATAACATTTTACAAAAAAGTTGTAATTGTCTCCACAGTTGTAATATTGTGACTCTTTTATGCTTCCTTTGTCTATCTCTGTTCATCAGTGTGTGGAGATGAGACCTGTGAGTTAGAAGAGAGCTGTCTGACATGTCCTGCAGACTGTGGTGTCTGTCCGATGGCCACGTCCATCAAGGTCGCCATTGGTCTCCCAGTTGCCCTTATCTGTACCGGTTTCATCTTAACTGTAATGGTGAGGAATCTGGTATTACGTGACGGTCAACATCATGCTATTACATTCGCTATATGAACAATGGACGTTCTAACCGTCAAACCGGGACTTATGATGAACGTTCTCATGAATGAAGGCATAAAACCAATTAACATTTAAGGAAGAATTCAAGCACAATACGGTGATGAGACTCGTAGCCGCAACAAAACATTTTAAAGAAGTCCATACGTTCGTGAATGAAGATGCCAGTTGTGGTGGATCGAACTCCATTGCAGTCGTATTATCCAGCAGGTGGAACACCTGATCCTTGAAAAGCTTGTCGCCCACTTGCGAAGTAGACGCATTTGTCTGTGGGAACTCAGCTGGGAGTTATTTCCACATCCCATTGGGAGCCTTTTCCACATGTTTGGGCCATTAAAAGAGTTCCTGGGAGGCCAGCGTTTCAGACATGAAGCAGGAAGTCCAATCACAGCTCTGGCGTATTGAGAAAACTTTCTAATTTAATGGTATCCAAGCACTAGTGAAACGCTGGGATAAGTGCATTAGTGTAGCAGTGGGTTATATAGAGAAATAAAGGGCGGTTTTACTCTTATAACTGTGTTCTGTTTTTCTGCACACTCAAAATGGCCTTGTAAATGGTTAGCTTTCCTTTTTAAAGAGTTTTGAGAGTTAAAGGCATTTTATAAAATACCCAGTAAATCTGCAATAGAATATAATTAACAGTAAAATCCTTATATTTACTTATACACTCTCTTTACCCTCTCCATAGTGGCTGCAATATCAAAAGCAGAAGATGTTTTGGGATGAGAGTTGGATAATCAGCAACAATAAGATCATATTTGGTAATTTGAGAATAAATGATACAGTAAATAACAGTACGATAACAGTTTGTCGAAATGTTGACAGCATTGTGGTGCTCACAGGCAAAGCATGCTACACAGGCTTCTGTAGCACAACAAGCCTACAGTCGGTGAAGAGCAACTCCAGCATCACCCGGGCCACGGACGTCACAGTGTGCACGGTGGTAAACACCAGCTTTCAGCCTGGTTTCATTCAGCCAGGCATCTAGTGAGTAATAAGAGCAGTGAGGTGTGATTACTTTTAGTCTCACGCAAGGTGGAATCCAGTGTGATCGTCTACTTTGTTAGTGACGGCAGGACGGTGGCGGTGAAACACATCCAGAAGAAGCACTTCACTCTGTCGAAAACGATCCGGAAAGAAGTGAAAGAAGTAAGGTGTGTACTGTAGTTCCTGATGTTCGATTCTCTTATGATTATTTTCAAGTGACAGTGAACGAGTTAAGAAGTGTAAAACGAATATGATCCCCTTTTTCACAAACTGGTTGTTCTCGATTAGGGAACTCGATCATCCAAATCTGGCTAAGTTTATCGGAGGTTCCATCAAAGCCCCATATGTTTGCATCATTACAGAATATTGTCCTAAAGGAAGCCTGGCTGATGTTCTTTTAAATGAAGATATCCCTATCAACTGGGGCTTTCGGTAAATCCTTCATAGATTTTTTTTTATCCCCCCCTCAAATATTTGACTGAAGCACAGAAGTAAACAAGTGTTTCTCATCAGTTTCTGTTTTCCCTCAGCTTATCATTTGCCACTGATATCGCCTGTGGGATGACTTATCTCCACCAACACAAAACGTTCCATGGACAGCTTCATTCCCGCAACTGTGTCGTTGATGATCGCTGGGTGTGCAAAATATCAGGTAAAAAAAAACCTCTTTGCTTTAAATGTGATGTTTTCCCAAGGTCTGATAAGTACCAAGTTCCTCCACGCTTACTATGCAGACTACGGTTTGAAGGCCTATAGGAAAGAGGACTCAGAAGTACTGAGCAGCTCTTTCCACTGTGTGAACCTCTGCCGCATTTACTCCGCGCCTGAAGTTTTGTTGGGTAACACAAGCACCAACACTGCTGCCGCTGACGTGTACAGGTAAGAATTCTGTCCGGAAATGACTTCATTAGGTAAACCTTGCCAATACTGGTTTTTACCTTCATTCCATAGATTCACCAAGGTGCTGAAAAACATTCCTTAGAGATGTTGGTCCATATCGAAAGTCACACAGAATCTGCGGTTCCACCACATCCCAAAGGCGCTCTGAGATTGAAATCTGGTGACTGTGGAGTACAGTGAACGATGCTCATTTGGTACTAAGGGGCCCAAGGTCTGCAAAGAAAGTTTCCCTCACACCATTACACCATCACCAACTGTTGATGCAAGGCAGGATGGATTTGTGCTTTCATGTTGTTTTGAGACTTATCAGACCAGGCGACAAGGATTTTTTACAATCTTTTATTGGCCAGTTTTGGTGAGCTCGTATGTATAGTAGCCTTGGTTTCCTGTTCTTAGCTGACAGGAGTGGCACCCGGTCTTCTCCTGCTGTAGCCCATCTGCTTTAAGGTTTAATGTGCCGTGTTCTAGCTACTGTAGGTTGTAAGACTTTATTTGGGTAATTTTTTAGTTTCTGTTGCATTTCAATCACTTTCTCTGATCTCTGGCATCAATAAGTCATTTTTGCTCCAAGAACTGGATTTTTTCCCCCATTATCAGACCATTCTCTGTAAACCCTTGGATGTGGTTGTGTGTGAAAATCGCAGCAGATCAGCACTTTCAGAAATACTCACACAGGCACCAACAACCATGCCACGTTTGAAGCCCAAAAAATCTTTGTTTCACTTAAAGTGAAGGTTGTTGAATACACTGATATAGTACATAAAGATTGTACAAATGTGTTATGGATTTGCATCCATATTAGGTTAACCATTAAAATGTGAATCATGGCCAAATTAATCTAATCTAATAAAAATAAAAAATTAATGAAAAGAAAATAATTGTGGGCAGCACAGTAACTCAGGCTTGGATTATGGTCTGTCTAGTTTACCTTATACTGGATCTCGGTCGATTCCTTCAGTTTTCTCCAAGCACCCAACATTCTCACCTGAGTTAACAAGACGATTACTGAAATGATCTCAGCAGCTCCTTTAATGACAGCAATGAAATGCAGTGGAAAGTTTTTTTTACGGGATTAAGTTCATTTTCATGGCAAAGAAGGACTATGCAATTCATCTGATCACTCTTCATAACATTCTGGAGTATATGCAAATTGCTCTTATAGAAACTTAAGCAGCAACTTTTCCAAATTCCAATATTTATGTAATTCTCAAAACGTTTGGCCATGACTGTATGGCAGTCCATCCAGGATGCTTCGCGTTGGGCGTTCCTGAGATCCACCTTGCACTTGAAGGAAAGTAATGATCTGATCTGAATGATCAGAGGATTCTGGATAACCTGCCCTAGTTTGTCATTAAAATCACCCAGTTCGTTGCAAATTTTGATTTTCTACTGACTTTATCTGTCTCGTTATCTGTACTAATCAGCGAATACAGTATGTATTTGTGCTTATATAAGATGAAAAAAGTAAATGTTGTTTGACAGGCCAAATCCATAGTATTACATATTGCATTGTAAACCCTTAAATCAATATTAGACAAGACAGCTGTATTTGTATAGCACATTTTAATCTAAAGTGCTTTACATACACAAATAAAACCTTAACAGCAGTAAAAGCAATAAGCATTAAAAAAAGAAAAAAAGGATTGATAGGTACTATACCATAGCGCATTCCAGGAAACATAGTCTTGGGTTTTACTGCAGGCTACTTTAAACACTGTTATCACTAAAACACACATCTGGAGACAGACAGCATCCTGGTTATACATCCTGGAGTCTGCTAAAACAGAGATAAAATGCTGTAAACGGTGTGAAATCAATATATATTTATTTTATTTTTTTTATACCTCTAGCTATTCTATTATCTTGGTAGAGATCGCCACACGCAGTGACCTTATCTCGGTAAGTTATTAAATATCCGAGGAATAAGTATTTGACAATCACTATGCTGTGGATGTTGACTTGTGAGTTTTATTTATTTATTTTTATTGCAACAGGAAAAAAGTGAACCTGTGAGGCTCGATATAACATGGCGTCCACCTCTTCCTGAACTGAAAGCTGGGAAGTCAGACAGTGATTGTCCTAATCAAGTGGAGTACTGTGAGGTTTGTTGTGATTATACAGTTTAGGGCAAGACGAGAATGAGGACGTGAGAGCGCGAGATTTTGATTCGGTCACAAGGGGTTTACATTCCACTCCTACACATTGCATGAGTGGAATTCAAGGAAAATCGGAACTTGTGACTCAGCCGCAGTAAAGCATTTGAATGCCGCAAATGTTTTAAAGGAGGCCGTACAATCATGAAGGATAATCCCAGAGGAGATGGCTCGTAGCCCACTGCAGTCGTTCCAGTGATCATTCAGCGATTATTAGTGTAGCATGAGATTATATAGAGAAATAAAGATAGTTTTACTCACATAACAACCCTTGTTGTTTAAGTACTGTATAAGTACTATTATACTTTTTCCTGCTCTATGGTTAATTCGATATTGTTAAAATATTGTGTTGGAAAAAATAAATCACCTAACCCTCATGCATTATTATAATTCTAGCTGATTAAGAAGTGCTGGTCCCACAGCGTCACCACCAGGCCAACGTTTGAGCAAGTGAAAAAAATGCTGGACAAAATGAACCCACACAAAGTCAGTCCCGTCGATATGATGATGAACCTGGTAAGAGCCTTTTAATATCCTGTATGACAGTCAGCAACACCATAAATGATATCATTCACTTATCTCAAAGAATGAATCAACATCAATAACAAAACCTAGAACCAAAGAATCCAAATAGATTAGATAGACAGTTTGAAGGTTTGTTTTTGTGCTTTTAGATGGAAAAATACAGTAAGCATTTGGAGGCTATAGTTGCCGAGAGAACTCAAGACCTTCTCCAGGAGAAACAGAAGACGGACCGCCTGCTTTACAGTACAGTACATCCAGAGTGCTTCTTCACGGATCAATTTAAAACAGCTGTGAAGATATATAGATATATAGTTTAAATCAATATGGTGTTCTACTACTGCCATCTAGGGAAAGGATGAAAGCTTCCATCCTTACTGCAATTTAAACTGGGGATTATTATTATTATTATTATTATTAATATCATTATTATAATATAAGTTATAGTATAAGTTCTTAAGACATTACATCCTTAGGTTACATCCAACAAGATCGTCTGCATAAGTAATGGATTGTACCCTTTGTGTTGTCGATTCATTATACTTCATTAGGTATGCTCCCGAAACCAGTTGCTGATGATCTTAGGCAAGGACGCACAACAGAGGCACAAAGCTACACTAATGCTACTGTATATTTCAGGCAAGTGACATGATATGAATCAGCGATCAGCTTGTGTCGCTCCGGGCACATGTTTTTTACTTCTGTCCTTTCTTATTCTTTTGAGCAGCGATATAGTGGGATTTACCCAGCTCTCAGGCTCGAGCACGCCGCACCAGATAGTGGATTTCCTTAACAAACTTTACACCACTTTTGACGACATCATTGACAACTATGACGTGTACAAAGTGGAAACTATCGGAGATGCTTGTGAGTCTGGTGACAAGAATGTTTTTTTTGTTGTTGTTGCTGATTTCATCTAAACCTACCATATATGAGAATTCATAACTGTAGACGAAACTATTTTTGAAACGTTTTAGATATGGTGGTGTCTGGTGTGCCGAATGAGAATGGCATCAATCATGCAGGTGAAATCGCCAGCATGGCCTTGGATTTGACCTGCGTTTGCCATGCGTTTAAAATCCCACACAAGCCTACTACCCAGCTGAAGATACGAGCTGGCATTCACTCAGGTCAGCATGTTTTGCCATTGATAATAACATGTTGACTTCCCACTACAGCGCAGTGGGTCCATTGATGAAACCACTGTGACTCAGTGCTTTGTGTCTATTTAATTAGAGTGCATGCAAACAGGACTGTTGTGACATCCTCATAAATACCCCCAGGCATTGTTATACTGTTTCACACACACCCTTGTTGTCACCTTGCTAGGTCCGGTTTCCTTTACAAAAGTAAATTAGCATTCAAATACTTTATTTGCTTTCCGCTACCAAGCTGACTTTGCTTTGGGAGAGTCTTGTAATGTTCCTTTGAAGGTTTTGGAAAATTACGGGAAAATAATCAAAGACAATATTTGCCTTTCTGCATCCAATCAAACCGCATCAGCCAAAACAAGTCTCAGGAGCGTGCATTCAGTCATGCAGAAAAAAGGTTTCGCAACTTCAATCATGTTTAAATCAGCCTGGGATAAAAGGCTGTTGGCACCGGATTACGTTTATAAGAAACTGTTAACATGATGGAACTTAAATGCAAAACAGTTTCCAGTATTTACACAAAGCAGGTGATTGGTTTCCAACATTCAACTGTCCACTTTGGATGCCACATGTTGCCACAGCTCCCTGTTTTTAGCTCACAGGATTAATGTGATCTTCTGCTTTTATAGCCCATCTGCACCAATGTCCATCCCATTTTGGGATACATTAGCCTTTCTGTCAGTTTAATCTATTCTGGCCATTCTTCCATGACCTCACTCATCAACCAGGTGTTTCATCAGAACTCATTTTCACTCACTCACTCATCGCCTATACCGCTTTATCCTGTATATAGTGTCGCAGGGGGCCTGAATCCAGGAGACTAGGCGAGGTACACCCTGGACAGAGTGCCAATCCATCGTTAGGCGCACACACATGCTCATACTCACTCTATGAATAATTTGGGAAAGCCAATTAGGTTAATCTGCATGCGTTTGGAAACTGGAGTACCTGGAGGAAACCCACCAAGCACGGGAAGAACATGACTCCACTCGTAGACCTGAGGTCGGAATCGAACCCAGACCCTGGGTCACATTTCCCCCATTCTGATGTGATTTCAGAACATCACCCAAAGCTCTTGAACTGTTTCAATCTTATGCATTGCACTCCTGCCACATGATTGGCTGATTGCATATCTGCATGAATGACAGGTGTACATGTGTTTCTATTAAACTGGCTGGTGAGTGTATGCTCTGGCTTTTACAGGGCCTGTCGTGGCTGGAGTGGTTGGCACCAAAATGCCACGTTACTGTTTATTCGGAGACACTGTGAACACGGCATCTCGCATGGAGTCCACCAGTGAAGGTAACTGAAACAAGGGTTGACCTTCAAGGTTTGCATTAATGGACTAGAACCAACATACTCAGATACATACATGACAATTTAATAACATTTTCAGCTTTTGTTCCCAACGATTCTTTTAAATCTCACTCTCAAACATCTTGCAGCTTTAAAGATTCAGTGTAGTGAATCTACAGCTGGTCTTCTGCAGACTTTAGGAGGATACGTGCTGGTCTGCCGTGGCGCTCTGAATGTGAAGGTAATGCAGTGCAACAACACTGACTGAGTTTATAGGTTTGATGAGTTTGCTAAGAAATATTGGAGAACGTTTTCAAGTCAAATACAACCCTAATATAGCTGAGCAATAAGAACCTCCATTCAGCTGCCTAAACAGTCATCATACCTTTCTTCCAAACAAGGCTCTTTTACAGTATATGCTGTGGTATCATTGGATATTTACTGTTTGTATGATATTTGTTTCAAGGGCAAAGGAGAGATGACTACATGGTGGCTGGAAACAAAAGGGGGCCAGACAGACCGTCTTCATGATAAAGAGCCACAGAAAGGGCCTGTCCCTGTTAGCAACTAACCACAAACTTCACACAAATTATGATCATTGTCATGTTCTGTATTGGTAATAGAATTGTGCAATGTATTGCATTTGTAGTATATACAGCAATATATACAGATGTGAAATTAACACACTAATCAGCTGTAGCAAGATTGCTAAAACAACTTCACAAGTTTGTAGTATTCAGTATGAAACATACAGTATAACAACTGCAAATTATTTATCTGTCATTTTGGTAAATAGCTAATTACCAAACTATAGTGGTGTCACCTGGGACCTCCATGGTCCCCGTCCAGGTTCAGTTTCCATCTCGGGCCTGTGTGCATGGAGTTTGCATGTGCTCCCTGTGTTTGGTGGTTTTCAACATTTACACTACAGGATTATAATAGTGGTTGGCTTTTGTCACATTGTCACCGTCCTGTAAGAACAAACGCTCTTGACTGGCAGCTATGTGTTTCATCCTAACAAATCTGACAGCTCTGACTTTAAATATAATTTTAACAGCTTTCTAGTGTATCTTTAGCCTTATAGTAATATTTAATGTTGTTCAATTATTAATTAGATAATGTTATACAAGTTATTCCAACATATTCCAACTTTTGATCTTCTGAATGAGACATTTGTTTGTCATTGTACATTTAAAAACATTAAACAACAATATCTATTAGTTGGAACATAATTAAACTCACAGTATTTATAAACTATCAGTTATTGTTAAGCATTAATTATTGTTGTTGCATGATGTTGTATTTACATTAATTAAAATTTTTGATCTACTCTATATGCTCCAACATTTCACAAATTTTATTATTATTATTATTTATTATTATACAGTAGTAGTATTAATAATATATTCATATATATATATATATATATATATATATATATAAAATAATACAGTATATGATTATATTATATAATTATATAATTAATAGTATAATAAAAAATATAATAATAATTCACATAATTGAACCCCTAGTTTGCACTGAATATGATATTGAAATTTTAAATATTGTTTTGACTATAAAAGACCCTAAAAGAATTAGCATAGACAAATTGTCCAAACTCTCAAGTATCCATTTCAACCTATGCCTTATATTTTATGGTTTTTTTTTTTCATTTCAGAATAATTGATCACAAAAGTACACTATATGACATGATCATCATGTCCAAACGTATTTCTTTCCCAAAATGTGCTTTCATGCATGAAAGCATGGAGTTGTGTAGAATGTCTTTATATGCTGTAGCTTAGTAATTTCCCTTCAGTGGAATTAAGAAGCCATAACCTCAGGACAATTCCCCCTGCGCACAAAAGGTGGAAAAACTAGAGGGTCCTGCACAGAGCCCTGACCTCAACCCCACTGAACACCTTTGGAACGAACTGGGACACTGACTGTAGGCCAAACCTCCTCGGCTGGCCCTCATTAATGCTCACAGAGTGGCGGTTATTATTATAGCAGGAAAGAGAAAACTAATTTGAATTAGAATATTAATGCTTCTAACTATCACATTGCACTAATTAATAATATTATTTATTATAATAACAACAAAATTATAATATACTCCCTGTATAATTATACACACTTATCTGACAGTCACATGATAGCATACACAGGTAACGATTGTGTGACTACTGACATCTTTAGAGGAAACACAGTACTACATATTGCTGTGATAATTCACTTAGAATGATAAAAAGGACATAGAGATAACAACCGTTGTGTGCATACATACATGATGTGTGTCCTGAATAAAAATTTTTTTTGCATATTTGTCACATTTAAATGAAATCATTAAACAAATTTTAATATTGCACAAACATGAAGTCCACTTGAGTTATGCAGCAGGACAATGATTTGAAACACACCAGCAAGTCCACCTCTGAATGGATATATATATATATATATATATATATATATATATATATATATATATATATAAGGTTTTTGAAGTGGCCTAGTCAAAGTGCAGACTTTTTTGTGACTGATTGTGATGCTCTGGCGTGACCTAAAACAGGTTAAAACTATTTTTAAAAGAAGAGTGGGCCAAAATTTCTCCACAGCAACGTGAAAGACTCATTGCCAATTACCACATGCTTGATTGACGTTGTTGCTGCTGCCTAGGATGGCACATGCAGTTATTAGGTTTAGGGTGCAATTACTTTTTCACACAGGGCCAAGGCTTTTTCCCTTAATAAATGAAATCATTATTGAAAAACTTACTCACTGATTGTCTATACCGCTTCATCCCGCATACGGGGTCACAAGGTGTCTGGAGCCTATCCCAGGAGACTTACAGCACAAGGTGGGGTACAGCCTGGACAAAGTGCCAATCCATCGCAGGACACACACACCATATGGGCAATTTGGGAATGCCAATCAGCCTAATCTGCATGTCTTTGGACTGTGGGAGGAAACCGGAATACCCGGAGAAAAACCCACCAAGAACATGCACACAGACCCCGAGGCGGGAATTGAAGCAGGAACCTGGAGGTGCAGGGCAACAGTAAGCCTAAGCCTGCCATTTCATTAAAAAATCTCATTTTTGTAAAACTCAGGTTATCTTTGTGTGAGAAATATGCAACAAAAATAAAAAACGTTTGTCTGTTTCAGGGCAGATCGATAGATAGAAATACTACTGTGCAACATACACACATATAAAGACTTTACATAATTTAAAATTTGTGGAGAGAGAGGAAGACAGTGTGTGTGTGAGAGAGAGAGAGAGAGAGAGAGAGAGAGGACCAGAAGCAGCTCTTCTCTGCGCAGATGCTCAGTGTTTCTCCTCCTCCGCTGCTCCACACGGTTTCCCGCCACTCACGTTAAGGAACCAGCTGTTGCAGTGCGACTGCGCGTGACTTAACGCACTGTTTTTGTTTTTTCACGCACGCGTTCCCGCAGACTGCATGCGGAGGATGTGATCAGCTCCTGCCTGCGTGATCATCCGGCGCTGGGGAAAAAACAACAAGTAAGTGTGAATCCCTCATAATGACTCAACATGCATACTCGAATGCATGCATCACACACACACACACACACACACACAGACACACACACTGTACAGTTAGTGTTAGATCACCTGCAGCACGCTGGATCTAGGCTGTGTCGCAGGAACTGCTCGTATCCATCTTCTCCTTGACCTGATTTTTGGTGAGGCTCACACAGACCCCACAGCTCCATGAAAGCAGGAACTGGTTTTATTTGTCTCTCTGTACATTCCACTTGCTTTGATCTGATTCTGGATTTATGCACATCAGGTTCTTTCTACACATGCCTTCTGAGTTGTAGTTGATATCTCTTTGAAGTGTTAAGATTTTTAATAGAAATTGTTTATGGTTTTATATATATATGTGTGTGTGTGTGTGTGTGTGTGTGTGTGTGTGTGTGTGTGTGTGTGGACAGAGCAGTGACACCATGACTATTTAATTACTGTGTTCTGGATAAATCTTGGTAATATAATACTTGGTAATATAATGCTATATATAGTGTATATATATATGTATTACATTACAGCATTTGGCAGACACCCTTATCCAGAGTGACTTAAATTTTTATCTCATTATACATCTGAGCAGTTGAGGGTTAAGGGCTCTACAGCTGCAACTTAGTGGTGCTGGGCTTTGAACCTGCAAGCTACCAATCAGCAGTCTAACACCACAATCACTGAGCTACCCTTATCCCATTATAATGGCTTGGAATATATTATGCCAATATTTTATAGAATATTCCAGGACGATATTATGTTCCATCCATCCATCAAGGAACCTATGGCCAATGATGACTGTTGTATTTGTTCCTATTTTTACAACAATGGTAAGACCTCCGGTCAACATTCACACACTCATTAACAACGGGCAATTTGGGTTTACATGCGATTAGTCTAATCTGCATGTCTTCGGATTGTGGGAGGAGACTGGAGTACCTGGAGGAAACACACCAAGCGTGGAGAGAATCAGGCAGGAATCGAACCATCAACCCTGAAGGTGCAAGGCGACAGTGCTAACCAGTATGGTCACTGTGCCCACCTCTATGATTAGGGGTTCGAATCTTGCCTCTGGCTTTGCACATCTGACGGTTTCCCAAACAGTCCAAACACATGCGTTTTAGTGTTTACAGATTACCCATAGTGTACAGTATAAATGGGCGTGTGGGCATGTGTGTTTGTGCACTGTTACTTGGCACCCCATCCAGTTTGTCCCGTGCCTTGTACCCTGAGTTGCCTTAGAGGGGCTCCAGGCCTCCCTTAACCCCAACCTGTTTGAGCAAATTGACGAATAAATGAATGTTATATTATGATATTATGATATATAAATATTGCACATATACAGTACTAGTACATCACAATACAAAAATCATCGTAGAATAATGTCTGTTCTGGATTGTTTTTCACTTTCAGCATGTAATTCTATACAGTTTCAATAAAATATCAGATTCTTTTGCTCTGCATAGTCAGTCAGTCAGTCAGTCTCATGTGGCAAGAGAAAAAATGAAAAAGCTAAAAATATGACTGAAGTGCTATTTTAAACATGGGAATATCTCCTAACCTCAATAAAATGTGTCACGTGTATTGCCTTCACCCTCATCATTTTTTTTATGATCGTAATTAATTATGATTAGCATAAAGGTACATTTAATTCTGTTTATCTAAAACTGTCTAAAAATGTTTAGAATTAATTGCCATTTTCCGTGTAACATAGTTGCACATTTTATTTTATTTTTTTAGAAAAATACTAAGAACAAAAATTCTTCTTTTTTTTTTTTTACATGTAATACCAAGAAGACACAAATCACATCATGCCTCCCTCAAGGCCATACACCCACTCCATAAGGCCACCTCTGCCTTTTCGAGCTTATAATGGTTCCAGTGTCTTCTGTACAGGGGAAAATGTCACAGAGTGCATGGAGTACATCAGTAATGTACGTATACCGTAATAAATAAATCTGGAACTTTTATATTAATATATAAAATTTTTTAAAAAGCCTGGTGACGTAGGCTGCTGTTTAACCTGTCTTCATGTTCTCTGTCTTTCTTTCATCCACAGGCGCTGTCGTCTCTGGGTTTGCCATCAACTCAAATAGACTCCAATAGAAATCAAGAGCTTGATATTATATTGATCCTAAATAACATGTATGATCTGCTGCAGCTCCATGAGTTTGCAATGGGAGGTGTGGAGGAACAGGAAGTCGTGCAGCTCAAGGTTAGACGTTTCACTCTCAGGATCTCTTCTGTAACAGTTCTCAAGAAAGGACCGGAGTGAGAGGGACACCAGGGAAGTGTAGGACAATGTTCAGGGAACTGGTGGAAAGAGTAGACCAGGTTCTTTTGGCAGAAGGGTGGATGTAAGGCTGAGGACCTGAGAGATGAGTGCAGCGTTGGGATGAAGGGTCAGATATTCAGTAAATCTGTGTGTCGGAGAACAGGCAGAAAGATTAACAGGACGCTGGCTAAGACCCGGTCCAAACGGGCAGGCTCTGATGCATGGGCATGTACTGGGAACAGGCAGATGGCTGATAAGCCCAAATAGGACATGAAGAGACAATCTGGCACTGAGGGAGAAGTGAGTCTGGTTTATATAGAGTAAGGAGAGCAGAGCTGATGTGACAGGTGCAGCTATTTAGGAGAGCCATGCTGGAAGAGAGGGAGAAATCAGCCTGGTCCGGTGGCTCTGAGATGTACCAAAATGACGGGTGAGAGAGGGGAAGCAACCAGGATGTGTACGGAATCATGGCATTCTTCAGCTCCAACTTCGTAGTTGTATGAATAACTTCTAACCTTATTCGTCTCGATCCCGCTTTCCTAGGACCAGCTTGAGCTTTCCAATAAGGACAATGACAAATTACGTAAAAGGGAACAGCACTTAGAAGCTAACATAAAGTCTTTACAAAGATGCTTGAAAAGTGAAAAAGAGGAGGTAAGAAGGCTAACTGTAAATATGACCGTATTAATGCCACTTAACCTCCATATACAATATGCATTATTGATTCATATTGAATAATATTTATATAGCAATATGCACAGTATTTCTATGCAGCGTCCAGTAATGAGTTTAAATATACTTATGTAGAATAAGTTACAGCTGTAACACTGTTATTGCTGGCCAACAGGTTCAAAAGCTTCAGAACATCATCGCAAGCCGCGCCACGCAGTACAACCACAGCATGAAGAGGAAAGAGAGGGAATTCAGCAGGCTTAAAGAGCACCTCAGTCAGTTACTCACTGACAAGAAGGATCCGAAACAGAGTATGGAAACATTATATTATCATTCTGCATTCAGTGCATTAGTATAGAAGTGTTAGTAGCCTGCTACATTTTGTTTTACTGGGACTGTGTGTATGTGGGTGTGTAAGTAGTGCTTTTTTTTCCCAAATAAAAGCACAGCACAGCTTGCCAACACGCAGCAGAGTAGGAGGAGGTCATTGGCTAGTGACTTACAGTCTATTAGTCCTAGGGTTTACAATTCTATTTATTTTTCTTTAAATGACGCTGTATAGCATAAACCAATGCATATTTCATCATCTCAAGGTAAAAATGTGTGCGGTGCTGTGTGCGTTGCGTCTTCAAAGGGCTGAACCCCTGTGTATAAGACGAAGTGGGTTTTAAAAGGATAGTTTTGATTTTTTTTTTTTTTTCCAATTCTGATGTAACCTTTAAAACTTTAAAACATTTTAATATTTTTTTGTTTTGCTGTGTTTTTTTTTTGTAAACATACTGGATATAGAGCTCAGAGTTGTGAAGTGACATCTTTTTTTTTTAGGAAAACCTAAATATGCAAGGTGATGAACTGAATTTTATTCTATTTTAACCAACTATACAGTACAAACATGATTGGCAAAATTTTTTTTTTTTTTTATGGGTCACATAGGCAACGAAATATCACAGATACACATGATCACGTGGTTGTTTTCATTGTTTTTATGACCAAAAAATAATTTAAAAATTTTTTTGTCACGTCTTTCCCATACGGCACTAGTGTTTTTTTTTTACACATTATAAAAGTAATGATAACATTTCTTCTCCCTTCCATATAAGAACATGTTTTTTTTCCCCGTCATTGACCTGTGCTGTATTACAGGCAGAGATCTGTGTCGCTTGGGTTTTAAGGGGTTAAATCAAAATTGACGTGTATATAAATATATTAGCATAGATTTTGATACTGTACTTATATGTTTTCTTGCTCTGCACACTGATCTTGAAGTTTTTCACCTGGAATAATGTAATTAATGGAGGCTAAAATCCAGAACACTTTCGTTCATAGGAACTAGCCATAAAGCTAGGTTTGGTAAGGTATATGGCTACAGTAGTTCCTGTGAAATAACAGTTAAATTTGTACTAAATACAGCGTAACTTTAAAAATACCACCTGTACTGCAGCAGATTCATATGAGTCCCAGCTGAACTTTTTTTTTGGAATGCATTTTTGCAGGGAGCGAGGGTTGTGGAGTTTTGCCCCGATTACTTGCATTGTACTATGTGACCGCACTTCACGGTCAGTGTGCAGAACAGGAAAGTTATTATAACAACCAAAAGCTATGGTAATGTCCTTACAGTATATGCACCTCAATATTAGGACAGACTATATTTAAGACAGATTATCTCTTTGACTTAAAACTCTTTAAGAGCAACATGCATGCCTAACCAGACAAGCAAGCGTAAAAGAGTTTATGGCCACATAATCCTAAGCCTACTGTAGATGTGCTAATATTTTGGTGTCACTGCTCATGGTGATGTATTTTGTCAACATTAACAGGATTAGTTCATTCCTTTTGTATCCTTATTGTCACTTTATCATAATAGACCAAACAATAGATGGCCTTATCGCATGTACTTGTATATCTGTGCTCTCTAACAGGGATGGAGGTTTTGAATTATGTTGAGAGGTCTGATGGCAGGAGAGGGCCACGGAGAACTGGAAGGACAGATTCAAGGTAACTTCATTTTGCGGTAGGGCTGTAACGGTAGGTAAAAGTCAAGTGCCAAAGTGAAAAAAGACATGGAATTTCCTTTCATTTATTAGGAATTTAAGTTGTAAGAATATAATCATATACAAATTCCCTGGATAAGGAATGCACGAAAAGGAAAGCACAACATCTGAGTTAGCTGTCTAGCATAACATAAGTACAGTGCTACCTCAGCATGCGGATTTAATCCGGAAGCACTTCCAGCAAGAAGACACGTCTGATAACATTACGTTGTCTCCTCAGTAATTGCTTCTAAATTGGGACGGATTACCTCTGAACTATATGTTTTGTTTCGTTTTGTTTACGGTTAATGCAAGCTAGAAAGCTAATAAGCTAGCTTCTAACACAAGTCTGAATCCCAAATTCCTGTTAAACCCCTGATCAAGGTCACTACTTGACTTGGTGTGTGGAACAAGGGATTGTACATCTTACATAGCGCACTAGCTTACCATTTCGGGATTCAAACCAGTAACATGAAAGTTTGCTGATATTTTAAAGCAGAATAAGTGGAAGTATAAAGTAAATCTTGTACAGTACGTTCCTCAAGACTGTCCACCACCTCCATGTACCTGTGTTAATTAAACTTTCCCTCAGTTGTGGAAGGAAATGCGTTGCCAGAGCAAAATCATACTTTTTAATCTAAAAAACTCATGTATAAAAGCAACATCACGCTTGAGGTTGTGCTGTTACGCTGAATATCAGCGTGGCTGTGATATCTTCAGCACTCAGTCCATGGCCTTGTGCCTATTGCTTCATAACAGCTGTACAGCAGAAATCCCTCTCATGAGATACTAATTAAGTATATGATACAAATATCAACTCATTTAAATCTCTGTAATGATGACCAGGTGTTTGCGACCGTGATATTTGTCCCCGGATCAGACAGATTTTTATTTGTATTCCTTTTCTATGTCAGACATGAAACTGAAATGTGCAAGACTCTTCTGAACGAGTTTGACAAACGCCAAAGGGACCTAATGATGGAAAATTACGAGTTGAAAAAAGTGCTCCAGCAAATGAAACAGGAAATGGTGCTGATATTAAGTTCAAAGAACCACGTCCAAAGACAGGTGGAATGCACTGAGTTTACAGATCAGGTCAGTCAATTATGAGATGAGATGCAATCCATCTTTTGTATTTTTTTTATTGCTGTCCTTTGCATGTTGTTCCGCATAATTCTGTACACCTACTGTAGTATATAGCTGATGAAGAGGAGACTTCTTTCAAGGGGACATTGGAGATGTCATGTGAACATGCTCGAGAGAAGCTTACCAACAGCATTCGGCAGCAGTGGAGAAAACTCAAAGATCATATGGAAAGCCTTGACAACAAAGGTATACTCAAGGGGAAAAAAGTGCACAATATGGCCAAAAGTTTGTGGACATCTAGTTATTAAACCCATATATGGTCCTTTTTCCAAACACAAATCCCTACAGTCATGACCCAAAATTTAGAGGAAAGCCTTCCCAGAAGAATGGAGGTTACTATGACAGCAAAGGAAAGATTAAAACCTTTGGTCATCTAATATATTAGTTCAATGGTATGATTCAATGTATGTACATTTTCAAAAAACTAAGATAAGCAAGTTGGGGTTAAACTCAGAACTGGATTGGATGACAAATGAATTACTGGACGGTCTGATAAGTATGAAAATGTTAAAGCATAAGCTATGGTCTATGGGGCATGGTGGCTTGTTGGTTAGCACTGTTGCCTTGCACCTTTCACCTTCGATAGTTTCATTCCCGTCTCGGCCTGTGTGCCTGGAATTTGCGTGTTCTCCACGTGCTTGGTGAGTTTCCTCCAGGAACTCCAGTTTCCACCCTCAGTCCAAAGACATAAAGATTAGGCTAACTAAGGTTAATCTCTTATGGGAAGGCTAAATTAGGCTAAATTGTTTCCAAATTGACCGTTGAGTGTGAATGAGCATGTGAGAGTGTATATGTTTGTATGACCTGCAATGGATTGGCACACCATCCAGGGTGTACCCAGCCTCCTGCCATAATTCTCCTGGGATAGGCTCCAGGCCTCCATCCAACCCTGAATACAGGATTGAGCGGTATAGACCTACAGATGAGTGAGTGAACGATATGGTCTTCAACATTACAAAATCTCAATACAGTGGAACCTCGGATTGCGAGTAATGCGGTTTGCGAATGAGCACAGATTTTTAATAAATTTTGACTTGAAAAACCGAGCAAGTCTTGGTTTACGAGTGCCGAGTATCATGTATCACACATGCGCTCTTGTTTTGACACCGAGCCTCACGTGATCACAACTGAGCCAATTATTTTTCTCTCTCTTGCCTGCTGGGTCTTAGTGCTCGTCTCTTACTGGTATAATCAACGTCTCACTCTCTGTTTCAGCATTTCTCCTATGTGTGTGCGCGCACATAATTTGACACCGACACACACACACACTCTCTCGCCTTTACACCCCGCTCCTCGGCTTCACACGCACATACAGACACACACTCTCTGCTTTACACAGAAAATTCACAGAAAAGTGCAGGTTCATTTGTCATTTTTTTTACTTTACAGCAGTAATTCCGTTAGTATGCGCTCACGCGAGGGTCATTAGAGAGATTTTTTTTCCCGTTAAAACAGTGTTTCTGTTGTGTGTGTGTTTGTTGTGAAACCTAAAAAGCGAGGTGGGGGGAGGGAGGAAGGGTTTTACTGTGTAAGACGAGGCGAGGGAAGGGTCTAATTCCACACACACAGACACACAAATACACACACAAACGGAAACACTTATCTGTCGGGATTTATTTAATTTTTTTTAGGTGAAATGCAGGTTAATTTGTTTTATTTTTACTTTATATATTGAATTAATTATTTTTATGTCCTTATTTTTTTGGGCTGTGGAACGAATTATTTGAGTTTTCATTATTTCTTATGGGAAAATTCTATTTGGTTTACGAGTGTTCTTGGAATACAGGTCCACTTTTGGAATACACTTTGCTTGTAATCCAAGGTTACACTGTACAATCAAACACTAGTGAGAGAGTTTGGACTGATCCATGAGGTACCATTTACAACCACTATTAAATCCTATTCTGATTTCATAACTGTTTGTATTGCAGCGGTGGCGTTGCAGTTGGGAAAAGGGGTCAACGAGGAGATGATCTCAAAGCATGTCCATCAGGAAGAAACCGAGAGACTCAAAATGGAGATTCAGCAATGCATGGACTTTATTCAGACTCAGCAGCAGCTCTTGCAGGTGAACAGCTACACACTTGTATAAGGTATTTGACCGTTTGGGTAAATTAAATTTCGACTTTAACTTCTGTGTGTTTCTGGAATCATTAGCAACAGCTCAACACTCCGTGTGATGAGGAGACGGCAGCGGTCCTGAATGACTGCTACATGTTAGAAGAGAAAGAACGCTTGAAAGAGGAATGGAGAACTTTTGAGGAGCAGAGGAAGACCTTTGAAATGGAGAGGAGGAGTTTTACAGAGGCAGCCATTCGATTGGGGAATGAGGTTAGTCACCATTTAAGGTATGAGAGGTATTACTCCCTTTTATTTCTCTATATTATCCCCTTCTACACTGATGCACCAATCCCAGTGTTTCACTAGTGCTTGGATACCATCAAGGTATGCCAGATCCATGCTTTACTTCTGAAACGCTGGCCTCCTGGGAACTCCCTTAAATGTCAACACTTGTAGAAATGGCTTGGAACAAGGTACGTGGGATGTGGCGAAAACTCCCACTAGCGTTCTTGTAACGTGTATGTGGTGTATTCAGATCATACAGACAGATGCGTCTCTTCCAGAAGTTGGCCACAAGCTATCCATTGATGTTCAAGAATCAGGCGTTCCACTTTCTGAATGCTCACTGGAACGACTGCACTGGTCTCTAAAGCCATTTCATTCATGGGCATATGATTTTCTTTAACATATTCTTTTGCACCGTTCAAATGTTTTACCACTTGCTTGATTTGTTCCTTCTGTAAATTTCAATCGGTCTTACATCTTACAAAATTTAATCGCAAGCCTAAGTTTGTTTAACGCAAGTCCCGTCACTCAGACAGCATTCCACGGTGTTCGGTGGGGTTCAGGTCAGGTTGCTTAGTGCACAGGGGATTGTCACTCTAGAACAGGTTTGGGCTCAATAGATGTTTAGGTGTTCGCATACAGTGTAACCTATTGTTGCTTTTTCTAGACACAATATTTATGTTAAGGCATGAAGAAATACAGGTTCCCTTTAAGCCATTTGTAACCTAGCGCTGGAAAAGAATGATAAAAAGACGAGTGCAACAGTTTGCCCTCAAGCCATGCACGCTAGTAAGAGAATGATACTTTAAATTGGAGTCTCCTCCAAAATTATTGGAACAGCAAGACAAAGGCTTTTGTTTTTGCTACAGATTAAAGGCGTTTGTTTTCTGGCTCAGAAGATGAATATGATCAGAAGTCTAGCTTTCCTTTAATGGTATTTAAACCTTGATGTGTCAAACAACTTAGAGCCTGGCAGACCATCTCGTTTTAGATGTGCAAAAGTATTTGGATAGATGAAGTAAATAACTCTTAAGATGGCCAACATGGTCATGCTGTTCTTCTTTTGTGATCTTTTCCAGGGTTGTACTGAAGCTTTCTTTAGTTGTTGTACTATATGTTTTGTGGGGTCTCTCCCTTCAGTCTTCTCTTAAGTCGCCAGTTAGGTCATGGTCTGGTGATTGACTTGGCCATGTGGAGGATGGTGCTGGGAAAAGGCCTTACCCTTCCGTACCACGATTGTGATTTATGTTAATAATAATGATCGATCAGCCTGGGCTTTTGCAAAAACAAACAAGTGGCTGTGTCATTCCAGTATTTTAAGATGGAACTGTACGTGTATGCCTTGCTACCATTCTTGTGTGGAGGCGCTTCTCAGCCAAGGGAGTGGGCTCACTCACAGTTTTGCCTAAGAACACAACCATGAATAAAGGACGGTGCAAAAACATCCACTTCTCCCAACCATCCAAGAACAGTTTGGTGATGAACAATGTATTCCCCAGTATGATGGAGCATAGTTACCATAAGGCAAATAATTATGTGGTTCGGGGGAACACAATATGGAAATTTTTGGTCCAAGGCCGGGAAACTCCCCAGACCTTAATCCCATTGAGAACTTGTGTTCAATCTTCAAGAGGTGGATGGACAAACAAAAACCCACAAACACCAAGCATTGATTATGCAAGAACGAGCTCCCATCAGTCACTTCAGTGACCCAGACATTAATTGACAGCACGCCAGGGTGAATTGCAGAGGTCCTGAAAAAGAAGTGTCAACACTGCAAATATTGACTCCTTGCATAAACCTAATGTAATTGCCAATAAAAGCCTTTGACACTTATGGAATGTGTGTAATTATACTTCCGTAACCATAGTAACATCTGAAAAAAAAATCTAAAAACACTCAAGCAGCATTCTCTTGGCCACGGCTATACACAAAAAAATAATCATAATTAAGTGCTATGATGTAAGCTTGGATTTTTTCTTTGGCAGAGGAAGATATTTGAGGAAGATCGCGCCACCTGGCTGAAACACCAGTTTTTGAACATGACGTTCACCGAGCAGATGAGGACACACAATGTCATATCAGAATGTAAGCCTCTGCATGCTTTAAGACTATAACTCTATGCTTTTTAAGACTTTCACACAGTCTCAAAGTATTATCATAATTGTTTACATTTTTCCAGATTCTGGTCAAGAGCAGAAACATATTTCAGCCCCGAAAACACCCCTCTAGCCACTGTGAGTCAAAGGCTGGTGAAAGCATGCGGTGGTGATTATTGTATGCCTGCATTTTTCAAAGACCACTGAACTGAGAGACCATCAGAACGAAGCTACTGTACGAAGGCGACATCCTGGGCATCATGTGAAATGTGATTGTTTTCGTAGTAGCTCACTGATCCATGCTTACGTTTGGTATACAGTGTCCTGCTTTGCTCTGATTTGGTATGATAATGCGGTATTTGTTGCAGAACCATAGGTTTGCTTATTGTTCTACATGATAGAAGAAATACAGATACCACTAAAGTGCTTCGGTCATGTTGTACAATGTGTGCATTTAATGCTTAATCCTTAAGCCTTTGACGTTTAAAGACTCTTTAATGGCAAGAAACTGCCATATTTTAAAAAGTAAGAGAGACACGCCTCTGTAACCATACAGTGTATCACTTAACATCTTCCTGTTGTATGGTTTGCATAGATATATATATGGATTTATGGATATAAGTTTCAGACTTTATTTGTTTATTTAAGATTTAATCTAATTATTAGTTTGTAGTGTTTAAGGTGTAGTTTGGTGTTCTTAGTTGTAGTTAGCAGTGGGAATCACCAAGGGCCACCCAATGCGATATTATCACGATACCTCAGTGTCGATTCGATTTGTATTGCGAGTCTGTAAGTATTAATATTCTATAAATATCCTGATTAATTTTTTTTTTCCAGATTTTGTTACAATTCCAAACAAATTTATAGCAAATTATTTTCTCCTGTCACACAGGATGCTCTATAGTTTAGAGCACCACCTACAGGATCATAGAGGGAAAGCAACTTTTTACCACTTCAAATGCAAACATACAGTACAATATATTAATTTATACATTTGTAATGTATATATTAAAAAATAATAATAAAAGTCAGTGTGGCACTACATGAATAGCCACACAAAAGAATTGTGATACATAACTGAATCTATTTCCCCACCTGTATTTAGTAGTTATCTCATTTATTTGGTGTGATTTCACTGATAATAAGTTCCTTGAAATGTCTATAGTCCAATTGATGTGAAAAAGTTTAATAAATAATGAAATGGATAAAGCAAAAATAATAATTAAATTATGTTTTATATTTCCAGTGTGCTTCATTTCATTCACTATTTTTATTGTTTCTTTTTTTAATGAAGCAAATCAGGCAAATAAATTATAAATATTACAATTACAATTAGCCACATTGCTAAGTTTTATATATATATATATATATATATATATATATATATATATATTATTTTCTCCTGTCACATAGGATGCTCTATAGTTTAGAGCACCACCTACAGGATGATAGAGGAAAAGCAACTTTTTACCACTTCAAATGCAAACATACAGTACAATATATTAATTTATACATTTGTTTAAAAATAATAATAAAAGTCAATGTGGCACTACATGAATAGACACACAAAAGAATTGTGATACATAACTGAATCTATTTCCCCACCTGTATTTAGTAGTTATCTCATTTATTTGGTGTGATTTCACTGAGAATATATGTATGTATATATGTATATATCGACAGAAATAATCGACAATTTATAATTAAACAAGGTCAGGTACAAAATATACTCTTCCATCTGAAATATTACTTCAGCTGAATGTTCTTAGCAAGGATTGATTGCAATTTGTTGATTGATGCAATAAATTAGTTTTGCACAAACTCAAACTCAAAACAACAAAACATTATTTATTAATATTTGACCAATTATGTAATATAAATAATTATAGAACTGGGAGGTCCGTGTGTTTTTGTTTTTAATATCCCTGAAGTTGAGTTTATCGTTGCTATATTAAATCCCAACCACAAGATGTCGCTGTCCCTTAATATTTTTTACAATACAAATAGAATACAAAACACATTAAATACATCTAACAATAACAACAACAGCAATAACAACAACAAAAAATGTATTCCAACAAATCAAACATAAAGGACAAAGAACTATAATGTGAAAGTCCAAAGTAAAGGCAAAAGACACGAAAAAATATCCATTCTTCTTCTATGCAGAATTCGTGACAATTTACTCGGAACTCGGAAATTTCCAGAACGTAATCTCATGCGTTTTCATATTTAAGCCGCATGACGTCGGCAATAAAATCAATGCTCACGGTAATTAATTGGTGTGTTAATTGAAGAATGTGTATGTTTTAATGCTTAATTTATTTTTTATACTTTTATACACCGCCTTGTTTAAGTGACTTATTGTATTAACTGCCAATTTACAACTAGGAGAACTCGGAATTTCCGCATTGTTTGAGAAATTCCAGTTCATCGTAATAGAAACTTCCCTGTTCCGACTTAGTTGTGAACAAAACATTTGCCCTGTCGAAGATGGCGCCGCCGTTGACATGTTTAGTTCATCCCACTCGGCTTAGGCTTGTTAAAATATTGCACGAGAACCTACTTTTTTTTTTTTTTTATCTTTCTATATGTCATATACACTTTTTTTTTCGTTTAAAGTTTTTAAGTCTCATCCACAAAAATATTTTCTTACGGAATATTTATTTTAGTGATTAATTCATGATTAGAGATTAATGAGATCTCCATATATAACTATATATAAAATATACAAACAGAACTCTAAATCAGCATATTTTAAATGTCGGCAACGTAGGACTATGGTTTGTAAATTAATTAAAACTGCATATAATGAAACAATATTTACACCTTAATTAATTTAAATATACTGATGTACGTTTATACAGAAAACGGAATTCTGAAGGACTTTTATGCTGTATATTTTCGAGGTCATACTTCCGTTATTGATTTTTGAGTCGCGTCTCAAACAGAGCTCCGTACGTGCACTGTGTGTAGTGTGCAAGTACAAACATAGAAGCCGTTTTTCTGGTCACTATGTAGGGCGTATCTAAAGGGAACAGGCTGCGATTTGGGATGGAGCCATGAAGTCAGCTTACGAATGACCAGAGATAGCGTTTGTTTATCCATGCCTGTTTCTCAGGAGGTTTATTTTTTTTGTGTTTAACGCGTTGGTGTTAAACTGATTGTGTTAAATGTGTGCTGTTTAAAGAGTTTGCATCGGTATAGGTAAGTTTGCAATTCATCAAGTCTGAAAATGCTTGCAAGTCAGCCTTTTCTTATGAACGTTATGTTAAATAAAGCATACAGGTGTTCTGTACATGTAGGTTTTAGCTGGATGCAATCACGTGATCACTGCATTGTGACCCTCAGGTGGTGCTTTAAGACAGTGCATTGGCACATCTGTCTATAGTTTAATTTATAAAGCAGTGCATTGGCACATCTGTCTATATTTTATTTTTAATAATAATACGAAAAAATGTTTCTGATGTTTCTCATCTTTATTTCTTTCTTTTCTAAACTTCATTATGTTTCTCATCCTCTCTGTCCCTCCATTATCAGATTCCCCTTTTGTATATTTTTTCCGCCATGGGCATTTTCCGTGTGTTTTCCCTCACCGTGGCGAGAATCAGCACCTCCAAACTCCATCAGCTTACTCTACTCCTTGCTGCAGCCCTGGCCGTGATGGCTTTCTACTATTTTGGCTCAGAAAAGCAGAACTTCTCCAGCACCACCAAGAGAATCAAGGAGACGCAGGCGAGCCACAACTCCAACCGCAATGATGCCGACCTCTCTGTGGACTCCAGGTCCGATCATCCAGAGGAGAACCGAGACCACGGAACACAGCAGACCTACCACGCTCTCATGATGTTCACGAAGATTAACACGAGCCGTACGATGCAGAACAAGTTCGAGGTGGCCATGCGCTCTTTGGCCAAACATGGCCGTTTCAGAGAAGAGGAAATTCTGGTTCTTCATTTCGTCTCAGATGGAGGCAGTAAGGAGCTGGGTGTGAGGGTGCTCCCCGAGCTGCTGCGGGATGCCACTTTTCTGTATGAGGTAAGACCCTGAGGTAAGAATCTGGACATCAACAAAAAGATCTCCAGGATGTCCAGTTTTTGGAGTTTGTATCCACCCTCTGTTAGGAATTTTCTAGACCTCCATCTCTACAGGCCACCAATGATTGTCAGGAGCAGAGTTGCTTGTAAAAATTGTAAAAATGCACTTTTAAGCTATAGTTACAAACGTTTGACTTTCCGTGCATTAGAAAGCATCATGCCAGACCATGTGGCATTCAAGGTCGAAGTGCGCTCTGCGATTTAGAGATCATGTTTAAGGGGAGTAAGTGAATAGCATGGGAAGTTTTGTAATGCCGTATTACCTTTCTCTATTCTATATACCTGTACCATGGTCATGCCATTTGGTCCTAACGTGATATAAACAAATTAGCCATAACATGCCTAATAAAACCGCCTAGTTAGTTCCCTGATGCCCCCGAAATGGACTCGACAAGACCGTCTGAAGGTGTGCTGTGCTAAATTATCATTCTGGTCATTATGACTTCAGCAGTAGATCCAGTCCTGTCAATTCTGAGTTTGGGCCTTCATGGGTCGGTCTGGCTTATCCAAGACATTCCACATAGGTATTCTTGATCAGATTGGACGAAATCTTGGGGAATTGGACGAAAGCACTACAATCAGAGAATGAAGGCGTTGTACTCGATCTTCAACCATTTACATAGGTTGTGAACGATTCCCCATGGGTCTGGTAAGTAGCTCAGTTTGTCCTGCCTTGGATCGCTTTTTACACAGTAGTTATTGATTATGGGCTACTGGTGATTGGACACAATTGGTTATGCTCTGACCCAGTTGTCTATCCATAGCAGTTTTGTCCTTTTCAAAGTACACTTGCTAATTTTTCCTGCTTTAAACGCATCAACTGTAAGAACTGACAGTTCACATTGGAAAGAGATAGTCAGTGTTCTTCACATCGCTCCTCGACGGTGTTAATGTTATAATTGATCACTATATAGGAAACATCACTACTCTACTCGAACAGTGCTCAGAGAAAATTTTATTGACTGTGTGGTTGCGCGTGATTCACATTTCATTATACTGCATAACATTAACGCAGGTGAACCGGTCAGGTGAGTTCAGTAACACTAGTATATAAATGATAATGTTACTGAACTCACCTGACCTGTTCACCTGTGTTAATGTTATGTAATGTACTGGTGACAAGATCATGGCCACTCAAGGCTCTATTATCCCTGTGGAGACTAAAGGTCAGCTCTTCTGGTCTGATCCCACGGAAAAGCCAATGTAGCACAAATTGGTGGGAAAAGTGAACACTGGTTGTGATAGAAAGGTATCAGAAGACTCAGGGCTTGGTTTGTATGGAGCTTAGCAGGAAAAGAGTTCAAGGTTGTTGCTCCGTCCTCCGAATTCACCAGATCTCAATCCGATCCATGTCTGATCCAGGTTGCAACTTGAAGCACTGCTGCTAATGTCCTGGTGTGAGACACCACAGCACACCTTCAGAAGGATTTTTATATCCCTGGATATAAAATGGATGGATCAGAGCTGTTTCGCTGTTACGAGGGGAACCTACACGATATTACCCTCATTGCTGGTTGGTGTATAATTACGGTATATACTGTATGCATTACCCTAAACATTTTTACCCGAGAATTGACATAAACTGGGCCAGTAGATCTGTTCACTTCTGGCTCACCAGGTGGCAGCGGCAGCATTGTATTGAAAAGGACACACACACACACACACACACACACACACAGCAAGTCCATGTGATCTTCACTGCCCTGTGCCAACAGACAAAAAAGGTCACACAGCAGACATTTCCGCCTCGGTTGCTGCCAGGGACAAAAACTCTATATCTCTCATCCCTCGAAGCTCCTGAGGGAGAACACAGATTCACTGGAGCTATATCGTGCTCTTCGGTTGTTTTTTTGGAAAAGATCTTAACTAGGCAACAAGGCTATTGTGTGAAGGGGTAATTTTTGCTAAAGGCTGCAACTATGCACATGAGGAGTCACATGGCCTGACAAACTTTTACCAGTAACTTGGATAGAAAACAAAAATGTTGTTTACGATTGAGATCTCGTCACATGATTGACCCGGAGAGGAAAAAGAGAGAAGATTAAACAGATGTGATCAGAATCAGGTCCCATGTTTTGTAGTGAAGATTTAATAACCATTAAAAGCATTTAGGAGCGTATTATTATTATTATTATTATTATTATTATTATTGTAAAAGCTAAATTTAACAATGATGCACTATGGCCAGAAGTATGTGGACAACTCACCATGAGACCCCGACCCTACCGAACACTCTTGTGATGAACTGGGACTACTGGAGCCTTCTGACCTCATTTAACACTCTTATGTCTGAACTATTACAAAGCTCAACATGTAAAATCTAGCCTTTACAAAAAATGATTAAAATGTTCAATAAGCACATGGGTGTAATTTAATCTTTTTTTTAATACAGTGTGTTGAATGAGCTTAATTAATAAAACATACTTCATTACTTTTATTGGTTTATATACCAGTGGGCACATGGGGGCATCATTGCTCTGTTTGAATCACTAGAGGTTTGTCTCTCAGCGCCTGAATTCTTCTGGTTCTACCAGTGCCAGCACAACTTCACTTGCTCAGCAAAACCCATGCTTGGTCCTGATGCTCTTCCTGGGCTCAGGGGCAGTTAGTTGGCGTTGAGCCACGTGTCCGGATTACCCTAATCCGGTTCTTTTCAGCGCCACATCCTCATACGCAGACTTTAACGTTACTAGTGTTGTATAGGATCTCATAAAAGTCCACTCTGGGTGCTTGTCTTGTGCTACAGGGGCTCAGTGATTCCAGCTTTGTTTATTTAAATGTTAATAGACACTACAGTCTAATAATAGTCTCCCTCACATCACAAACTCGGTGCGCTTAAAGTAAGTCAAAAGTAAGAACCTCATCTGATCATAGAGCCAGTCAAAGTTCATGTTTTGTCTTGGGATCCCCTGGGTCTTAAGGTTGTGTCTAAATGAAAGAGTTGATGAGAGTTCTTCCAAACCTGTTTTTTTTCCATACATTATCCTCGGAGACTAAATTATGCGTCCAGGAATGTGTGTCTACCTGACAGCGGTGCCCATGTGCACTTGTTTAATGTCCCATTTCAAAGAGGTAAGGCATTAATATGTTGTTCCTTCTTTCCCTCTATAATAAACCTCACTCTTCTGGAAAGGCATTCCACTAGATTTTTTTTTAAGTGTGTCCATGGATACTCGTTAAAGATGTCTTTGACTGCGCTAAAGTCATTAACGAAAAACGTGCAATTAAGAGTTTCCAAATCTGACGCCATGGATGTTTTTCAGCATGGTCGTACTAACGTGGCCATGTTGTGTTTGCTCTTCCATGTATTAAAGACTTTAGGAAACTGATGGTAAATAAAGGCCCAAGTGAAGTCTAACTTCATCCAGGCTGCCACGGCACTATTGTAACAACCATTGTTGTGATTTTTAAGGGAAGTACCAGTAGCCGAGAGCAGCTGTTCAGGAAGCTGGAGTCGTACCATTCGTTCAACTGACTCAGGATCAGCCGTTGCAGCCACATCTTTCATCGCCACTATAAGAATCCGAAGCCGAAAACATTCCCCCAGCAGATGGGCTGTGTTTCCAGGAAGAGCGCTGAAGGAAGTCAGGAATAACACAGACTTCCCTTGTGTAGGCGTCAGCGTGGTGTCTGAAGCCGATGTGTGCAAGCAGTTCAAGAGAGGATAACGTTGTTGAAAGAATTTTTTAATAAACGTGCAAAGAGTTCGAGTGACAAGTAGTTTGTGGAGATGGTTTGAAAATGAGGCTTTAAATTTTGAGACACTTTTTGGTCTTGTTTAGTAGTGATGTCGTTTAGTAGTGAGCTGTACTCATTGAAATGTAACTCCTTGAACATATTTCCTTCCAGGCATGTTTTATAGCTTTACAGTAGAGCGAACATAATGTTTGATTAGTACAGTTGAAAACAAACGTACACATGCATGTACAGTACAATTGCATGCTCCCACTTCCTCCCACTCGCTCCAGACATTTCGATCTACAGGATCCTTAATTCGTTGCAGAATGTGTGGCTGTGCGGCGTGTTGGTCGTGTAAAACCCACTGAGTGACACCTTGTGTATACACCTAAGGTTGTAGTGTTTTTGCACCCTGAAGTGACAGCACATATTTTGGTTTGGCGAGGTACAGATGGTGCACGGTGCCAGTGCTTAGTCGACATATTGCCGGTTGTGGTTCTCCCATGCAGAATCCAACATCCTGCAGAGATAAGATGCACTGGTCTGGCCATCTAATTATTGCCCACTGACCCTGCTGAATTCAGCAGCTATGCCACAGAGTCCTCCTTTTTGGGGATGAGAAAACCTTGGCTTATGGTTTTGCATCCAGATATGATGATGATAGCATTGCATTGCAGATCTACTGTCCGAAATGGAAAAAGAGATTCGGCACTGCCAGTCATTTTAGCGAACTCCTGAACACGTGAGCTCATGATACGTGGGTTTTTCCAGTAAAAGCTGCTAGCTGTTCTCCAGGGACTGCTAGACTGTGGCTCAAGGTGTACAAGCCAGACTTGTCCACCGTGATTTCCTAACAGCCTAGACTAGGGTCTCCTTTTGGTATTAGAATCAATTAAGGCACATCTTAACTACCAGATAACTGAACTATAATGGGCGTGTCATGGGTTTTCCTGCCACTATGATGATAAGACTGTCTTGTCACTGACCCGAATTTGAACCTTTTACTGAAATATGTTGGTAGTTTGCTTTTAAACAGTTGATTGACTCTGGGGTACCATGAGTCAGAGGGTGTTCGGATGATACGGTGTCCAAAAGTTTGTAGACCATTGACCATAATGCCTGTATGTGCTTGTTGAACATTACGTCACAGATTTGGTCCTCCTTTGCTGTTATAATAATAATAATAATAATAATACTGTCCAATCCATGGTAAATGGAATTGTCTTGGAAGCAAAATTCTTTTACAATACTTTGTATTCCAGTTCAAATGTATTCCTAATGAACAAACCAGAGGTGATGGGCTGCAAGGAAAATCTCCATTAAGGAAGAAGAGGAAGAAACCTTAGAGGAAGCAGAGTTAAAACCCATCCTCAATTAAAATCCCCTGACGTCAGGGCTGAGAAAGCCAATGGTGTTCACTGGGGTTGGAGTTTGGACACTCGCGGTCTTCCACCGAACCACTGGCCAACTACAGCACCAGTCAAGTTTTCTACATACCTAGCCGTTACGAAGGCTTTACAGAGCATAAATAGCAGACTCTTATCAACTGTTCAAAGGCAAATTATCGCGTATTTTGAATGGAGCATTGTTTTACAATGTAGGAAGAAATACAGTACCAACCAGGAAAGACTATGGAGTTAGAATGCGTGTCCAAACTTTTGACTTTTTTTAGAAGTGATTTTTTGGAAATCATTTCTAACTGGAACAAGTTTGGTCCTTGAATTCCAGTGTAGGGAAATTGTAATGCTACAGAGTACAAGGATGTTTGTCTGTTTCTAGCATTGCTGGCTTCTTCAATTTGTTAAAGCATTGATGTTCTTATGTTTAAACCACCATGACTTCTATATAATATTTCTCATGGCTTTATTTGGACATAAAACTAGAACCGGAGCTGCCTGTAACCTGTCTGCCTTTACTATATTTACACAGCCTTAATAGTAAACTGAAGAGCACAATTAAACATTTATTATGTGTTAAGTCGAAAACTTAATTAAGTTTCAAGATGATAAAGAGACCTTAGTGCTGAAAGAAATTTGCTTTATTAATACTTGCAGGAGTATTCTCCGAAAGGGCCTATGAGACATTACCTCCTTGCCTGTCTCGATAAGATTTAGATTTCTGTGTTTCAGGTGGTGTTTCATGATGTTAATCATCTGACCGAGAAGCTCTTCCCTATTGTGGAGGCCATGCAGAAGCATTTCAGTGCAGGCTCTGGAGCTTATTACAGTGATTCCATCTTCTTTCTTTCTGTGGCCATGCATCGCATCATGCCTACAGGTGAGCCTGGCTGCTTTACCGAATCCAGATTCCCCATCCTGCTGCTTTTATTGCTTTTATCATCAATATATACAAATGAACCAGCTTCATTGGCAGCCATACGTGTCTACACTATAAGGATACATGGTATGGTTCAACTCATGAGCAGTTCATTTGTTCGCCATACTTTGTTCTTCCTGTCATTGAAGTACTGGTTAAGAAATTAGAAGTATGTAAGAACTTTCTTTAAATGTTTTTGGAGCAATCTGATTCTGTTTACATGCTATGGTTCAACACTCTCTAGTTCCTCTGCTGAAGTCTTTTCTTGGTTTTTAACTTTGACACACACACACACATATATATATGTGTATGTGTGTATGTGTGTGTGTGTGTGTGTGTGTGTATGTGTATACTTACCTCTTCGATCAGGCATCATTAAACAGAGGACCGTGGTCCGGACCCGGCCCAAGTGACGGTTCTATCCGGACCCTAATGCTTTTCTTATAAATGAGACTAACTAATATACCAGTAATTTGTCTCTTTTTACCTTGAGGTGGGTGTGGTTATACGTGTCTCTAAATAGTGCAAACGAACGCCATAGTTTACAGTATATGAACAGAGTGTGCAGCAGAAACAGAAATGAAAGCGCGACTAAGCATGGCTTACTTGCTCGCCCTATCATGGCATGGCTTAAAGTGCTCGCCCTATCATCCGGAGATCACGAGTTTCGATTCCTGGGTGATTCTGTAGCCTTTCGCAGCCGAAGCCCTAGAGAGAGCTGATTGGTAAGCGAGCAGTTTGAAAAATACGTGGTCGCCTGCCGTCACGTGGTTCGGAGGAAACGCGTGATAGTCTTCGGCCCTCCCGAATTGGACACAACTACATTACGGAGAAAATCGCGGGAAAAAAATTATAATAAAAAAAAAGAAAGAAAAAGCATGACTTACTTAAAGAAAAAGGAAAGTAAATTATGAAAACTGAACATTCAAAGTATCAATGTGCAGTGGAACCTCGGATTGAGAGTAACATGGTTTGCAAGTGTTCCGCAAGACGAGCAAAGATTTTTAATACATTTTGCCTTGAAAAACGAGCAAGTTTTGGTTTATGAATGCCGAGTATCATGTCTCACACATGCGCTTCTTGTTTTGACACCGAGTGTCACGTGATCACAACTGAACCAATGATTTTTCTCTCTTGCACTGCGGAATTGTGGGTAATTGTATCCTCTGCTGGGTCTTAGCGCTCGTCTCTTACTGGTATAATCAACATCTCCCTTTCTGTTTGAGCATGTCGTTAGTCCTATGTGTGTGTTCGCGTGCGTAATTTGATTTGTAATTTGAAAAATTAAACTCACACACACACACACGCACACACTCGCCTTTACACCCCCTTCCCCGGCTTCACACACACATACAGACACACAGTCTCTGCTCTACACAGAAACTCTGCTCTGCCGCGAAGGTAAAGTGCAGGTTCATTTGTTTTTTTTTTTTACTTTACATCAGTGATTCTGTTAGTATGCGCTCACGCGAGTGTCATTAAAGATGGTCTTTGCTAATTTTTCAAATAAAACAATCTTTCCGTTAATGTGTATACACCGCCTGCACACATAAAAGGAAACACTTATCTGTTGGGATTTATTTTTTCTTTTATTAAAGGTCAAGTGCAGGTTAATTTGTTTTATTTTTACTTTATATATTGTATTAATTATTTTTGTTTTTATTTTTTTGGGCTATTGAACGAGTGATATGAGTTTTCATTATTTCGTATGGGAAAATTTTATTTGGTTTATGAGTGCTTTGGAATCTGAGCCTGCTTCTGGAACGTAATCCAAGGTTCCACTCTATGTTTATTCTTCCTATGAGAAGTTTAAAACCAGTTTATCTCGTAGGTTCCGGAACATTGGTGGTAATAAAAAGAGAAAAAAAAAAAGAAAAGCGCCACCCAGACCAAATGCTGCTCATTTAACCAAATAAATCCTCAACAGTCCGATGAGGGCATATAAAATACTGAAAAAAAAAAACTGAAAGCCCAGTATGACCGAGCAACCAGAGTACTTTCATATTCATTTACAGCCCAGCTTAGTGCAAATGAAGATTCACTAAAAATCACTTAAAGATTTTTATACAACATACAAATGCAAGGAAATATACAAGGTTGTCAACTGTTCACATGTTTAGCATATTTACTGAAAATGTACAATAAATATTATTGAAATTTTAAATTTCTTATTTTTGTATAGACTTATAATGACTGCATACGTAGAGATCTTAACCCATCCACAAACCTCAGCTTGAAGATTTTATTGACCAGACCTTAAATTTTTATTTAGTAATCCTGTCCTAGAGGTTGTTTTTTTTTATTTGGTCAACTGATGTAAATGGGTTTTTTATCACAAAGGGAGAAATTCTTTTGCCATCCACCATTTTTTTTAATTTTTTTTTTTACATGATCTCTTGACCATTTGGTGTTCCTAAGCTTCTGAGTTTATTGCATTGGGAATTGTTTTGATGTACTTTTAGGAAGTAAAGCCAAGCAGCCATGTCTGTAACATTAATGAGCTAGTCTAAATTGAAAGATGGATGGCTATTTTCGTTTTTCTTTTATATATATATATATATATATATATATATATATATATATATATATATATATATATATATATATAGTTGGACTCTCTGTAGTACCACAATCTTTCAGTCCATGCCTTTGGACTCAATTGTCATCGTACAGAAATTGGATACTACTCTTAACTAGATGTCAGTGACTTAGTAATTAGTTTGTTATATTAGTCACCAAGTTACCCAGTCTGTGCCAAACCTGGTTTGTTTGTAGTTGCATAGTGTTGTAATTTTCCTTGACCCATTTTGCCAATAACTGCATTTTAGCTGTTTTTTTTTTATTTTATTTTTTTTATACTTGTTGCATGAGCATTTGTATTTTTTAGCGAACTGACCGCTCATAACTACCGAGGTCACAGCTGGAGCGTATGTGTGCGCAAGCACAGAAAAAGCTGAATATTCACCCCACACTGCGAGGTTGCATCTGGACATCTGCTTTTTAGAATGGACTCACAGAAATTGAGTTTGGGCTTTGATCAAGAAATAGGTCAGTACGTAGCTTTCTTCTCTTCCTGCTGTTCATTTTTTACGGATCTTTCCTATGGTTTTTAATGAACATATTTGAATGTCCGTCGGATTGTGTACATTTCGACGAAGCTGCACACATCCTGTTTTATTCGTGGTAAATATGCGGCCACTGGAAGAGGTAGCTTTGTACTGGTAAATCACATAAGCGCACACAGGGTGCCAATATTAAATTAGAAAAAAAAAAAAACATTTCTGAGTTGAGTGTAACATGCATTAAAAAGTAATTTAATCAATAATTTACTGCAGTCATTATCCAACTAGCTTGCAGTCCAGATGGTTTCAGATCTGTCAGTCTACCAGATAAATATTTAGCAAATTCCTTTGTATCTCATTCATTCTTATCTTTCCTGACCATTACAACATTGCAGTTAAAAGTAGAGTAGCTTCCATATTTAAAAACGGATAAGCTTCAATCATCTCATGGACAAATATTCAGGTCAGCGACTCTGAAATCTTCATAACCCGGACCTTTAGGTAGATTGTAATGCTGAAAACAGGATTTAAAGGAAAAAACACATGCAAACATGGAAGCACGATAGGCATAGTACTTCACTCGCTGTATGTCCATGTTCTCAGCTTTCAGACAGATTTAAATATCAGCCAAGTAACATTCAAGGACCTGGGTAACATGCGTTTCAATAAAGTTGTTATATTTTCCGCTTGCTTGCAAAACATTTGTACATCCAGTGATGTAAACTTTTAAAGCACTTTTTGTAAGTCGATCTGGATAAGAGCATCTGCCAAATGCCTAAATGCAAATGTAGTTAATGACCACCTTATGTGCGCCTAAGTCCATAGACCTCACTGGAAATGGTGTTTTTGTAATGATGTTATTTAAACTCAACAAAACAGAACCATATGTGGTTAATTTGTAGTAAATAAACTGGTCTGCAGTAAGGAGTTCCAGTTCACACAAAAAGTGTTAATGGTAATGAAAGTCAGGGCTCTGTGCTGGAAACTCAAGGTCATCCACTCCAACCTTTGCAAACTACAGTGGAACCTTGGATTACGAGCGTAATTCGTTCGATACTCTGCCCTCGTAAACCAAGACTTGCTCGGCTTTTCAAGTCCAAATTTATTAAAAATCCTTGCTCGTTTGCGGAACACTCACAAACCACGTTACTCGCAATCCGAGGTTCCACTGCATGTCTCCATGAAGCTCGCTTTGTGCACAGTGTAATTATGATACAGGAACAGGATTGAGCTTCTTAAGTCACATTATTATTATTATTATTATTATTATTTTATTTTTTTTGGATTTTTCCCCGATTTTCTCCCCTAATTTTTTTTAGTCGTGTCCAATTCCTCCCCGTCACTAGGGGGCTCCCACATTAAGGCTACTACTACCACTCATCCGGGAGGGCCGAAGACTATCACGTGTTTCCTCCGAACCACACAACCGCATCTTTTCGAACTGCTCGCTCCACACCGTTGGGGACGTCGTAACACACTCGGAGGACAGCGCTATCCGCTCCCTCCGCTGCGCGAGCTCACAGACGCCCCTGACTGGCTGTAGAGCCGTGATTAATGTGGGAGCACAATGTACCTCTCATCCCTCCCCTCTGAGAGAGCTCGGCCAATCAGCTCTCTCTAGACCTCCGGCTGCGAGAGGTTACAGCACCACCCGGGATTCGAACTAGCGATCTCCGGATGATGGGGCGAGCGCTTTAACCACTGCGCCACTCGGAGGCCCATTATTATTATTATTATTATTATTATTCATGATAACTTGAGTATTTTCAGTCCCGAATAAAGCAGATGGCATTATGCGCCTAGCTGGTCATTAAACACAAAAAGAAGAAGAGAACTAGGCCATCAATCTTCGCTTTATGCCTAATATTTTTGATATTTTGGGAAAGACCTACGCTCTCAGGTGCCATCCTACTTTATCAGCTATGGCTATGATGTCAGAGGGTGAGCTCGGTGAGAGCTATGCATACACAGAGATTTTGGAGGTGATTCTCTTCCGTATTCTGGTTCAATTGGCTTCAATCTGTTCAATCTGATTCGACCCATGCCTCAGTTCACCGTACCATACTCAAGACCACCTTTTACAGTAGACTCGGGTGCCATTCTCAACCCAGGAAGGCTTCTGCTCTGATCTGAACACAATGATTTAAATAAGCGTAGTCAGAACTCCTGTTCCACATGCACAAATATTCATGAAACTTTGAACTAATTAACTTTTATTAGTTAATAAAGTTTTTTATATAGATATTACTGTAACCAATATTTACAATTATATACAGTATTTTCAGTCCGTAAGGGAATGTACTAATCTAAAGTCAGATATGTTGTATGTGTGCGTGTGTGGGGGTGCGGTTTCAATGAATCAGTCCGGGAGCACAATGATAGAAAATGTCTGCCTTGTAAAGCTGTCCTGATGGTGAATAATCCTTATTTCGGAAAATCCTCAACAAAACAGAGTTGGCAGTCCAATACAGAGGAAAACAGCTGTGAAACAAAAAACAAAATGGCATCCGGGATTCTCCTCGCGATTTAAAGATGAGGAGACAACACTGTTTTCATTCCCGTAGGCATGGTTACAGTTTTTGGCCACATGAGGTATGGGGATTGTAGGGAAAGGGTTCAGCGATGTATAAGTGGAGTGGTACGCTTTACATTGTATATTCCTGTCACAGGTGTATAAGACTCACTTTGTTGGACTTCAAAACAAATCCGAACGTGCTCACGGAACAGCATTTGTTTGTAAGTCGGGGACAAGCTGTATTTGCATTGTTGTTTCAACTAATTGAGTGTACACTTTATCAGACTTCTTCATTAGGCACTAAAGTTGTTAAATAAATCAAAAGTTTCTTTTGTTTTAATATTGTTCTATAATTTTGTGCACAATTTTATTCTCAGACCTTCTATTAGAGATGCACCGATTGCAACGGTCTTGCCCAATGTTGATAAATCTGACTTGCCGATATTGGTTTTGGCCAATTTTAAATTGACTTTTCTAAGAACTATAATATACAGAATAAAAAAACTTTTGGAACTATTATTTAATTAAAAATTAAATTACATATCCATAAAAATGCTGAACCGTTGAATAGATTTATAAATTTCTTCAAAACTGCACTGGCTCCTGACATTGTCCGGATTACAAGCCGTTTTACACAATTCGAATCCAACTGGACACTGCACATGCACCATTATAGGGCGGGAGAAATGCACAGAAGCCCAGGTTTGGTTCGTGCCGCTGTGATTGATGTGAGCATGCAAGAGTGGATGGGTAAATGCTCTCTTTGGGATCACAGAATATTAGCTGCATTCGAAATATAATGAATAAAACTTTTGCGATTGACATTCATCACCAGCCCGCATGTTAACAATGCTCATGGTCTTTAGTCACAACCAAAAAATGAGCATGTTCATGCACAACATCGTCAGACTCGTGATCTGAATCGAGACGGTGAGAGTGCTCGTGGTTGTATGGAACTTCGTGGGTGTTCGGAACAGGATCGGGTGAAGCCAGAGTGCGCTCAGATGGCAGGTCATTACTGACCAAGCTAAAAACGATCTGATTGCGGTCACTGAATCATCGATCGGAACATCTTTACCTTCCATACTTTAATGGTTTCATTTAAAAAGTGCTAACACTAAACTGTATGGTGGGTGGAATGTGACGATATAAAAGAAATAAATGTGTCAGCTCCCAAGCGGTGCAGCGACAAACTTTCCTCCAAGTGTGTTACACCATCCTTTACATTGCGGTTGCAGTTTCACAAAGGTTCGATTCATATTTCATGACTTATTTGTATTCAAGATCCGTCACCCACTGAATGAGTCCATTTCTGTGTCTAGAGGGGAGTGTGTCTGTTCCCGTTGCTCTTTCTGGTCTGATCCAGCTATCGAACCCTCCCCGAACAACTGGTCAATAATGGCTAATACCGTAGCACAGTGTTTGTGCTGTAGGGAAGGGGGGGGACACTGTGTGTCTCATAGTCTGCTCCTCTGCTTCCTGATGGTGTCCTATATACCAGTACCAGTCTGTAAATATGCCAGACAATAGAGGTTCCCACTGTCCTCTTAATAATAATAATAATAATAATAATAATAATAATAAGGTTAAGTAATTAATTAAGGTTCTCACCTTAATCTTAATAATAATAATTATTATTATTATTTACCATTTTAACATTTGTGTGCTAGCAGGTTTGGTAGGCTTCCGTTCCTCGCCACAAATGTTGTCAGCCAAATTCCATGTGACTGGCAGGTCACATGAAAAGGCATCTTAAGGGTAGGGCAAGAAAAGATTGTTGTAATGTAAGGAGATAATGCCTTACTTTAGCTTTCAACTTTTCAAGAAGATAAATGCAAAGACGTACTGCAATAGCAGGACCATTACAGTGGCCATGTGCCAGTGACGGACCATTGTACTCGAGCTTTGGGGCTTTTCTTTGTGCCGTGTTGTGCATTTGTGACCTACTAAGTTTATCCTCCCAGATTTCATATTAAATATTATACTTGAGGCAGAAGTTGACCAGTTTGGCTGCTTTTGTGTCAAAGGGTTTCGACACATGGTTTTATACTTTTGGATATACACACATCCTTACGTGGGCCTTACACAAAAAAAAACGAAGCACAAAATTGTCTAGAATGTCTTTATGCTGTATGTAGCATTACAATTTGCTTTTACTGGATCTAAAAGGTTCAAACCTGTTGCAGCATCTCTATGCTCGGATGCACAAAGCGGACTGCATGGTGTGTTAGGTTTGTAGTGGAAGTGCTGTGAAAAGCCCTGATCTTTGACCTGGTGGGACGAACTGGAACACAAAGTCCCCACAGCCCTGTCCACAACTTTAGAGTAAAGAATAAACTGATATGATGATATAGTCCGGCGTCCACAAACCTTTGGGTTACAATCACTTATACATGGATAGTATGTGCGTTCAAGGCGGCTGTGTGTTGATATCTTGAATGGATTATTGTGGTTCTTGCGCCGTGTGAGTAAATGAAGCCAACCAGCAAGTAATGGCTTAAAGTATGTTAATCTATAACTGCTCGGAATGAGTAAATCATTACAGTGAATCTGATGGGACAGCTGTGTGCTTATAAAGTGGGTCAGGAGACGCTGGCAGAGCCTGAGAGATTAAGGGGTTAAGCGCACAATTAGGTTGACCGACATTCGTCCCATTTTGTAACACTCTGAATCAGCGCTTGCTGTTGTTTCCATTGGGGAAATGAGGTGGAGACTGGAGTATAATCATAATCCACTAAGTCCATCTGGACTCCCACCTGCCACCTGCTGTGTTTATTATCATAGCCACGGCTGTCTTCTTCAGTCAGTAAGCCACCTGTGTGCAGCGTCATAGGTATGGGATCGCCTGTTGAGTTTGTGACCTGGTAATTAATTATAATTAATGCATAGTAATTAATACCAAATCATGAATAAGATTCGATTTAAGCCTGAATTTCTTCAAAAGTATGAAATAACACATATGGCATTAGGTTACCAACAGCAGTCAGTTGTTATTTTAAGACAAGACTTATTTTAAGACACGGAGGTCTTCTGGCACAGTTCCTGCAAGGACCGTATCGTCAGGTGCATTTTCGCGAAACCCAGAGGAGAAGATCATTCAAAATTTAGGCATATACATCCAACTATCAACTGTTGAAAGGAGAATATTGTATATTACATTGTATATTTTGTTTTATAGTATAGAAATTAATACAAATCAGGAAAGACCATGGAACTTTTGACTCGTATTTGCTCAACTGCTCTTCAATGCAAATATCTAATCAGCCAATCACATGGCAGCAATACGGTGCATTTAGACATTGCACACAGATGGTGTCGGGACAATATGCTGATGTTCAAACAAACCGAGCATCCGGGAAAGAAAGATAATTTAAGTGTCTTTAAAGGTGGCAAGGTTGGTCCCAGACAGGCTGGTCTGAGTATTTCTTGGCTTAAACAGAATCCTCTGCAAAAGAGAAAGTACAGTGTAGCGTAATCAGCTCTGGGTGTAAATGCCTTTTTGATGCCAGGGGTCAGAGGTGATTGGCCAGACTGCTTGGAGCTTGGAGCGGATCGAATGGCAACATTGACTCAGTTAACTTATTTTTGCAACCGAGGTGTGGAAAAAATCATCTTGGAACACACAACACGTCAAACCTTAGAGCAGACGACATCGTGTGCCGCTCCTGTCTGCTAAGAACGTTAAACTGAGGATGCAATTCACATGGACTCAGAAGGTTGGCCAGATGTTGCCTGGTCGGTTGGTCGGGTCAGTATTCAGTGTAAACTACATGAAAGCATGGATCCATCCTGCCTTGTATCTACGGTTCAGGCAGGTGGTGGTGGTGGTGTAATGGTGGAGATTTTCTTGCCACACTTTGGGCCACTTAGTACCACGTAGAGCATGGTTAATTGCCACAGTCTACATGAGTATTGTTGCTGACCGTTTCCATCCCTTTATGCTAAAATCATCTTGGACTGGTTTCTTACACATGGCAGTGAGGTCACCTTACTCAAATGGCCCTATATATTGGAAAATCATACGATGTGTTTCTGTGTGGCGGCACGGTGGTGTAGTGGTTAGCACTGTTGCCTTGCACCTCCAAGGTCCAGGTTCGATTCCCGTCTCTGTGTGCATGGAGTTTGCATGTGCTCCCCGTGCTTGGTGGGTTATGTCCGGATTCTCCCGGTTCCTCCCACAGTCCAAAGACATGCACATTAGGCTGATTGGCATTCCCAAAATTGCCCGTAATATGTGAGAGAGTGTATATGTGTTTGTGGCCTGCGATGTCCAGGGTGTACCCCGCCTCGTGCCCTAATCCGCCTGGGATAGGCTCCAGGCCCCCCGTGAACCTGAATACAGGATAAAGCAGTATAGACGATGTGTGAGTGAGTTTTTCTGTGTCATGGATGTTTTTGCATCAGCATGGCCGTCCTATCTCTCATTCCCGTGAACTCATGACTAAAGAGGCTAAGAGTGATGAATTAGTTTTGTTCTGCAGATCGTAAACACACCTTTAATGTTCTCCACTGCCCACCTCAGTAGCTGTTGCCTGTTACAGGACCATCACTCAGTTTCACCATACTTAATGTTTGTCAAGAGGTAATGAGTAGAAATAGCTCATTGCTTATTATATTAGCAAGAAACAATGAGTTAGTCTAAAAAAGAAAAGAAAAATCACTTAAGATGTATGGTTGATTGCATTTATTGTCCTTTTGAGGAGTTAGTTTGTGAAGGTTGTGAATGGTTCTGCATCAGTCAGATTCCGGCTCTTGTTCGGATCGGCATCAGGCTGGTTCTGCTCCTTCTCATTGTTCGGGTTGCTTTCTATGCACTTGGCTTATTTTCTAATTTCTATTAAATAACACCATTCGCTTGCACCAGCACGCCTGCACATTGGCCGATTTTAAGGAATCAAGTCCACCGATGTGGATGCACCAACGCAAGCAGTCGAGTTTGCGATGCCTAGTAAGAGCAAGACTTGAATGGCATAATGAACCGTGTGCACTTTTAGTGTTAGCCCGTGAACGTGCTCTTACTCCTGTCTCACATCCACAGGAAATGTTCAAATGGGTCACACTGACCATTTTTTTCTTTCGAGATTTGGTTCCTGATAATGCCAGAACACCACACTACGTCCTTCTGAGTCATTGTTTAGAAGCGAGTGTGACTCACATCAGGCATGGCAAACAACCTATGTTTAGACAAAGTCAAGCCATTTACCGTAGCCACAGTACACTTTGGATAATTTAAAAAGCAGAAAAAGGCTTCCGATTGCGGTTGTGCTGTATAACGGCCGTTGGGGATTTTGGAAATTGTTGAACAGAAACTTAAGGCTGTTATTTCGGATCTGAGAGAGTGTGTGTGTGTGTCTGTGTGTGTGTCTGTGTGTGTGTCTGTGTGTGTGTCTGTGTGTGTGTCTGTGTCTGTGTGTGGGTGTGTCTGTGTGTGGGTGTGTCTGTGTGTGGGTGTGTCTGTGTGTGGGTGTGTCTGTGTGTGGGTGTGTCTGTGTGTGGGTGTGTCTGTGTGTGTGTCTGTGTCTGTGTGTGTGTCTGTGTCTGTGTGTGTGTCTGTGTCTGTGTGTGTGTCTGTGTGTGTGTCTGTGTCTGTGTGTGTGTCTGTGTCTGTGTGTGTGTCTGTGTCTGTGTGTGTGTCTGTGTCTGTGTGTGGGTGTGTCTGTGGGTGTCTGTGTGTGTGTGTGTGTGTGTGTGTGTGTGTTAGCGAGGGAAAGTGAGCGAAAAAAGTGAGAGATCAATAAAGTTATCGTCCTATTGTTATAAATTTGCTATTAGAGCTCTAGAGCTTCTATGAAACTATTAAATCTATTCAACTTTAACCGCACTGGGTTCGTCTTTAACGTGCCTGGTTTACTGTTCTCCCAGACATGAAGCGGATCGTGCAGTTGGATCTGGATCTCAAGTTCAGGACAAACATTCGAGACCTGTTCCAACAGTTCAAGCAGTTCCCTTCTGAAGCGGTGATTGGAATCGTCCGAGAGATGCAGCCAGTGTACAGGTAGTACACACGCACACACACCACTTTCTTTTGTGTATTATTCTGTCCTTAAATACAAAACTTCAGTTGCCTTGACCTTCTTTCCGGCTGCACGGCAAAAGAGAATAGCTGAAGTGCCGAGAGTGTCGCACCCCTGAAACTAGGCCAGGTTAAAAGCCAAAGTAAATGTGCCACCCTATTCAAAATGGACTTTTTGTCGCCCCCACCCTCCGTCTCCTGACGAACATTGCTCATCGAGTGCCTGGAAGAGAGCTTTTAGTGTCCTTTTTTTTTCCCCCTGAGCTGCTGTAATAGCTCTGACGAGGCATTTGGTGTGTGTGTGTGTGTGTGTGTGTGTGCACGCAGCGTGGTCATGGTGTAAACCCAAATTTCACCAAACACACACACATGCAAAAAAAAACAATGCAGTGTAATTAATTAGAAAGACGTCCTTTAATAAGTCTGCAAAACGTGCAAAGCCAGACTCGGCACTAGATGGCACTAGAGTCATCCGCAAAGCTGGATTTGCATGTCGGTCTCCCGTCTTCCTTTCCCATCCCCCCACTTCCCTTGTTTCTTCATATTTATTTTCTCAGGACTGTTGTTCCAACACATCAACAGGAAAAGTTGTGCAATCCGGTGATATCAGGGTCTGTAAGCCGTACGCGTGTAGGTTAACGCGAACCCGTTCGTGAGCCAGTGCTGTAATCATATTTCTCTGTGTGTCGCAAAGACCAACAGCAGGAAAAGACCTTGCTCATGCTGTGTTTATTAACACTTTGTCCAGGTATGCAAGTTTTACCATCGAGGTGTTGCTTTATCCCTGTGAACACGACTACGCTTCTATTTTCGGGTTTCAGTTCAGTTTATGCGTTAAGGACGAACCTGAGCACATATCGAGGATCCAGTGTAGAGTTCAGTCAAATTGTCTCCCCATTAAAAATAAAAAAATATTTTTTAAAAATCTGTGAGCAACCAAGACGAAGATGTGTATTTTTTTGCGACAGCGTGACGTATGAACGCACCCATCCATGCATGAAAGGAGCACGTTCCACTGCCAGTGGAAAGACTCATCCCCAAGAGAGCTGTTTCTCCACAACAAAGAGTCCATAATTAACCACCGAAATGTTAGCAGTGCGTCAGCGAGAGCTGGGTACGGCGGAGGCGATGTGATCTGCCACCTGAACCAACAAGACGGCCCCAGTGGGCGACCAACAATTAGCGCTCGGACCTTAAGAGCCTTCCTCTTGTCTTTCCGTCGGTGCGGCAGGTCCGTGCACGTCCGGGGCGGGTCGTAAAAAAGATGTCGGTCACAGGAGGTGTCGCTCTATATTTGGCGAGTTGCTTAACGTGGCGTAGAGCTCTTAGGTTTTTGATTTATTTTTTATCGGCTCTCGGAATGAGTTCTCATGAAATTCATATCCCTCCAAGAAAAAAGAAAAAAACCTCGGTAACTTTTCTTCCAACCAGATGAAATCCTAAATAAAATATGTTTTTATTTTTAGAAAAAGGAAATTGGATTTTTTTTTCTTTTTTTTCTTTAAGACAGTCATCTGTCCTGATAAAAGGAGCATAAAATATCGCATCATTATCTTGGGTATTGTAGTGCCGTCTGAACACTAACTACATCACTTAATGACTTATTCTCTATACCTGGATCCTATACGAGGGAACTTGGCCTAAAGGCCGGGGTGCCAATTCTTCACATTTTGTGGACGCTGGACGAGGTGCCAATCCTTCACATTTTGGAAATGGTTAATGTCCATAAACAAAATACTGATTCATATCTTTTCTGGCAGCACTGCGGAACAGTGTGGCCTCGCGCATCCAGGGTCGAGGGTTCGAATCCGGTTTCTGGTGCACATGCAGATTAGGATACACTGTCTTTCCAAATTGCCTGTAATGAGTTGGCACCCTGTCCAGGGTGTACGCTGTCTAGTGCTGCAAATCCCCTGGGATCGGCTCCAGGCCTCCTGAAACCCTGTACAGTATAAGTGCGAGATATACAGTAGAGAATGAGTGAGCCAGCGCCAGAGTGCTCCTAAAATACATCTGGTTTACCAACTTGTATAGAGGTTACTTCCAGACCAGGGCGTATTTTAGTTTTTTTTTTTTTTCCGTGATCACCCAAGAATTTCTTCTGTGCTGCATCAGAAATATGGGAACCCTAATAATCAGCATGGAGATTTCTCTGTGTCTAAGTCAGCGCTTCTCAAGTCTGGTACCTGAATTCTTCTTTCTTGCTGTCTCCAGGGCAACACACAAAGTCAGGCAGAATGAAATTTTATGTATAGAAGTTTCTCGATGCTCAGGTTGAGGACGGAGAAGAAAGGAAGACAGAAAGAAAGCCGAGACGTTATCCAGACAGATGTCGTTCGTAAGATTAAACCGATTTAGCATGCTGTACTGTATGTTCCCGATGTAGACAGCTCCAGTGTAAATCAGACACGGTGTCAGACAAGCAAGCTAAGCCTGTCAAATATTTACTTAACAAGCCAGCTGTACTGATATGATAATTAGCTTTTTAACTGAGATGACTACACGTATGGAAACCAATTATTCCTCCTTAACTGCCGGTCTCGAGAAGGTGTCTGTAGGAATGAATGTGAATGAGCACTTTTTGTTCTCAACAGGAAAACAAGACATTTAAAAAATAAAAATAAAAAAAAACAAGAAGTTCTGACTTGCTGTTAAAATCCGCAAGTGTTCACAACCAGAAGGTGCCAAAGTGACATTTCTCACTCGGGTTTATTGATTCTTCTTAGGCTTTTGTGGAACACTTTGCTATTTTTCTTTCTCTCTTTCTGAGTAGAGATATTTCTGAATCTCTGTAGACTGGTACAAGGACAGGGCTTTATCTCCAAGGCCATGTGAGGTGTACCCAAGCGTCAGTCAGTAGGAACGCTCTGTCTCTCTGCCGTCAGTTCAAACTTCACCTGTCCGCTCCATTTGCTTGTGCCTGAGCGTGAGTGAGACATATTTGCTGCTATAAATAGCTAGGTGAAAGATATACGAAGACTCCATGCAGCATTAATGACTGCAAAACAAAAGTGTTGTTTTTGTGTGCGTGTGTTTCAATTATTCTGTGATCAGTGACAGCCATACTGTTCCTTCTGTAATTCATTTTTTCCTGTAGATTGGTTGGAGATTTTGAGAAGTTCAGCGTTAACGCACCATGATGCTCGCTTTGTGCACAGGTGAACTGTAATGTCAAACTGGAACAAGTTAGTTCACTTTGTTCCAGTGAAGGAAACTCTTATGCTTATTAGGGAAATGGAAATCTTTTTTTTTTTTTTTTAACATACTGTGATATTCTATACAATTATGTGGTTCTGGGAACACTTTGTAGTGATGGTCAAGTGTCCACATACTGTACCTTTGACCTCATAATTGCATTTCTTGTAGTGAATCTAGTCAGGCTTATTTAGCAATCCGAGTCACTTTGGCAGTACAGTGAAACCTTAGATTAAGTGCATAATGAGTTCTGGAAGTGGGCTCATATTCCAAAACACTCGTAAACCAAATCGAAATTTTTTCATTCCACAGCCCCAAAAAAATAAATACATAAAAATAATTAATACAATATATTAGTAAAAATAAAACAAATTAACCTGCACTTTACCTTTAAAAAAAGTTTTTAAAAATCCCGACAAATGAGATGTTTCCGTTTATGCGTGCAGGCAGTGTGTAAGTGTGCACACACACATTAAAGGAAAGTTTTATCAGGAAAATTAGCAAGGAACATCGAATGACACTCGCGTGAGCGCATACTAACGGAATCAATGAACCAGCACTTTACCTTTGAAAAGAATCGCGACAGAGCAGAGGTTCTGTGTAGAGCAGAGAGTGTGTGTGAAGCGGGGAAAGGGGGTGTAAGTTTGTGTGTGGTTCACGGTGTCAAATTAAGCGCGTGCACACACATAGGACCAATGACATGCTGAAACAGAGAGCGAGACGTTGATTATACCAGTAAGAGGCGAGCACTAAGACCAAGCAGGGGAGACGATTACCCACAATTCCGCTGCGCAAGAGAGAAAAAAATCATTGGGTCAGTTGTGATCCCGTGACGCTCGGTGTAAAAACAAGAAGCGCATGCGTGATACATGATACTCGGCACTCGTAAACCAAGACTTGCTTGGTTTTTAAGTCAAAATTAGTTAAAAATATTTGCTCGTCTGGCGGAACACTCGCACACTGCGTTACTCGCAATCCAAGGTTCCACTGTACAAATGTAGACGTCACAGAGGTACTAGACTGCTTGGCCTCCCAAAAAACCTCCTACACTCTACACTAGATTTCATTTCAGCTTTGCTTGGTCTTAGTGCTCGCCTCTTACTGGTATAATCGTCTCCCTTTCTGTTTCAGCATGTCATTGGTCCTATGTGTGTGCACGCGCTTAATTTGACACCGTGAACCACACACAAACTGACGCACACACTATCTCTCCTTTACAGCACACGATGTGTTGGTAATGTGTAAAGGTGATAACTCATGCTCCAAAAACCAATATTTCATCATTTGAGTCCTGGAATATGGCCGTGCCATCGGGGGTGGGGGGGACTCCATATATGTGATAACCAGGTCATTAAGGTCATCAGCTGACTTAGTTTTATTTAGTGTCTAGACTTGAGCCAACTAAAGTAACGCCAGATCATAACACTGCTTCCAAAGAATGGACACTATAGTGGACACTATGCATGATGGGAACATCGCTTCACGTGCTTCCCTTCTGACCCCGGCGCACCATCTTTATGCCCCGTAGCAAATTGAAGAATTTTTCCTGATTAGTCTCACTAACAAATGGTTCTCTTATGGACAACGCTGTTGGAAATGCTCTGACTTTTACTATTAAACATACCTCTGGTTTTTACTACGCGACTTCACCAAGCGTTTAAGTGATCTCCATTCATGATATAAAATAAAAAATTTTATTTTTTTTTTCCGAGCAGTATCGTTCCAGGTATTGATAATGTGTTGCCGGGTTCTTGGTTCCAGTTTCAGTCAGTTTAAATCTCCTTAGTTGTTTTCTTTGCTGTATGCAGCCCAATAATTTGACTGTTCAGAAAATGTTGACTTTTTTTGGGCCAGGCCGTTTGTATGCTGAAGGTTTTTATTTATTTATTTATTTATTTATTTTACTCATGCCTATAAAAAGCATTGACAGAATTCGACCTGTCCTTTGTTCTGTCGTTTTGTGTGTATGCAAAACGAGTTAAACGAAGCCGGGAAGAAAGATCAGGCCAGCGGGCTGTTTTGGACGTGGGCCCATTGTGGGATAAACAGCATGCCGCTGATTAAACATGTGTCAGAGCGTGGCGAGCTTCATGGGGTGCTTGTGACTGTACCGCACTCATAAACCCATATCACGTGAGGTAATATTATTGAGTGTGTGTCATTGCAAATTCATCTCACAGCCTGTAGTGTTTTATTTCAGGTTACTGTAGCGTGCAAAGAGGAAAGATTGAAAGGGTGTGGAAAGGTTTCCTTGTTCTATATGCGTAAATATAGAACATATGGCTGGGCACGGGGTTAGCTTCAGAGACGTACTCATGAGACAAGCAGTTTTCTCATGTACAGTAAGAAGGCAAGAAATGTCTCCAGTTCTGTTGAATGTCTAACTAAATCTTTAGTTTAATTCTATTCTGTAGTGAAATCTCTTTATTCTATCCTAAACAATCGTTTAATTTTAATAGGCAGAAGAAGATTTCTAGCTGCGTTTCACATTTATGGCCATATACAGTCGTATGCAAAAGTTTAGGCCCCCCTTGAACTCCTAATTACAGTTCTCACTGTGGAAACTGCAAGCCGACAACGCTTTGCTATCTTCTTGTAGCCTTCTCCTGCATTGTGGGCATCAATAACATTCATTTTCTGCTTAGAGGAACACATGGTTGTCGAGTGTTCACAAGTGTGTGCACGAGGTTTGAAGTATTTGTAAAGCTTTGAAATTGGCATTTACTAATGAACGCTGTTGCCATGCATCAGATCTAACGAGCTGGTTAAGGTCTGAAATCTTGTAGAAAGAGTCTGAGACTCTGGAACTCTTAGGGTGTCCAAACTTTTGCGCAGTGCCATAATAATGTTTTTGCTCAATTTATGGCATAAGAAGTAACTATGCATCAATGTTTGATGAAAATATTGTGCATTTGTCCATTTCCAAGAGAGACTGTGTTAACATCTTTTCAATAAAAAAAAAAAGTAAAGGGGTGCCTATACTTTTGCGTATTCACTATTCATTTCTCAAATCTGCTACACATAATAAACCTCAGAATGTATAAATAAAATATTTTCACTTGTGTATCGGTGATGTTTCGAAGGTTTTCATCTGATAGCTTAAAATGCTCAAGATTCTTTTCTTAATCCCTATAACATTTAGTGTTATAACATAAAACAAAGTCCTTTTAAGGTTCTTCTATCAGCTATAAGAGTATGCTGTCAGATTTGGTAACGAATCTGATTAAAACTATTTAGGACCTACACGTTATTCCAGTACACATTATTACTGGAATATTTGATCTGCAGGTCCTGATTGATTATTATGCAAAGTCGAGCTCTTTGGGCTTTGCAGAACCACGAGCCATTGGTTTAGATCTCATACTGGCACGTTAAATTTTATCACGGTATAAGTGAGTCATGTTTACGTTGACTTTAGCTGCATAACGTACCAACTTTTGTAATCAACTTTTGTTGATTGTATAAATGACAAGAACCGTGCACTTCAAGAACCAAGATGGAGACGGTTGTTCTGTATCATTATTAATATTCACTGAACAGCTCAACAATAATAATAATCAACATAATTTTGTGGACACTTTTCAGGTCTCACCTTCCATCAAGGCCAGCATGTGCTCATGCTGATTCTTTACACTCTTTACAATGGCATCTGTCCACTGTCGCTGGGATATATTCAGCAGTTCTTGAAGGGTTTGAAGCAGGAAGAACAGGCAAGCATAAGGATCCGAGTAATTTTCACAAGGGCCGAATTATGACTGGGTCAGAGCATCTCCAAAATAGTTCCTGGTCTGCCTGGTTAGTGTCTTCCAAAAGTGATCCAAAGGAGGACAACTACTGAACCGCTGACAGTCAGGGATGCACACGATCCACTGATGCATGCGATCCCATCTGGTCCACTTCCTCCTAAGAGCTGCTGGAGGACAAATTGCAAAAGCTGCAAAAAAAGACAATGCTGGCTATAATAGGAAGGACGGTCAGTGTGTCCATACTGACCCGTGTCCACCATTGAAAGAGCCTACAGTGGGCATCAGAGCTAGATCATGAATCAGTGGAAGAAGATGGCCTGGTTTGATGAATCACATGTGTTTTTGCATCATGTTGATGTCCAGGTTCATGAGCATTGCATACCTGGGGAAGAGATGGCACCAGGATGCACCATGGGACAAAGACAAGCTGATGGAGGCAGTGTAATGCCCTGGACTATGTTCTTCTGGGAAACCTTAGGTCCTGACCTTTATGTGGATGCTACTTTATCATAGCGTACCACCTACCTAAACATTGTCGCAGACTTGCATAATGCCCCCTGCTACACTGTAATAAAATGTTCAGAAAGACCAATCCATGCAGATCCCATGTTACAACTTACAAACCTCAAAGGCTCTGCTGCTAACATCTACGTGCCAGATAACATCAATACAGAACACCAACCACAGAACACCCATAGAGGGCTTGTGGAATCGATGACTCAGAGCTGTTTTGGTGACGCAAGGGGAGCCTACGTACTGTTAGGCTAGTGGATTTATTGTTATGACTGAGTTGGTGTGTGTGCGTGAAGGGGTTGTTTATTTTCCATCATAAGACTTTTACTCAAGGGAAAGGTCTGCTTTTAACACACAACGTACATATTTGAAAACCTTTTTTAGAAGTCAGCTTGAAGATATTTTCGATACTTTTGAAGTTCAAACTTTTCCAAGAACAGGCAGGTGTATCAGTATTTTACAGTATATACCGTAATAAGTATTTGAACAACACCATGCACTAGAAAGGAAGAGGAGATGATTAGAATGAAGAGAAAAGCAGACATTTAATTTTAATTAGTATTATTTAAGTTGTATATGGATTGATCTTGAGTGATGGCATTCATCTCACTTTGTAGGAGTGACTGACTGGGCTGTGGTTGTCCGGTCAACAACTTCTCCAGCTGAGCTGTGAAACTTTTCAGTATCTCCAGACATACCCTCGGCCTTTTCTTCCCCCCCCCCCCCCCTTCACTGATGAATGCTTTCCCTCTCCTTACTTTGGATGCGGAGTTGCCATATAGTTTGCATTTATTGCTGTTTTGTCCTGATCTTGTTTTGAAAGTGTGACATTTCAAACCTTCTTCCACCAGGTATAATTTGGAACAAGTGGACATTCCTGCCTTTGGTGAAATATGACAGGCGTTTACGTTAAACCAGGACTATTGATTGTGCAGATGACCAGAACAGAGATATGAAATGAATAACGCAGTTTATTTTCTCTATATAATCCCCTAATGCACTTCCCGGTGTTTAATTAGTGCTTGGATACTATGAAGGTAGAATGTTTTCTCAGTACGCCGGAGCCATAATTCAATTGCCTGATTTAAGAAAATCCTGGTCTTCCGTTGATCTTAAAAGATCTGATTTCCTCAGTCGTGACTAGAGTCCAAGTTCCATGTGGAGAGAAGCAGCTCTATAGCTGATGCTACCGCCACCATGTTTAAGCAAAGATATGATATACTTTGGGTGATAAGCTTCCTATCTGTTTGTCCTACAGTATCGATCTAATTATTTTCCTGGTCTCTTGAAAACACAACATGATCTTATTGAGGCAGTTTGGGTTGTTGTTTGGGTTGTTTGCCATCATCTGAATGACCAGGACTTCCTGCAGCTCCTTCAATGTTGTCAGGTTCTCTTGGTCTTTAGTCCTCCTGATAAGGGTTCTTGTTGTCCATTTGTCTTTGTTTTTGAGGGACCTGTTTTTGGTTACGTCCCTGTGTTGCCCATTTTTTGCATTCCTTGATGAGGGCTTTCACATTGTTCCATTGTACATCCTGTTTTGGAAATTCTTTTGCGCTCCTCTTTCCTGATTGATGCGTTTCGCCACCGAGATCCCAAACTACAATGCTTTGCAAGCTCTTGTATGAGCATGGCTTCAGTAGTTGGATGAAACCAAAATGATTCTACAGACACAGCTGCTGTTTATTTGGAGTTGGATCAGAATCGCTGCCTTGAAGACAGGTGTACGATAATTATTTTTGAAAATGATTTTGAATGTGATCGGTTCATTCATGCTTTGCACATGACAAGCGCAGTCAAATTATAGACCCATTATAAAATGTAAAAAGTGTACATTTATGGAGCCAGATTATTTGGACAGCAAAGTCCAAAGCCATTTCCTGAGTGAACACAAAGTACATTCGTCTCACATCCATCTGTCACTACATCAAAGAGCATGAGTCACTCACACGTTCTATAGAATTCCGAAGTCGACAAACCGTACAAAGTATTGCAATATTATAAGGAATGAGGAAGTGCTCGAACAAAGAGAGAGAGAAATCCAACAACACCTGTCCCCGAGGTCCCCCAGAGGGTGTCGTTTCAGTCAGGAGGTTTACATGCACAGTTAATTGAAGCTATAGTTATAGCTTGAGTAGGCCATTTAATTAAACTGCTGTCCTTGTCCTGTAAAACAGGCACATGTATACAGTACAAGCGGTGTCATCCGAAGGCAGTGCCACAGTGCCGTACTGTTTTCTTCGACTCACTGACTTTTTACCAGGGATGTATAGACTTTTTGCATGGAGTAGTATTAAAAATACTTTTACGTTGCCAAATACTTAATTTGTTGCTAAAACAAAAAAGCTCTACAGGTATTTGGACTGATAATCCAGGCACAGGTTTACATTACATATATACAGTACAGACCAAAAGTTTGGACACACCTTCTCATTCAAAGAGTTTGAATTTGTATTATGGCAAGAAAAAAGCAGCTAAGTAAAGAATAATGAGCGGCCATCATTACTTTAAGCAATGAAGGTCAGTCAGTCTGAAAAATCGGGAAAACTTTTGAAAGTGTCCCCAAGTGCAGTCACAAAAACCATCAAGCGCTACAAAGAAACCGGCTGACATGCGGACCGCCCCAGGAAAGGAAGACCGAGAGTCACCTCTGCTGCGGAGGATAAGTTCATCCGAGTCACCAGCCTCAGAAATGGCAGGTTAACAGCAGCTCAGATCAGAGAGCAGGTCAATGCCACACAGAGTTCTAGCAGCAGACACGTCTCTAGAACAACTGTTAAGAGGAGACTGTGTGAATCAGGCCTTCATGCTAGAATATCTGCTAGGAAACCACTGCTAAGGACAGGCAACAAGCAGAAGAGACGCGTTTGGGCTAAAGAACACAAGAAAGAAAACTCGCTGAATGAGAAGGTGTGTCCAAACTTTTGGTCTGTACTGTATATCATAAATTATTCACTGATTGCACGAACAGAATGACTGTTTTAGAAAATGAAAGTGAAGAATACAGAGTTTCCTGTGCAAAGATAAATAGGAACATGTGTGAATTGTTATGGAAATTAGAGACACTGTGAAAAAGGAAACGAAATTATTGATCAAGTTAATTTTAGAATCGTTGTGAAAATCAACGGGTGTCTGAGTTGACGGCGTGGTCAGAACTGTATTGCTTTAAATGTTCTTTGTACTTTAAATGTACTGTATTGCCGGGAACATAGTTAAGCTTTTGAGGTGCTTTCCACAGAAACACTTTTCTAAACCACATTTCTACGTTCTATGTCTACAATTGTACACTCTAGTCCTGTGTTATAGGTGCCAATTCAATTCAATTCGAGGCTTGGTTAAAATTTACTAGTCGATGTAATATTGCTTTCTCTTGGTGTGCCAGGGCTTTCTGTGAACAAGCACATAGAGGAGCTGCACACATGCTGTTTCTGCAGAGAACAGTGCGGTGAGAATCAGATGCCTTGGCTATGGTGTGGTACACTCTGTTCTGTTCTTGTGGCCTTGGCTGAGCACCGAGCAAAAGCAGATGACCTGACAGCTCAGCGACAGATCTCTTAAGATTCTTTTCTGTAGCAGGGACTCTAAATGAAGGAAATGCAGAATCAGAAGCATGAACACTATGCGTGATGCATGGCTAGGCCGGACGGTACATAAAAGTACAGCATAGTACAGTGCTGCTCATCATGCTATAGGCGTGCTCTGAACTAGCATAAAATAAAAGGTCTCCCAAGTTTTAGTTTCTAAAAAAAATAACAGGTCTTCTATAGAATCCGATAAAAGACGGAAGGGGGGGGGGGGGTGTAACAGATAGAGAATGTACAATTCATAGGATATTAAGCATTTGGTTAAATTCTATAATATAACATAAAGAATTGAAATAGTTTTAAATCTGAGGAAGTTTAAAATGCACAACATATAATAAACAGACAACAAATAATCTTTTAGTTTTAGAGCATTCAGATCGAGATGTTTACAAAAAGTACAGTTAGCTAGATTCAATTCCTGGAAAAAATGGGAAGCAGGTGTTGCAGGGCATCACTTCTTCTGTGCAAAACAGGTGAAAACTCTTAATAAGAAGAAACCAACTTTGATATGATTACACCTTTTTAGAAAGGCTGTTACTTTTTCTCTGGATTTGAATCCAGTGTCTTTCCATAAATTTCCATGCTGTTCTGATTTTGACTAGACATCTCCCTCAAATTTTGTAACTTCAAATCTCCTGGCTTTGGTCTCCTGGCTGCTTGCAAAAATATATGGACAGGACTGGTTGTCAGTATGTCAGTATGGCTCCGGCATACTGAGAAAACGTTGGCGAGTTGGAATGCATTGACTTCTCACCCTCAAGGTTTTGCCTAAAATCCGCCAGAAACGAGAATGTGTTCAAAATCTCTCCTGTGACAACATATCTTGAAGTACAGGCACCTAAAAAGGGGTCTCAAGGTCCAAGTACACCTCTGGTTTGGCCACAAACGGGTCGGAAGTACTGCGTTCATCGATTCCGGTGCCGCAGGTAACTTTATTGACTCTTCGTTTGCCAAAGAACTAGGAGTGGAACTTGAGGCGTTATCCCAGCCCGTTCGTATCACATCTGTCGACGGTCAGCCCCTTTCCTCCAGCCCCATCACTACTCAGACTCAGCCGCTCACCCTTTCCATCGGCCAACATCACGAACGGATCCAGTTCCACCTCACCTCCATTTCATTGCCACCCATCATCCTCGGACACCCCTGGCTGCTCCAACATGACCCCCTCATCTCCTGGACGCAGAACCGGATCCTGCAGTGGGGGCCGACCTGCACCGAACTCTGCCTGCGGGGCCCGGCTGGGACGTGTTCTAGGGAGTCGGAGGCACCCGATGTCGACACCAATGCCATCCCCGTCATCTACCAAGACCTGGCTGAAGTATTCATCCCCGTCATCTACCGAGACCTGGCTGAAGTGTGTGACGAGCCACACACCTTCCTCCTCATCGCCCCTATGACCTGACAATTGAACTTCAGCCGGGCTCGGTCCCCCCCCGAGGCCATCTTTACTCCCTCTCCGCAGATGAGACGCAGGCGATGGAGAGATATGTTTCTGACGCCCTTCGCTACGGCACTATCCGGCCCTCCTCCTCGCCTGCTGCCGCGGGGTTCTTCTTTGTGAAGAAGAAAGGGGGCGACTTACGTCCCTGTGTCGATTATTGGGGGCTTAATAACATCACCATTAAGAACAGACACCCTTTGCCTCTTACCAACTCAGCCCTGGACGCCCTCTCTGGTGCCACCATTTTCACAAAGTTGGACCTCCGGAGCGCCTACAACTTGGTGCGCATCAGAGAGGGCGATGAGTGGAAGACGGCTTTCATCACCCCTACTGGACACTACGAGAGCTTGGTCATCCCATTCGGACTCTGCAACGCACCCGCCGCCTTCCAACAGTTCATCAATGATGTCCTTAGGGACATGCTAGGACGGTGGGTGTTCGTTTACCTAGACGATATACTTTTTATTCAGGCACCGCCGAGGAACACACCCAGCATGTCAGAGCGGTCCTTAAGAGATTACTCGCCCACCAACTGTACTGTAGGTTGGAAAAAATGCGCCTTTCACGAGCGCTCCACCACGTTCCTGGGTTTTGTCATCTTGCCCCAGGGTGTGGCCATGGACCCGCAGAAACTGGAAGTTGTGCGTCACTGGCCCCTACCCAAGACCCTCAAGCAACTTCAACGGTTTCTCGGGTTTGTGAACTTCTATCGTCACTTTATCCGGGACTACAGTACGGTTACCGCCCCTTTAACCGCTCTGACTCGACCCTCTTCTCATCACTTCAGCCTCAACCCTGCCGCCATCACCGCCTTTCATGACCTATGCCACCGGTTGACCAACGCCCCAATTCTACTGCACCCAGACGCAAGTAAACCATTCGTTGTGGAGGTGGACGCTTCGGATGTGGGCGCCGGGGCTGTTCTCTCTCAACGAGGTCCAGACCAGAAGCTACATCCCTGTAGTTTCTTTTCCAAAAAATTTGACCCCACTCAGCAGCGATACGGGGTAGGGGACCGCGAGCTGCTGGCCATAATGAGGGCTTTGGATGATCATCTGGTTATCATCCCCAGACTAACGGTCAGACGGAGCGGACCAACCAACAACTGGAGCGCTACCTGAGATGCTTTGTTGCCGATCGCCAGCGCTCCTGGGCTCGCTACCTCCTATGGGCTGAGTTATCTCACAATCTCCATGTCTCTTCAGCCACCAGTCCATTTCAGTCCATTTGAGGTATGCCACGGTTTCCAACCTTCGAAGTTCGATCATCAGGAACCGGAGGTTGAGGTGCCGTCAGCCCAACAGTTGGTTTGCCGGTGTCGACGGCTGTGGAACCAAGCAAACGCCGCCATCCAACAGGCCAACAACCGCTACGCCACTCAACATCGCCGTCGACACCCGCCGGGACGATTGTACAATGTAGGTGACAAAGTATGGCTTTCAACCAGAAACCTTCACCTTCACACGGAATCCAAAAAGCTATCACCCAGGTTCATCGGTCCATACCGCATCACCCTCCGTATCAATCCTGTCACCTACCGGCTCCAGCTGCCTGCGGCGCTCCGGATCCATCCGGTATTTCACACCTCCCAGCTCAAACCATTCATCACTTCACCAATGTTTTTTTTTTTCTTCTTATATATATACTGTATATACTGTATAGCTTTAAAGTTAGGCTGGAGGTATGAGAAAACTTTGTCTTTATTCTCATAAGTTTAGAATTGTAATCATTTAAAAAATTATGACCTTCGTATTTGGTGATGCCCACAAAACCCCATAAAAGGCAAAGCTCAAAAAGAAAGGGATTACTACATGTGCAGAAAAAAAAGAGGATTTCTTTTTTTATTTGGATAGATTTCACTGACATGTATAAGGATAATAGTTTTATATATACTGTATTTTATTATTTAGCTAGCAGCACAAGCAGTATGGGCACAGCATCTGTGAAAAGGTAATATATATATATATATATATATATATATATATATATATATATATATATATATATATATATTATGGAACCAAAAGTCCTCACCAGTGCTGAATTAGATAAGCAGCACACTATGTTTTAGAGCAGTGGAGGATATTATAGCAACTCTAAGAGACATGAGATAGTGTGAAAGGGTGAAAATATAGCTTTTCTATGTAAAGAAAATGAATCACCATGTTGTATTTCTTCTAATTCATGCCATAAAAGATCCTAACTCTGGTCTTCGTTGAGGGTTAAAGAAAGAGTGTGTTCTGATGTATTCAGGTTGACAGCAGATGACAAGCAACACACTAATTATATATACTGTACTGTAGAATCGAGGCAGTTATCTCTAATTTTTCCCATTTGCACCAGCTTATGGCTACCATATACACAGACGAACCTGGCCATATTGTTCCAAAAACAAACAATGGTTTGGGTTGTTCTTGTTGTTGTTGTTGTTGTTTTTCCAGTCTTACTGCCCCTAAAAAGTAATGACTGGTTAAAAAATATTGCATTGTGTGTAAGCAAATAAATAAAGTAAACAGTTCAGCAGGTTCTTTGAAAAGTCCACCTGCCTTTTTTCTTTACCGCATTGACAAAGTGGAATCGCAGATAAAGATAAAAACCTGCACTTTTATCACGTCTTGGTGCTCTAGCACCAATTGAATGTGCCCCTTAGAAACAGCCTGGGCAATTGCTTTGTTGTTTCCTCAGCTCAGACACACACACACATCCTTTTGAAAAATAGATAAAAAGGGAGAACACAAGAGAGCGAGAGCGACTCTGAACTCCCTCTGAAGTTTCCGTGGAGATTGCCCACAACATCAGGAAGACTTTTCCCTCATTATGAGTGTTCCTCGTTAGAAGTGATGTAGACTTTTGCTTCCAGTGCATCCCATGCTGCCATTATACACAGACGAGCCTACAAATACCCAGCTAAGATGTTAAAGCTTTTTCGCAATTGCTACTGGACTGCATTTCTGTGTCCGAATGCTTCTTCCTGTTTACTCGCCCTAGGTGCTTGGCTTCAAGGGCTTCCCTTAAATCCATTCTCATTGTCTGTTTAGGCATTTCCTGAAGCTGCGATCAACCTGCAAAAGCAAGAAATAATTCTGGGCTTGTTATAAATGGGGCAGTTTTGTGCTTTAAGGAGATATTAGTATTACTGCTTATACTTGGAGATATGTATGCTATTTATTTTAGATTATGCAAAAATATTCAAAATATGCGATGCAAAAAAAAAAAAAATCCAGTTCATTCACTTCATGCTTTAGGGTTAATTTTTTGAGAGACATGTGGTGGTGGTGTCTGGAAGTTTAGTCACTTTGGTCTTTGGTAAATAATAATTCCAGGTGACTTCACATGACTTCACTTGTACTCTTTGTTTAACAGAATCTTGAAATATTATACACGATGGTTAGACAGAGAAGGTGCTACAGTGGCAGGCGGTGGATTTTTACTAAAAATTCAGTTTAAACAGCTACCACATTGGCAGAAAATCAAAGAAAACAATAGAATGATGTGTGGCTGTGTGCTTGACTTGTCTTTGTTCATGATGACGCAAATCACTTGTTACTGTTTCTAGTTTATTGGTGATAAATGTGACATATGTGACATATAGTCAATGTGCAATTTAATCGATGATGCAATGTGATTGATATTTTGTTAATTAATCGAATCAGTGGGTCAGTTTCCGATCCAGAATTAATTCAAACATTTTAAATGATTTACGTAAACATTATTATTATTATTTTTTTTTTTGCATAAAATAGAAAGCATGTACCACCTTCTGTAAATACAAAATGATCTCCTCTTCAGCTACTTCTGTTTTTATAAGTGGTTAGTGTTATATCACCACCTACTGGACTGGAGCGTTAAGAGCATTATCGCATTGTATGAGACATGACCTAAAAAAGGTACAAATAAAAATCAGCAGAAGTCATCCATTATTAAACTATCCTTTAGATATTTGAGTAACTTTTAACACTTTAAAATCTGCAAGAAATATAGCTGTTTGTAACAAATCAGACAATAAACATTAGCGCTATCGGATCCATTCAAACAGGAAATTGCAATGGCCAGAAATCGGTTGAAGTAGCAGGATTTTACAATGGGCTGCTATATCCTGAAACATTGTGGGGAGGAAGAGGGCTAATCTGGTACTTTCCTGATTTCATTGCAGCTGTGAGGGGAAATGAATATTTGGACACCATTCTCAGAGGGGAAAAAATGAATACCATGACCACCATACCTGCAGTGAGGTGCGGAGATGAGAACATCATGATAGCGATGTCGTCTTCTTTGCACATTTTAGAACATCTTCAAGATAAAAAGAGGGAACTGGAAAAATGGAAAATGTTGGTCATTTATGGTGCCTGAATATTTCTTCTCCTGTCAATCACACTTTTATGCGTCCACCATAGTTGTGTTAAACAGATGAGTAACAGGTAAAAGAGCTCGACTTGTTGATGAAGGCATCCCAGTTGGCGCTGTTGACCTCATGTTTGAACTTTTTCTTTGAAATATATTTGTTTATGTCTATTTTTCTGCTCATATTTATAAGTACATTGTCAGATTTAAGATAATGCATTGGAGGCATATTAAATAATAAACACACTACTGTAGTGTCTGAATTTTTTTATTTTTTTTCACTCTGTGCATCTTGTCCCAATTCTTACAACCCAATTTGATGAATGTTCACTAAATAACTTTTTTCAGTATAACTAGGTACCCACCCTATCTCTGACCTTTTGCCAGATGCAAGAAGTGAGCCAGGGCTATGATGGTGTGGACTGATAAAAAAAAAAAAAAGCCAATAAAACGTCCTCCATCATCACATGATTTTAGTTTTGTGTCTTATTTCGTTTTCGTTTCCCCTCAGACACACCTTCTGGCAGTATCGCAAAGAAAACCCCAAGTCCCACGTAGGCGACCCCCCGCCTGACGGCCTGCCCGGCTTCAACAGCGGTGTGATGCTGCTGAACCTGGACACCATGCGCCGCTCTGCACTCTACAACCGCCTCCTCGACCCTGAACGCGTCGCCCATCTCACTGACAAGTATCACTTCCGGGGCCACCTGGGCGACCAGGACTTCTTCACCATGATTGGCATGGAACATCCAGAGCTCTTCTATCATCTTGATTGTGGCTGGAACCGACAGCTGTGCACTTGGTGGCGGGACCACGGCTACGGCGACATCTTTCAGCTGTACTTCAGATGCGACGGTCCCGTGCACATTTACCACGGAAACTGCAACACCGCTATACCCGATGACTGAAAGCCATATGAAGGCTTTACAACATCTGAGAGAATTCTGCTCCACTGCGCGAGTGGTACTTGAGCAATGAGTTGAATATACATGCTCGAGAAGACGCCTTGATTCTTCAACTTGCGTTATCACACAATTAGCCAAATGGATCATTTGCCGTATGCATGCAGTCAGTACCCCTTTACGTACATTGCTTTTTCATTCGTATGGCGTTCAACTTCGGGAACAAATTGGAGCAATCGGGTCTCTTTGTGCTCTGTCTCATGATGCACTTGGAGCTAAAGTTGGCTTTTAGAATTCTTCGCATAGCCGACTGCAGCCTGCAGGAGCGGAGAGTGCTGGCACTCTCGACATCCCTTCCCGTTACTTGCACCGAGGACCAGGTTTTGCGTTGCAGTCCTGACCGCAACATAATAGCACAGCGGTAGCTGCTTTAGAGCATAGAGCTGACCAGAAACCTCATTACTGTGATGATGATGTTTCAGGGAAAGATTCAAGAGCAAACTAGGAATGCATGTTGACCTGATTTTCAATTCGAACTCCTGATATTCAGCTCCAAGCTTTTTCCTGTGTTGTGCAAGTTTATTCCTGCTATTACATTTTTTTTTCAATAAAGTATTGCATGACAGGAAATAAACAGAGCAGATATGCCAAAATGTTTTTAACACATGACAGATTGGAGTATGGCTAGTTTCCCAGGGTTGGGAACTAGCATTTTGTAATGAAATGCACTAGCATACCCCACGGGTCGGTACTGGGATTCCAGATATTCCTGTAAGATTTATTTTCGCACAGGAATCATGTCACGTTAGTTGTGCCTGGCTACTGCTTACTAAGCAAGGAAGGTTTTGACACGCGTCCCACAGACTCTAAAGGTACGTAATAATGCGCAAGGTACTCTTTACGGGTTAGATTAATATTTCATTCCGTAAAATAGTGATGTGCCCTCAGTAATATGATGCAGTGTAAATAACTATTGCCTGAATATTTCAGTAAACTTAATAATGACATAGTAATGAATCATTTGTGATCCACCGAGATTCTTCTCATCTTATAATGGGAGGAGGGGTTGCCAGGTGTCAAGGTCAAGGTGCAAGGTCAACTGTACATTTCAAAAATTTGCACAACAAATATTTATTTTAAGAAATTACTTTTCTCTTTGCCACATTGGTTCAAAATTCTGTCAACCAGTATATTTGTTAAATTTTCGCCATGCTGATTTATATATCGGATGGAACCTACAAGAAACCTACAGAGAGAGAGAAATGCAAGAGCTAGCGTGCTGTAATTCTAGCTCATTAAAAAATGTTTTTTAAAAAAACGGAGAAGCCTGAGCTTAAGATTTTGCGAGTCCATTATACAGTTTGTTGAATGTTTTGTTCAATACACAGACGTGTATCGAGTCAAGATCCTTGTATCAAACAATACAATACAAGAATCTGAACTTTACCTAGAAAGTAATAAATATCCGAGGGTGAGTCAATAATTATCCACACTTTGGTTATGTAACAACTTCTGTTTGCTGCACTTTGTGCTTTTTGTTCAAGACTACGGTCTCCCCAGTCACTGCCGTGAAGGTGTCGGTTCATTTGTCACTGCGGTGCGGAAAAAGTTTGAAAGTGAACCACCAGCTGGAAAATTCATCAACACTTTCAGTTTTCTGGGCTTCCCAAGGGCTAGTGCTGGAACATTATCAGGAAAAAGGTTCAACAATCAACAGTGTCCGTTACAGTGAGACGCTTATTGAAGAGCTGAAGACTAAACTTCGGGTTAAATGCAGAGGACCGCTGTCCGAGGGCATTTTAATCTCGCATCACGATGATTCTGCTGACATTGTTGACACTCTGAACGAGAAAATTTGTTTTGAGGCATCCTCGCTATAGCCCTGATCTTCCACCTGTTTGGTCCCCTGAAAGCAGTGGACAGAAGAGGACGAGGACAGAAGATTCACTTTTGATGAAGTGCAGACAAAGGCTCTGCCGTATTAGTGGCTCGCAGCTCAGCCTAAAACATTTTTATAATAATATATAATAATAAATTCTACAGCCAGAGTGCGGATCATTTTTGACTCACCCTTGTCCATTCCTGGCTTGTATCATACTGTAGCACTGAGAAAACCAGTTGATTCTTGACTTTATAACCTCATGTTGATGGAAAAAGGGGCCACTTTTTTCATTCCCGTTTTTCAGCTGTTGCAATAATCAAAAAGTGTTTATCGAGATACAAATTTTGTTGTATCATGTTCATAATGACCACTTCTTATTTCTTTTTTTTTTTTTTTTTTTTTTCTTTTTTCTTGTTGTTGTTTTTACGGTATGTTTATTGTATTTTGCTTGTAAAGGGGGAAATGAAGTTCCTAATCGGTTAGCACTGTGCTTTACTGTATATGTACTTGTGATAAAATGCGCTGTCAAATTTTTTTCAATAAACGGCTTTCGTTTCGTGGAAATAAACCAGACCTCAAGATCAACCCATTTTAGTCTCAACTTGTTGGTCAATACTTTTTAATAAAATATGCACCAATCAGCCACAGGCAAAATAAATGGGTGCCAGATATCTGATCAAATTTCAAAGTTGTTGTGTTGAAAGCAGGTGAAATGGGCAGCACATTCGACGTTGACGGGGGCCAAAATTCGTCATTGACGGGGGCCAAAGTGTGATGGCTAGACGACTGGATCAGAGCATCACCAAAACAGTAGGTCCTGTTGGGTGTTCCCGTTCTGCATTGGTTATGTACTTACCAAAAGTCATCCAATGAAGGACTGGTGACGGTCAAGACTCATTGAAGCACATGTGGACGGTTGCGGTCTAGCCCATCTGGTCCGATACTACAGAAGGGCTTCTGAGGCAGCTTCTGAAAAGGTGATTTCTTGTTCTGATGGAAAGGTGACAGAAAACACAGTGCATCGCAGGTTGTTGCAAATATTTGTTAGTGCAGTTTTTGTCCAGACTGGTCAGAGTGCCCACGCTCAAAGCACCTACAATGGGCTCATGAGTGAAAGAAAAGGGTCGTAAAGCAATGGTGTTTTATACCATGTGGATGGCCGGATGTGTGTGTGTCTCTTAATTCTGGAAGATGTTTGCACCAGGACGCTCTATGGGAAGAAGACAAGTCGATGGAGGCGCTGTGATGCTCTGGACGATGTTCTGTTGCCATCTGAAACCTTGAGTCCTGGCATTCATGTGACTGCTGCTTTGCCATGTATAGTACCACCTCCCTAAACATTACTGCAGACCATCGGTCTTGACTGAGGCTATCAATCAAATCGAGCGTCTGTTGGATGTTTTGATCAAACAACTCTGATCCAGAATCTGCTACTAATGTCTTGTAATGTCAGTTGTTTTTTTTGCACTCCATATTCACGCATGTTGCAATGCAGTCGTAATTATTCAAAGATGGACTACACACACACACACACACTCACACACACAGCTGTTTGTAGCTTGGTAACAAAATGAACGAATAAATTATTCCATTTTAAAGTGCTGCTTTCAGTGCTCTCGCTATGACGATCAGAGCCTTCGAAGAAAATAAAGTTCTCTTCGAAGAACTGAAATTCTGTATCAGGAATGTGCACATACTTGGAAGCTCAAGGAACTCGCAAATCAATGCGTGATATACTGTCGTAGGATGTGATATGGAAAGTGTGTGTGTGTGTGTGTGTGTGTGTGTGAGGCAGTCATGGCTGTCTGGAAAATAATGCAGTTTACAATGTCTTGTGCAGGTTATTAAAAGACCGATTTCTTCTTCAGCGTTGTGATGTTTAAAATCGGGGCAGCTGCAAACGCGAACGCTGTCGCCGGCTTCTCGGACACTTCGCAAGATGAGATGGATGTGTTTAAAATGCACAGAGCATGTCTCTGTTTAGTGAGTAGTTTTTTTTTAGAAAGCTCGGCAGTTTCAGCTGAACTCCAGACTCGAGCTTTACTCGCTTTGTGTTTTTCTCCATTTTTCCGGGCCTTTCAGACTCAACAAAAGCAAAGCATCTCAACTCAGTGTACGTTTGTGTGAGTGTGTGAGAGAGAGAGAGTAAAGAGAAGAGAGCTCCCAAGTTCTGCCATGCTTATTCTGCTTAGTCTTAAAACTCGTACGGGATTATTCCTCCTCCCAAGTGAGCACGTAGTTTCAAGACATTCTCTCTCTCTCTCTCTCTCTCTCTCTCTCAAGATTCAAGATTCAATAGAACATGAAAGCACAAAGATAATAATGCAAGTCAACACAATGTTTTTCAACACCATTATGCATCATTTTGTCAATCTGGCAACCCTTGCTTATGTTAAATGACACTCGATGTGTGGTAGAATATCATTCGAATGAAGATGTGAGGAACGTTTCTATTTAAATGTGATTTATGTCTGAATGACCGAAAGATGTTTTTATTTTATTTTTTTAATAGATTGATGCTTGAAATGCTACTTATCGCGTCCACCTCTAGTGATCAGTTGCCTAATTACGTAAAACACTAAAGAGACCTCAGATGGACATACTGCTCCAACACATTGAAAGTTCCTGATGTCGTAATTTTTTTCCCCCCCGATTTTCTCCCTAATTTAGTCGTGTCCAATTCCTCCCCGTCACTAGGGGGCTCCCACATTAAGGCTACTACTAGCACTCAGCCGGGAGGGCCGAAGACTATCATGTGTTTCCTCCGAACCATGTGACGCCAGCCGACCGCATATTTTCGAACTGCTCGGAGTGAGACACGGGGCGGAGTAACACACTATCAGGACAGAGGACAGCGCTATCCTCTCCTTCCGCTCGCATGAGCTCACAGACGCCCCTGACTGGCTGTTGAGCCGTGATTAATGTGGGAGCACTAAGTACCTCTCATCCCTCCCCTCTGAGAGAGCTCGGCCAATCAGCTCTATCTAGACCTCCGGCTGCGAGAGGTTACAGCACCACCCGGGATTCGAACTAGCGATCTCCGGATGATAGGGCGAGCGCTTTAACAACTGCGCCACTCGGAGGCCGATGTCGTCATTTTTTTAAGCGGTTTACCAAGTTGAACATTCCGATTTATAGTTACGTAATAAACTAGCGTCAGTAGCCGCCGTTGTCGTCAGTTAGCGTTTTTAGAAATAGTTAAAAGGTTAAGGCTAAAGGTGAGCTGATCAACTTTAATGTAAAATGTTGTAAGGTTGAGTATCTTACTCCTTGTTTACATTAAGTTCTACTTCTTTCATCATCGACCAAACACTTGGAGAGTGAATCACAGATGAGAAATCGAAAAAGTACTTGTAAATCGGAAAAAGTTTTGTCTTAAAACGACTCCAGCAGACATATACCACTTCAGCGCTGTTACTTCAACTGTAAAAATATTCAGTTTAGCTTTTCTAATTAATATCTAAAAGCACAGGTGTTTGATCACAATGAGCACGTAGCTTATTAGTAGCTTATTAGTAGCTTATTGGGATTCAGAGTGGCGAGTTCGATTCCCCGGTGATGCTGTAACCTCTCGCAGCCGGAGGTCCAGAGAGAGCTGATCGGCCGAGCTCTCTCAGAGGGGAGGGATGAGAGGTACATAGTGCTCCGACATTAATCACGGCTCTACAGCCAATCAGGGGCGTCTGTGAGCTCATGCGAGCGGAAGGAGAGGATAGCGCTGTCCTCTGTCCTGATAGTGTGTTACTCCGCCCCGTGTCTCACTCCGAGCAGTTCGAAAATATGCGGTCGGCTGGCGTCGCGTGATTCGGAGGAAACACATGATCGTCTTTAAGTCTTAAGTAGTAGCCTTAATGTGGAGCCCCCTAGTGCCGGGAGGAATTGGAAACGACTAAATTAGGGAGGAAAAAAAAAACTTATTAGTAGTTTATTAAATTCGGCACAATGATAAGTGTTTATCATATTGTTTATACTTGGCACATAAGTGTTTATCATATTGTTTATACTCAACATCTTGATTTCATTTATGGTGCAGGTTAAACTGCCAGGAAGGACTGGCAAAGTTTCATAAAATTCTGTCCAGCCAGTTTTTGCGTGATGCTGTGACAAAATCTGACAGACAAAAATGTCAGACTTGTTTTCCTCTGATGTACGAAACATAAAGATACCATTGAAAGAACGAGTTCTGACCAAGAAGTACAGACAAAACCTTTTTTATTCATAAAGACAAATTATTAGTTATTTTTTGTGGAAAATTTTTAGGACTAGTTTGCAGGTAAAAAAAAAAAATAGTAGATTTTGACATTTATTAAATATCAAGAATGGAAATCATTGCAATTTTTTTTTCACAAATAAGGAATCAAAGGGAAATAGGTTAAATTTTCCTTTGATTGGGGTGAAAATCTACTAAAGCATGACTCTATAGCTGGGAAGGCTCATTTAAGGTGAAAGACTATTACCTAACGCCTCTCATGTCAGTGTGACTCTCAGTTCGGTCTACTCATTCTTATTATTTTATTATTTCCTTCTTTAGCAGACAAGCAGAATAAAACGAAGCACTTAAAAGCACTCAGTGCTTCGCCTCATTAAAGGTCCAAACAAAAGCAATAGGTTTCCAGGCAAGTAATACGTAAGTAAGTGAGTGTGAGGGAGACGGAAATGGAGACGCTCCTGAATATGGGTCAAACACAGTGGTATACTGTAGCTTCTGCTTTTATGCGGTCTTCCTTCAGACAGGCACTTACTTGTGCTCCACAATTACACACTTATATTCTGCCCCACATGTGCTCCTTCCTGAATCATGCTGCAAAGGTTTCTTCTCTCCACAAGCCTCTTTCTGCAAGGACACTGACCGACGTCATTGACCCATTTTTTTCCACTCTAAGGTTGCATTCATGTACTTGAGTTGTCAGTATTTTGATGTGTGGCCTTTAAAGCTGGGAAAGAACGTATGCTAGTAAGGTTCATGATTAGCCAGTAAGGGAATATATTCAAATAAGATATGAAGGTTAGAACAGAATGAATCAGTCAAATAATGGGGGAAAGAAATGCATTACAGATGCAGGGTGGTTAGTGGTATGGCGGCACGTTGGTGTAGTGGTTAGCACTGGCACCTTGCACCTCCAGGGTTCGGATTGGATTCCCGTCTCTGTGTGCATGGAGTTTGCATGTTCTCCCCGTGCTTGGTGGGTTTCCTCCGGGTACTCCGGTTTCCTCCCACAGTCCAAAGACATGCAGATTAGGGTAACTGGCGTTCCCAAATTGCCCGTAGTGTGTGTGTGTGTGTGTGTGTGTGTGTGTGTGTGTGTGCCCTGCTATGGATTGGCACCCTGTCCAGGGTGTACCAGCCTCGTAGGAATCTCCAAGTCTCCAGGGATAGGCTCCAGGTCCCTGCGACACTGAATACAGGATAAAGCGGTATAGACGATGAGTGAGTGAGTGGTTTAGTGATTGCACCTTCAAGGATGGGGGTTTGAATCTCGTCTCGGGTTTGCACTCATGGAGTTTCACTGATTGGTGAATTTCCTCCAACAGTCAAATGACACGCACTCTATGTTGATTTGGCATTTCCAATTTGCCCGAAGTGTGTGATGAGGTATTTGAGTGTTATATCCAGCCTTGTGCTCTAAGTTCCCAAGTATATGCTTGGACAAGTGTCCAAGCACTAGTGAAACGCTGCGATAAACGTATTAGTGTGGCAGGAGATTATATCGGGAAATAAAGGACGTTGTTACTCTCATGACTGGGATCTGCTATTCCGCACAATCAAAAAGTCCCAGTTTGACTCGAACATCCGTCATCGTATCATGTATATTTAATATTAGTAAACTGTATTTCTAAAAAGGTTAGGCAAGATGGTTGGTTTGTTTCCTACTTAATCTCGTCCTACAACCTTTGCAAAGTTAATCATCCATGTGAAATTCAGATGAGGTGGACAGCTGGACCGCAGCCAGGTCAAAATAAGTGAAGCTCTGTTTCAGAGGATAATGTCCTGGTATAAGGAGGCTGCAATGCTCCAGGTGTGCTAAGTCAAAAGGAGCAAGCAGAGCCAAATTATGGAGAACAGACACCATATATATATATATATAAATAAAGTGCTCTCCCTGAAATGCATATAAAACCAATAATAAACAAAATAAAACCAATCTCACGCACACACTCCCTCAAATAATGGTTACTCCCAAATAATAAAAAACTCCCAGTGCAATAACGGAATGTATGCTTTGTGGGAGTGTGTGTGTGTGTGATTGGGTTTTTTTGTTTTTGTTTGTTTAAATAAAAAAATCCAGAAGAAAACCAAATTTGTGCAAAATTCATATCAGAGTTGTTTATAATAATTGTTGCCTTTTTTCAGCACCTTGTGACAGGATCAAAAATATTACTGGACTCTCAGGATCTAGTAATGACGTTATTTAGCGTAACATCACTCTAAATATTCACCATTACTACTGTAGGTTACTCTACTGTAGCTCTGCATGTGTTTCTACAAAACTCCGTTCATCAACCAACCTGACGTCATCACTTTTTATTTTTTTGTTGCCCCGCGCTGTCGTGTCAGTGTGTGTCTCGTCAGCCGTAGCTTCCAGATTATTAAGCCCTTGCGTCTTGTGGCTGACGTTTTTTGTTTTTGACATTTATGAGGAATGATAAATGCTCATTCTTAAAGGAGAATATTTCAGCATGTACCAGTTGCTTGCCTTTTGTTTTTGTTTTTTTTTTCTTTTAGTAAAGGTCAGCTGCGTCAGACTGAGATCATCAGATCATTGATTATTTACGTCATCAAGAGAGAGACTTTCCCATTAGGCAGGAATCGTCTTTGGGGGGGAAAATGTTTCAGATGAAAAAGCAAAGCTTTCAGGGACATGGCCTGCATTCCTTATGCTTAAGCAACATGAGAGAGGCATTTCTCATGGATATGACATTTCATATGGATAATAAAAAAACAACAACTGCTTGCAACTATACGAGATCTTTTGATTTATTTTTTTCCCTCATACATAAGCAGCAGCAGAGCTCCTGTTGTGATGGCTACATATTTTTATTTCTAATTAGGACCCGGGCACTATGACTTCATGCTATGATGGTGCTGATGTCATAGTGTGTGGACGGCCCTCTTGTTCTTCTAAGGATTTCTTCTTCTTTTTTCAGCATACTGGGCTTTTTGGAGTTTTTAACATGCTCAAAAACTCATGGAAATCAGCACACAGTTTGGATGTGCTGCAACCATTAGGACGTTCGAGTGGCTGGGCCGCGGGCGTGGCGTGGGGTCCTCACTTGAGGTTTTACTGCATAGCTTGTACACACTTGCACGTATGCATGCGAAACACAGGAAACATTAAGAGCTCATTGAGCTGAACAACTTTCGCATTGCATGTCATGGGCTCAACTCAACAGGAAGTCGGTTATTTTGGGTCATTTGCAGCTCGGTTGAACTCCACGGCCAGGAGGATTAAGGCCGTGCTAGATAACAATGGTACTCACACAAACTCCTGACACTTTGGGCATAGTTTTGGGGTCTACTAATTTTATTTTTTTTATTTTTTTTGGATTTTTCCCCGATTTTCTCCCTAATTTAGTCGTGTCCAATTCCTCCCTGTCACTAGGGGGCTCCCACATTAAGTCTACTACGACCGCATCTTTTCGAACTGCTCACTCGCGCACCGTTGGGGACGGCGTTGGGGACGGCTATCCGCTCTCTCCGCTGCGCGAGCTCACTGACGCCCCTGACTGGCTGTAGAGCCGTGATTAATGTCGGAGCACTATGTACCTCTCATCCCTCCCCTCTGAGAGAGCTCGGCCAATCAGCCCTCTCTAGAGGCTGCGAGAGGCCACAGCACCACCACATTCGAACCAGCGATCTCCGGATGATAGGGTGAGCGCTTTACCCACTGCGCCACTCGGAGGCCCAGGGTCTACTCATTTTTGAGAATCCAAAATCGCGGAGGGGTTTAACTTATGTTGAAAAGTGTTTAATAGCGTCCTGTGTGACATCATACAGTATTGTGTGACATCACATTGAGTGACATCACATGTGATGCTTTTTTTTTTTGGAGGTCTTAACATAAAATTCGTCCTATTCTCAAATTCTGTAATAAAGAACTTGGCATTTCCCCTTTGACTGCATGTGCCTACTGTGCCCGTTGTATTTCTGGAGTGCCCGCGTGGCGATAGCGCAGGATGCTTGGGCCCACTCATTGTTGCTCACTTTTCACTTTTTTGCATGTTAATATTGGCCTAAAAAAATTGATATTTAATGTGTTTAATTATATCTTTGTTTGTCTCTTACTGTGCAATAAAATATTAAAGCCACACAAGTGATGCAGGCAATAAGATGAATGTTAGACTTCATCAAATCAATACAATCAACATGCAAGAATTTCAGATCAATGTTGTTTGCGCTTTGTTGGAGACGCTGCTCTACCCTAATAAAATCAGCTTCAACTGAATTTCAACAGATTTTTTTTTTTTTTTTTTTAAACAAAAGTTGCATAACTGCTGGAATTTGGCCAGGACAGTAGGATGTAGGATAATGTCAAATGAAAATGTACAGTATGTTTAATAAACTGATCATAAGACCTGTCTGATTTAAGCCAGCATTTTCCCTTATTTATCTACTAATATAGATATAGATATGTATATAATGATAAATCAGAATAGATATGAATATATATTATATATGAGGGGTGTTCAAGTGAAACTGGGACTTTTGATTGCGCAGAATAACAGAAGACGGTTACGAGTAAAAAATATTCAGAACCCATTACAGTCTGTTTTTTCTTCTCGTCAGTTCAGATATGCCCCATAATGTCAAATAATTCTGTTCTTCTCAGTGTTTGTTTAACATTTTCATAGCTTAAATGTTACATTAAGTTTGTAGACACCCGAGTATCAGACCCACATGCGCTTCTTTCCAGACCTAATCTCCTTTTGCTGTCGTGATAATCTCTACTCTCCTGGGATCCTGGGAAGGCTCTCCGCCAGTGTGGATTGTTGTGTTTTATTCAGCCTCATGAGCATTAGTGAGATCAGGTACTGAAGTCAGGTGAGGAGGTCTCAGATGGAGTTGGTGTTCCAGTTGTACTGTAGTTGGGTTGGGGTCAGGACGCTCGAGTTCTTCCACTCCAACCTTGGTTCACTCCCGATCAGGTTGAACTTAAGTATCTTTTCTACGCTGTTGATCTCCAGTTCCTGGAAAATCATTCTCACAGCATGGTGAATGAACTTAGCCAGGTGTGCAGCGATCTTGTTTCTCATGGCCCGACGTTGCTTTAAGTGCCTTTTTGGCAAATTCCATGCAACCTGTCATGTGCAGCTTACTGGAGTGCTGTAGGACTTCATCTGGCCTGTTTGATGGAGAGTCGGTTGCTCTTCTTACACCTACCTCCCCTCTCCATATTACACACAACTTCTGTTGGAGACTTTCAAGTTGCTGTATGATTAAAGATTATTTGCTGCTGGTCGGTTCTCCGAATTTGTTCTTGGTGCTTCAGAACGCTTTCCACTTCACTGTGCTAAATTTTGCAGGATGTTCAAGGCTGCAACACGATCCTGTTGCATCTAGAATGTTGATGGACAGCTCCTCACGCCTCCCCACTCTGTGGCTTTGTACAAACAGATGTGTTTCTTTCCATACTGAAGGACAATCAGTGAAAACTGATGGTGTGCGCCTGAATTTTTGGAGTGTTCAGACTTCAGTTTGAAAGGTTTAAATACTTGCGTGACTGCGATCTATTAGTCTTTATTTTTTATAACTATTGAGCAAATGAATGCAGCCGTGTCATGATGTAACTTACGTTAAGGATAAGTTAGAAGTTCTGAATGCATCTTAAATGACTTGTACTGTACAGTGTTGATAGTGCATTCTCTCGTGCACGCTCCGGTCACATGAACACACGAATTCAGTCTCCGTGACGCAGTTCTGCAACCAGCCAACAGCACTCTAACCTCCAGTCTTAAGCTCACGTTATACTGGTGTCAGTGCTTTTCTAATGCATATGCTCCGTATTATGTTCTGGCAGCTTAAGACAGCAGCTTAAGTTTAAACATTATGCTAATATTTACATGGAAAAGTGCAGTTTGGGCTTATGTTTGTGTTTAATTAAAATTCCTGGCCTGCTGACGATTAGAAATTTTTTCAGTGTTGGAAACTGGAAACCTGTGATGGTTTCAGATTCCCGTTTTTAGCTGGTGGGAGAGGAACCTGCTGTTGTATCCCATCCACCTCCGTCCTGTTGTGCATTTTGAGATGCTTTTCTGCTCAACACGGTTATAAAAGATAAAAATAAAAATAAAACTATTTGACTTATTGCAGTCCTCTTACCAACGTAGACCAGTTTGGTCATTCTGATTAGATCGCCTTCATTAACAAAGCTTGCAGACCATGTGGCATGGATGCACCTGATGTCATACATGTGGTTTTATTAACGTGGCCTTGAGGCATTACAGCATTCCGTGCAATTTTTTCTGTGCAAAATTATTCCGTGCAAAATTATTATTACAATAATATTACACTTACAAATTACAGTTTGCCTGCTGATGAAAAGAAATAATAATGATGCTTCCTGTCCATATGAGGTGGCATCAGAAAGTGTCAAGTTATGCCAACATATGGCAGCACAAGGCTGCACGCACCCCCATAGTGAGCAGGAGATGTGCAACTGGTGCAAACTGGGACAACAAAGAGCGAACATGAAATTCTGCATGCTGAAGATCATTACCGGTGATGAAACTTGGGTGAATTGGTACGACCCTGAGAAGAAGCAGCACAGTGGAAGAGCTCATCATCTCCATGAAAAAGGGGGAAAGGCGAGGCAGGTCCGCAGCTCATCGTCTTTTTTCGGCATTCACAGCATTGTGAATGCAGCAAGAATTCGTCCCCAGGGGTCAGACCATCAATTGCGAATTCTGTGGCCACAGCTAATTTTATATTAAATATATATTTTTGATATCAGAATATCAGAACTCTAACCTGCAATAAGAGTACAAGAACTCCTTACTTTTGCCCTCCTTTCCCCTGTGTCTTCTCCTCCCTCCCTGCTTGTTGTTGTTGCACCGTCATCCTCCAGATTTGTAAAGCTGCTTTGCTTATGGACGTGATGGAAGCCCTGACCTACATAAATTCTTGCTTTAGCCGCTCTCTGTCTGTTATGTGATCAGAAAAGAAACTTTGACGTTCTTGTCCTTGCTCTGTTTCGTGTGACATTGCCTTGTACATGTCTTTAGATCTGTTTTATAATATTGTTAAGTCACCGGCTAAACATAATAAGAAACTCCTGACTACAAAAAAAAACATGCACAACGTTCATAGGAAAAAATGACAAAACCTGAGCGTCCGCGTTAATGCTTTATGCTGAATCTCTTGGTTGAATAGATGATGTCGTTTGTTACTTCTTCCGTGGTGGATCACCGGCTCCTATATTTATAAGTACAATAGCTAAAGCTTTACAGCTTTATTATGTTGTGTGATATTGTGCCGCACAAAAGACGGCGTAAGGCTGCTGTTCATGCTCTTCCTTTGTGGCTCAGTCATTCTGTGCTCGGGTCTGTACTATAGCGTGGGCTTGCTGCAGATAACAATAGTCTCACGTGCCCGTGGGGTGATGATGCCGGTTTTGTCATTTCGTTTTGGTGATTGGTTAAAGCTTACAGGGTGCACATAATTTCAGAAAACATCAGGCGGCATCACGATTGTCCCCGCGGAAAGTAGAGACGCCTATTTCAGCCTTTTATAGAGACAAAGTTGCATTTTTTTTCCCCTTTCCATTTGTATACATGATGTGATAATAATACAACAGAGCAGAATAATATTTTTGAAATCGTGTTTGAATATAATGTTGCAGTTTAAAAGGAATAAACCTTGGGCCTGTGATTATGGTACATTTTAAAAGCACTTCAGTGGAATTTTAGACTCGGTGCAGATGTAACGGTAGCAGCATGACCTCGATCTGTGAAGGGTGAAGGACCATGGGGCTTAATGGGATGACATGGCAGCCATGGTTACCTTGTATTTCATGGCTAAATTATTTAGTTCTTGGTTTCTAAGCCTGGGAAATGTAATCCACCCGTCTTCTTTTTTTCTTTTTTTCTAACCAGGTTAGATCAGTTGCAACCTTCAACACAAGTTTTTAAAGACATCCTAGCACTATATCACCAATGCTAATTTAACAACTATATATATATATATATATATATATATATATATATATATATATATATATATAGTGTATGTGTGTGTGTATGTGTGTATATATATATATAGTACAGTAAAGAGGTTGAATTTGTATTATGGCAAGAAAAAAGCAGCTAAGTAAAGAAAAACGAGCGGCCATCATTACTTTAAGAAATGAAGATCAGTCAGTCCGAAAAATTGGGAAAGCTTTGAAAGTGTCCCCAAGTGCAGTCACAAGAACCATCAAGCGCTACAAAGAAACTGCTAAGGACAGGCAATAAGCAGAAGTCCTTGTTTGGACTAAAGAACAAAATAAAGAACATAATAAAGAAAACTCTTTGAATGAAAAGGTGTGTCCAAACTTTTGGTCTGTACTAATATATATACTGTGTATATATATATATATATATATATATATATATATATATATATATATATATATATATATATATATATATAAACAGTGGGTGTCTGTAATAAAATGAAAGACTTTCCAGGGACAGAAGGGTTTAAGTCTAAGTTTAACCAAGGCACAGAAGCATGGAAGTTTGGATTAAAGCAAGCTTTACTAAAGATTCAATTTCATCCACTTAGCTGTGATAAAAATGTGAACAAGCAAAAGAAGCCTCTGTGTTCTGAGCACAGACATTGATCCCATTATTTAACAGCAAGATCAACTGCACACACATTTTCCCATTCAGTGGCCACGCAACTCCAGCAGACGCAGTCAAATCCGTACATATTTGGAGACTGATGTAATTATTATAGCTGCGTATACCGCAGTAGACTGGAGTAACAGAATACAGTTCTGAGAGTAAAAACGTCCTTTATTTCTTTATATAAGCCCGCTCAATACCTGAACCCCTGGCCTCCCAGGAAACCCTTTAATTGCCCACACTCGCTTGGAGGGGCGATGTGGCAATAACTTCCAGCTGAGTTTCTTTAATGTGCATGTGGTCTTGGTGAATGATTGTGTATACAGTTCACAAGGACAGATTTGTCTCCGTGATCAACGATCACTCACTGAATGCTCACAGGAACGACTGCAGTGAGCAGTTTTTGCCCCATTTAGATGTTTTACTGTATCACTGTACTGTGCTTCTGTAAATCTAAATTGGTTTTACAAGGTTCATTGACGAATTCCAAGTTCAGTCTCGGATTGACTTGAACGTCCCTCATATTATTTTATTATTTTATTTCTTGTTTATGACTAAAAATCGTTGACTTTTCTGTCAATGACTGCCTAAAGTTTGGCGTCCATAGACATAGACACCAGATGCTGGGTTTCTGCCTTGGTGGTGCTGCCTTGGTGGTGCTCTTCAACGCCTTTACTGCAACTGTCTTCATTCCCTGCTTGGTCTTGAAGCATTATACGTTCAGCTTTAAGTCCAGCAAGTGAATGCCATTCTCAGTTGGGTTCCGGTCAGTTGGCTGACGCGACAATTGCTGGCTTCAACATTTTTGAGTCATTGTCCATCTGCAGTGTACAGTTCTGTCTAATGAGGTTTGAAGAGCAGATAATAAAGCCTTCTGAACTTTTATCAACAGAACCATCACCAATAGATACAACGAGAGCAATTCCATCATTCATTTCTCCTTCTCCATACCCTTTTCTTGCCATCATTCTGGCACAAGATCTTTGTCTCATCCGCCCACAGGATGTTGTTCCGGAACTGGGACATTTTTTGGCAAACTGATCTATTCTTCCTGTTTTTTCTTGTCTTAAACCCACAGTGTTTTTATTTTAGTGAAGTCTTCTCATGATTGTTGACATTGACACAGAACTAGGTCTTAAACGATGTTCTTGATCTAGCCAACTGTTGTGAAGGGGATTTTCTCTTCACCAGGGATGGAATGCTTTTGTGACCCATCACATGGTGCTCCTGAACTCATTACTTAACCTAAACTTCAATATACTGTAGGACACAACTAAATGTACCCAATTTTGGTGGTGTGCTACAAAATTTATCTGTCGGAATGGTTCCTGTCAGCATATACATATATGATTGGCCAAAACATTACAACGCGAAACATTGTGTCCAGTATTGAATGGGTTCCTTTTGTGTCACCGGGACAGCTCTGGTCCCTCAGGGCATGACACCACAAGATCTCTGGGAGTTCGCTGTGGTGTCTGGTGCCAGGATGTTGGCAGCGGATCGTTTGGGTGCAATGGGTTGCAGGATGGGGACTCCATGGATCAGACTTTTTTTGTTCATTGCATCCCATGGATACTCGATCAGACTGGGATCCGGGGAGTTTGTAGGCTGGGTTGGTGACCTTGAACTATTTGCCTGCTGGACCCCATATGTGGAAGGCTGTGGGGCACTGTGTGTTCTGGTGTCTTTCTATCATGCACAGCATTCTTTTTTTTTTTTGTTGCCGATTTGTATTTTTTTGGAAATTGGACCAGATTGGCTGGCCTTTGCTGCCCCATTTGCATGGGTGAGCCTTGGATGATCCTATCACCAGTTTACAGATATATAATTGTTAATCAATGTTAATGTATTAAAGTTTTATGGTATTAATATTATGGCTAAATTAATGTCAATACAGGCATTGAGGCCTATGTTATTTTCCTTATTTTGTGAACTAAATAAATCAGAACCACCACCTGTGTTAGGTTCTCTCAAGAAGCAGCTTGTCACTCACTCAGATCTGTGCATGCTGTCTAAGACAGTGTGAGTTTGATTGAAGGTAGTGCCAGAATTTATTCCCTATCCACCAGAACGTGCAGTATTTTGTTATGTTGTCTGTTGTTGTTATTCTTGGGATAGTTTATGATATTATTTTCTATAATAAAAATCCATTTGATTTTTTTTTTTTTTTTTTCAGAAGAAGAGACATCTGGGCAACCAGGTGTACAAGGTACATGCCCTGAGGCTCTGCGCACTAGACATAAATTTAAAGTGAATGACTAGGCCATTAAGCGTAACACTAAATGATGCATAGAGCACAAGCCAAAGACATCAAAGACACAGAATCAGCAACAAAATTCAAAATGGTTACTCCTGTATGGGGCTGCATTTCATTTTAAAAATGAAAGTGAACTCAGTGAACACTGATTTTTTTTCTTTCATCTCCCTAATGGGTCGGATTCAAATCAAAATAAACTAGACAAAGACATCATATCCCTGCTGACTGTCGGGTCAGAGCTTGGTTTTTGAGGATTTGGTGCACGAGTTTGTGAAAGAATGATGCCAATACCTATGCCACTGAGGTTATGCAATACTCATACTAACTGTGTATGATGATGTCGCTTTTCTGTCCCTTGACCCAACATTAAGAAAACATGAGGGACTATGGCAGCAAAAATATTCTGTATTGAACCTACAGCATATCTAGTTCTTACGGCTACAAATGGCGGCACCGTGGCTTAGTGCTTAGCTCTGTCGCCTTGCACCTCCAGGGTCAGGGTTCGATTCCTGCCTTGGGATCTGTGTGCATGGAGTTTGCTTCTTCTCCCCATGTTTGGTGGGTTTCCACTGGTTTCCTCCACCAATCCAAAGACTAGCAGATTAGTGTGGATGAGCATTGGAATGTTGACTGGAGTTCTCACCATGGTTGTAAAATGAAAATAAATACAATGTACAATAATCACCATTGTCCGTCACGGTCCCTAGTTGGACTACAGAGGTTTCTAGATGGATGGATGGACTTGCAATACTTTGATTTGAATGATGCATAACGAGAGGCACTGCCACTGTATTCCCAGGCCATGTCTACTCATCATGTAGTGAAAAAATTATTAGTTAATTTCATTTTGTAAATTAGGAAGGCATGACGGCTTAGTTGTTAAAACTGTCCCCTTTGTACCTCCAGGGTCGAGGGTTCAATTCTCACTTGTGTGGAGTTTAGGTGTTCTGGGCATGGTGGGTTTCTCTGGATGCTCTGGTTTCCTCCAATAGTCCAAAGACATGCAGTGTAAGCAGATGGGCATTTGGGCAGATGGAAGGTTCCTGTAGTGTATGAGTGGGAGTCTGATTGTGTGTGCCCTGTAATTTTGGCACCCTGTACAGTACATGGTGTACCCTGCCGTGTGAACAGAGTTCCCTAGGATGGACTCCAGGTCCTACGTGATATAATGATACAAATAAATGCCCGGTTACTATAATAAATTAAGTTATAGATGTCATGCGAGAAAACGCTGCTCTTAAGAAAATTATAATTTTTTTCTGACGATTTTGAGCAAAAATGGTACAATGGTCCATCCTGTTGTAAAAAAAAAAAAAAAAAAGTGTTGCTACACTATATGGACAAAAATATTTGGCCAAAGCTGCAATGGCATTGTATCCAAATACATATACTTCGATACGTAGTTGGTCCCACTTTTGCAGCTATAACAGCTTCCACTCTCATTGGACGGCCGCCCACAAGATTTTGTAGTGTTTCCGTGGGAATCCATGTCTATCCATTCTGTGGAGCATATTCATGAGGTCATGCACTGATGGTGGACGACTGGCTCGCAATCTCCGTCCCAGTTCATCTCAAAGGTGCTCGATGGGGTTGAGGTCAGGGCTGTGTGTTAGGGCCAGTCAAGTTCTTCCACACCAAACTCATCAAACCATGTCTTTATAGTCCTTGCTTTGTGCCCTGGTGCTCAGTCATGTTGAAATAGAAAAGAGCCTACCCCGAACTGCTACCTCAAAATTGGAAGCGCAGCATTTTTCAAGATGTCTTGGTATGCTGAAGCATTAAGATTGCTCTTCACTGCGGACAAGGGGTCTGATTGAAACAACTGAATTCAATAATTTACAAGTTTGGCCAAACACTTTTTTCCACATAGTGTGTGTATGGTACTGTAAGGTTTAGTAAGTCTGAAGTGTACGCTGAAGTCTGCTAACCCTTCAATCTTAAACCAATGAGGACAAGGACACAGACAGGCAGTAAAGTGCTATAGAACTGCTTTTGCATGTTACTCTAATAGATCGACCTGAAGCGACCCTCTTCTCTCCTGTTTATGGCTTCCGTGCATTCTCCACTTCAAGCGCTCCTGCTATTTCTTTATAGCTTGAGACTGAACATAAAGTGCTCTTAACCTTGGTATGGAATATTTAGCTGCTGTTATACTGCAGTTGCTATGGCTTTGGAATCAATCAGTACTTGCTGTTGTAGAACTGGGTCACAAGTTTAGCAGTCTTCCATAAGGCTGGCCTCATCTCATCTCACTCCTGCTAACCCATTTAAGCCGGATCGGAGCACTAACCACTGTCGAAACACATAAAGAACAAATCATCTTTCCTAGTGCAACATTAAAAACCAGCTCGCTTCAAGAAACAATCCGTTGGGAAAATAAATGATTAAATAATATTTTGGTGTGTTTTTTATTTTTTATTTTTTTTTAATTCCTTCTGTGCACAGTTTGGACTTTTATCTGCTCCCCACACACCTGACCTAGTTCATGAAGGAGTTAATTAGTGATCTCTTAAATCGGTTCAAGGAATAAATGATGAGAAATTGAAGAATCTCGGACACCAAATGAGAGGGAAATTTTCCTTGCTTTTTTATTATTATTATCTCAGCAAGGATACTTTCCTGCATTTTTTATTTTTTTTATTTTTTTTAATGTCTCTCGGCATGGTAACGAACAAAGATTGTGTCAGCTACAGGAGGAAAAATCTCCGAGCACACAGTGACAGATAATTTTTTATTTATTTATTTTTATAACCCAGGCGTGCTGTCACACACAACGTCCTGCTGAGGAATCCGACTCCATACCTGTCGCTGTCTAGTGGCAACGTAGCCCCGGCTAGCATCACGTCCACAGCTTGTCACGAATACAGCAGAGATTTCTGGAAGGAGGAAAATCTTACTTTGAAAAAGAACTAATTGGAATCCATCCGCTTCATGGCTTCTATAAGCGTTACTAGCAGCTGAGATATCTGTTTTTTTTATTCCAGCGTAATGTAGCTCGTGCGTATGGTGTAGATCCGTGTTCGGGCCTTATTATGAGTTTTTTTGGAATAAAGAATGGCGTTTCACCTAATCATCCCTTGGTTAGTGTTGAGCCGCACCTAGTCTGAGACCTAGTCCCTGGATGAGCTTTGTAACATGCTCTGGTTGAAACCCTATTTTAAGGTTCTGATGAGAGGCAGAAATCCAGACACTGTCTTGCCTACTAGCATAGATGTAAGAGAGGTGCTGCGACACACGGGTAATGACTGTGATAATTACTTACTTACAGGCGCAGCTGGCATGCTATATTTCTCATTCAATTAAAGTAGTCAGGCGGTCTAGGATTGTTGCCGTAGCAACAGTGTCAGATTATTCAGCTTTCCGACTTAAATTTATGCTTGACGTCAAAAACTATTTTCGTGTATCTGTGTGTGTGTGTGTATTTGTGTGTTCCTGGAAAATTAACTGGTTCTCACCATAGCTTATTTAAAAGGTGTGTGCGCGTGTGCTTATGGGGTTTGGGGGGGAGCGCCAGCACGGCAATATGCTTTGTAAAATAATAAACGCCAAACAAGACCCTCAAAAGTGGATTTGCAAACCGATACCTAGGAGTATTTTCAACTGTACAAAAAACAGTTTACATGTAATTTCCTGGAGTGAGGAAATAGAGCTGTTGTTGTCAACAAGCAAGAAGTAGTAAATGGCCCAAGTGCCAGGGGCCTTCAAGTCAAACCAAGACTTTTGATTGTGCAGAATAACTATTCATTAACTCCACACACACAGACCCAAGGTGGGAATTGAACCCAGACCCTGGAGGTGCAAAGTGACGGTGCTTACCACTAAGCCACTGTGATACCTGTGCAGAAAAACAGAACACAGGTATGGGAATAAAAACTCGTTCTCTATTCTGTATAATCCTCTGCTACACTAATGCACTTATCCCAGTGTTTCACTAGTGCTTGCATACCATCAAGGAAGCAACCTTTCTCAGTACGCCGGAGCCATGATCAGGCTGCCTACTTCAGGTCTGAAACGCCGGCCTCCCAGGAACTGCTTTAATGGCCGAAACATGTGCAAATGGCTTGAAGAGTTGGCGGGACTGTGCAGGGGATGTGGCTATAAGCCCCAGTTCCTCAGAGTTCCTGTAAGTGGTGTTGGTTATCCATAAAACTCAAATTTTATTTGTCTCATGCACAGTACGATATGCAGTGAAATGCTTAGGCAACTGCCCTGACCTTAAAACAAGACTATTAATAGGAATAATATATAAAAAGTTACTTTATCTAAGAAAGAATATCTATATACTGTAGGTAATAAATATGAAGACAAAAGTCAATTTGATCATTTCCAAGCATCAGGTGTTTTATGGACGTACAGCCTCCTTTAAAGCGTTTGCACCGTCCAAATGTTTTACTGTGACTAAGAGTCTTAATCATCTCACTATCTTTAAGATTGCAGTTATATTTGTTTTACACTTTCACTCATGAGTACTTTCAGCACAAGTCCCGCTTTGACCTGAATACACCTCATTCTGTATATTCTCCTAGGAAATTAAGATAATACGGTGTGATGCTGTAGATATACATATAAGACAGAGTCAGGATTACCGATTGTAGTGAACACTGCAATTTGTAAGGAAACACACTCTGGAGTGGCTCAGGGCATGACTCTATTTATATTGTATTCACGTGGATGAATCAACGCAATGGCAATTTCCTGTTGGGTAAATCATCACAGCTTGATGCCTGTTGAAATTAGTTTTTTGACGACACAGGCGTGAAGCATGAGCCTCGGCCTGTTCATGAGCTTGGTAGTGCTTCCTCCCTTCATATCAATTTTATAATTATTATTTTTTTTTTTTTAACAACGTCCATCCTTTATAAAAGGCTATTATCAGTTCACCAAGCAGCAAACTACAATAAAATATTGTGCCTTAACTAAAGGGGGGGGGGGGGACGGGACTTAATTAATCCATAAAGTCGTGTAAGCATTTTATACAATCTGAGACAAATAAAAAGTTACGGTGAGCCTTTTTTCCTGTGGCTCGTATGAACGATGTGTTTGTTTCAGTTGCTTATCAGGGGAGGAAGCCTTGATCCGAAGTTGTCAGACCTCTCACATGAGGAATGGTGTTTCCAGAAACCTCAGGCAGCACGTGTCCATGAATCCATCTGACATCTATCAGGAAATGTGTGGCTCCCTGCACGTGCTCCTTTAAGCTGTGTTGCTGCTTTTCTGTAACCTTAAAATGCTTTGACGCACGGAAATATGGGGACAAGAACGAGTGTTTTAGTGCAATCTTCAAAATGAAATGAAGAAATCAGAAAGAAGAGATGTCCAAAAAAAAAAAATGTAAATAAATAAAAGGTCAACGACATGATTATGTTAAAATATTGTGTCTGGGATTGGGTCATGTAAATGTTTTTTTATTTATAAAGGCTAATTTATTATTCAAATATTCCATACATCTTTATTAACATTTATTATAAATTGTAATCCTATTATCTGCTGTTCAGTTAGGCAAAACATATTCTTTACAAAGTTACATTCTGCTGTAATGCTCAGAGAAATTTGACTAAACCTCTCACTTCACAGGGTCCTGCATTACCGCTCCATCAAAAGAAATCAATTGAATGTGGAAAATTAGAGCTTAGGGCTGGTCGGATCCATTGTGCGGCATGTGAGCTGGACATGTGCCAAGCTGGCATTTCATTCAAGAACAGGGATGAAAATGTCAGGAGAAGTCATCACCTTTTCTGATGTCATGCAGCCGGCACTAGCGGCGGGAAATGCACTCCGGTCTGGCCGGAAAATCATGAATCGGAGAGTGAAAAAGATCATAGTGACTGTAGCTGATGTGCATGTGCATGAGTCCAGTGAGGACATTAATGTCCCGATTGCTTGCTGTGTCCCAGGATAGGCTGTGAGCCTAGAAACTGAATGTACATGTTGTTTAAATTAGCAAGAAAAATCAAATAAAAAAAGCAACAAAACGATTGAGGGGTCAAGGTTATCGATGTTCAATTAATGATGGATTGTTTTATATATTATATTATTATTAGATAATAACAGCTCTTGGATTGATCGATGCACAGTCCATCTTGCGTAGTCACATTATTTACTCACTACCATACACCGATCAGCCATAACATTATGACCATTCGGCTAATATTAACTAGGTCCCTACTTGATGCACCATGTGCTCGGATACCTTTCTATGGAACCAGCATTAATCTTTCAATTTTCCAGCTCTTCTATTGGATCGGACTGCACAGGCCAGCCTTCACTCCCCATGTGCATCAGTGAGCCTTGGCCGTCCATGCCCCTGTGGCCGGTTCCCTGGTTTTCCTTCCTTGGACTACATTTTGATGGTCCTGACCACGGCAGACCATGAACATCCCACAAGAGCTTCATGTTTGAGATGGCCCTTGTCACAGTAGCTAGAGTACAGTTATAGAAAGTCTCATTACAATGGCGGCTGAAAGTGAGTGGGATATATCAGACAGCTAGTGAACATTCTGTCTCTGAAGGTTCCCATAGAAACGTGTCAGAACACATAGGTCATTGCTGTTTTGGAGGCAAAGAGCGAGACCCACTCTGAGCAGGTGGTCATAATGTTATGTCTATGGCTGATCGGTGGATGTTTTGGTATCTTCTGCTCTGGACAGTGCCCTGATCTTCATCGCTCAAATAATGTCACTGCCCCTAGATCAGGATTACAGTTCTGCTCACATTCGCTGCCTCAGACCTTATGGTTTCCATAACTACCCTGGTCTTGCTCGTAATCCTCATCGCTGCACTCACTCAGTTTTTTTTTTTTTTTTTTTTAGCTCCTCAGCACACAGTTAGGTCCAGAAATGACAATTAAATAATAATAATTAATACTGTATTTGAGCTGTCTACTACAGGATATTGGAGTTCAGTTGTTTTAGACGGTTGCTTCAGATCCATTGTCCGTCTGTAGGGTAAAGTCCATTCAATGAGTAATTTGGATATTTGCATTAACAAGCAGTTGAACAGGTGTACCTAATGAAGCGGCCGGTAAGTGTACGGAGGAATATTATGTGGTCCGATTAAGCAAATGTAGTGTAAACAGCATGAAAGCACGGATTCATCCTCCCTTGTAGTAATGATTCAGGCATTCCACATTTGCACCGTCCCAAGTCCCGTTTTGACTTGAACGTCCCATATGAACAAAACCAACCCAGGTTATCTTGGGAGGAGTTCTCTTGGGCCCTTCTTAACAATCAATAATCCTACACGCACCATATCGTACCCCATTGGGCATGGGTATGGGGTGGCAGGACAATACATATAACTTTACCATGACCTCTTTTGACCTATGTAAGTACACTGAAAGCTTGCCCACTGTTTTCAAATGCTTTTCTATGTCTAGTGTCGTGTCCCGATGCAGCAGAACAGCACAGATACTGCAGAGCATGCAAATGTTAGAAAGGTGTCCTCAACTACCCAGATTTAGAAGACTGTGTAACCTGATTAAAGCTTAATCGCAGCCATGCCTCTGACATCTGTCGCAGACCCAAGAGTGTTAGAGGAGCAACAGTCGTCTGGCAGGAAAATCTGGCAAGCAAAGAGTGTCTTCCATCTGCTTTTTCCAGTGAATCAGAAACTGAAGGAGGAGGAATGATTCATTTACTCATTAGCTATGATCATATGTCAATACCGCTGAGAAAGCCCAGGAATTTAGAAATCAAAATGGATGGAAGTGCTGCTGTGTGTGTGTGTGTGTGTGTGTGTGTGTGTCCAGTATCCTCCAGGATATGGGTGAAAATGAGTGTTTATATAGTATTTATCTTATATTTGAAAATAATAATATTTTGTAATATGCAGCCTATAGGCTTCGGCTTGTACTTCCTCAGTCCGGGTTCAATTCCTCGCCTGGCGTCTGTGTGCATGGAGTTTGCATGTTCTCCCCATGTTCTCCTGTGCTTCCTACAGTCCAACGACATGCAGAATATGTTAATTGGTGTTCCCATAGTGTGTACTGATAAAATGTATTACTGACATTTCAAGCTTTCCAATTAATATCTATATAATATCATCTGTAAAAAGGTACCGAAGCATCCAGACTGTGCAACAGCTCCTACTCGCATCTACTCAACAAGAAAGGACTGGACTGACCTGACACACACATACACACTCAGGTAAACATTCACCTTTATAAAATGGGACTGAACTGACAAACACACGTGTATACACACTGATCTGCAACCATCTGGGAAATTTCAGTACCAACTTGAAAATGCATTTTTGCACAAATATTTGTATCATTGTCTGCTATTTGCACAAGGACTCCTTCTTGTCTCTGCTGCTACTATAAGAAACGTTTACTGTGTTTTTTTTTTTTTTATCTATCATGCCATTAACTTGCACTACCTGAACCCACTATTACAGTATATTGCATTGCGTCATGTTGCTCCTGTTTGCATTTGATGTTGTCTTTTGTATAAGAAAGTCTTTTGTATATTACTTTAGAATAGCTTCTGATCATTTATGGTGTAAATTTGGTTTGTCTTAGATAGCCAGCTAATTAGGCGTCCAGGCTAGCTGGTTAGTTTCTGAAAATCTATGTTACATGTATGTCGCACCTGTACTGTAGATCCTGGAGGAACGAACTGTATATAGTGTACTGAACTGCATATGGTTGAAATGACAATAAAAGATGACTTGACTTGACTTGATCTAACTAACTGTTCCAGGGTTGAAGCCCAAATAAGCGAAATTGAAAGCTAGTGCACTATATAGGGGACCAAGTAGTGCGCCTTTAATCAGGGGTGAGAGATGGATTTGGGATTCAGCCTTGGGTGCGAATCTACAGTAGTAAGCCGGGAAACACAAGCTGGACGGTTAGAGGCATGTCGGAACAACTTCTAAGCAAAGTGTTGGTCAAGATGATACAATGTTATCAATTCAACAATCATAGATGTTACCACGAAATGCTTTTTTTTTCTGGAATCAACTTAAGACATTTTATCTCCATTAATTTGTCATAATAGCTAAGAAACAGGCCTGGCTATCAAAATAAAAGAATAAAATAATATGCTATAATATATACACCTTAATAAAATGGGAATGGAAAATGAATATCCTGTTTGTGGCACATTAGTATATGTGAGGGGGCAAACTTTTCAAGATGGGTGGTGACCATGGTGGCCATTTGGAAGTCGGCCATCTTGGATCCAATTTTTGTTTTTTCAGTAGGAAGATGGTCATGTGACACATCAAACATATTGGGAATTTCACAAGAAAAACAATGGTGTGCTTGGTTTTAACGTAACTTTATTCTTTCATTCCCATTGTATTAAGGTGTATCCATATAAATAGCCCACCCTGTATATATATATATACAGTACAGACCAAAAGTTCGGACACACTTTCTCATTCAAAGAGGTTGAATTTGTATTATGGCAAGAAAAAAGCAGCTAAGTGAAAAAAAAAACGAGTGGCCATCATTATTTTAAGAAATGAAGGTCAGTCAGTCGTAAAAAATTGGGAAAACTTTGAAAGTGTCCCCAAGTGCAGTTACAAAAACCATCAAGCGCTACAAAGAAACTGGCTGACATGCGGACCGCCCCAGGAAAGCAAGACGGAGAGTCACCTCTGCTGCGGAGGAGAAGTTCATCCGAGTCACCAGCCTCAGAAATCGCAGGTTAACAGCAGCTCAGATCAGAGAGCAGGTTGATGCCACACAGAGTTCTAGCAGCAGACACGTCTCTAGAACAACTGTTAAGAGGAGACTGTGTGAATCAGGCCTTCATGTGGAATATCTGCTAGGAAACCACTGCTAAGGACAGGCAACAAGCAGAAGAGACGCGTTTGGGCTGAAGAACACAATAAAGAAAACTCGCTGAATGTGAAGGTGTGTCCATTTTGGTCTGTACCAAATATATATATATATATATATATATATATATATATATATATATATATATTTTTTTTTTTTTTTTTTTTTGATGCTGAAATCCATTGTAGTGGTATAAAAAGACAAAAATCCCAAAAGTTGTGTCACTGTCCAAATACTTATGGACCTGACTGAATATACATTCGTTTGTACATCTGCAGGAGTTCCTTTATCCTTGTCAGGGTCAATGTGTACTGTGTACAGCTAGTTCTGGGGAAAAAGGCAAGAGAATTTACAGCACATGTGATGCCCATCCATCAGCGGACACCGCGTACATTTGTAGAGTCATTCACACCCAGGGGCAATCTGACACGGCCAGTCCACATGGTTTTCTGAACAGTGGGAAACTGGAAAATGCAGAGGAAACCCCTAGCAGCCAGGCAGTTTAAGAAAGAAAAATAACTTTTTTCTTTTTTTTTCTTTTCTAGCTAATATATTTAAGCCTTTGTACTGAATTATAGAGAGACTTAATTAAAGCTAGAAATATAAAAGTGGAAGATGAAAACCAGATCAGATAAGCTGCCCAGCTGGACCTGTCCCAGTTATTCTAAGTTTCTATCCAATATGGGACTAAACCTAGTCGCTGTACAGTACGTGACCTCAACCAGGCCTTCACCTACTGCTGGTGTGTCACATGGTGAACTGGGTGAAGCTCAAAGAGGATCAGGCTGTTTTCTAATGCCGTTTCCACTGGCGTCCGTTCACGGCGAGGTGACGATTTACCGAAGGTGTATTACGACTCTGAGTAGCGTACAGCAAACTCACGGGGCTTGAACTGAAAAGCTGCATTATTTATGTCCAGCTGGACACACACGAACACTGAGTTAATTCATTGCCAGGGATATGGCTGTGCAGTTAGCTGTTAGAGCAGCCATGGAATGAAAAAGCCTTTCATTCAGAGATTACGTTAAGAGGCTTTTTGTAATCATTAGAGGTTCAGATGTTCATTGGGTCGTCATAAGCGTTGCTTTGTTGAGTTTATGAGTGTACAGTGTAGCGTCGTATGGTTACTTGTGCTTGTTGTCTTTTTTCCTGATTCTTTTTAAAGAACTAATTAGTGTCAATGGCATGCTAGTACTGTGCAACAATAACTACGACTTCTTAATGTCAATAATGTCCATCCATCCATCCATCCAATCAATAGATAGGGGGGGGGGGGGCTGTAAATGTACTTTCATTATTAATCTGATTACATTATCTGATTTCTACTCTCATTCCCCCCTCCCCACAATGCAGCTTCAGCAAACCAAAAAAATTCTGAACGCATTATTTCCCACAAAGTTGATGGTGAGCACTAACGCTCTAGGTTTTAATAATGTGTCCAATTCCAATATTTTCAGCAATCTCCTTAGTTGTTATCTTTGCTCCCAGCAGGGTTAACTTATCTGAAGGGACAGTTCCCCCCCCCCTTTTTTTTTTTATCAGACAGTGTAATTCAGAACTCTGCATGTTTGTACAGTTATCCAGTATAAATTTAAAAAATTAAACACAGAATGATGAAAAAAAAAAAAAACACCACTAAGAAATGGAAAGCTTTCTTCGATAAGAGAGGGTGAATCCTTATGCATTCCATTAATTAAATAATAGTGCTTTCTTTTTTTTAAAGGTATTATTTAATATAACGGTATCAGTCTTTCGTACCTGATTAAAGAGACAGTATATTCGAGCCAGACCGTCTTCATTATGTTCTTACAAGGTCAAATAAATGGTCAAACTTTGAACAAATATGATTCATGTTCATGCAAGGTGTGTTGACGGTTCTTGACAGTTCGTCTATCACACATTTATCATGTGATACAAAGTGCATCACTTGTTCAATAAGTGCTGTACTGGAACATTTCTATTTGCTGCCCTACAGCACAGGCACATCTGGCCTTATGTAATGCTCTTCTGAAATGTCAAGATTTTCAACCGAATGTTTTTTTTTTCCCCTTTCTGAATGCACAATCCTCCATGGCTTATTATATACACGACTTGTCAGCTAATTAAAAGAGACGATGAAAGCTATCAAGGATTAGGAATCAATGGTGAAGTGTTTACTTTGTGCACAGGTATTGAATAAATCTCAAACTGTAAGTTAATGAGGCAGGACATCCTTTTTTTTAATTCATTTATTTACTTTATTATTGCTAGTAATTTGCATAAAGGCTCTGTTGCATAGCAGCCGTTCGATATATTGTCTTATTTCACACAGAGCTCCCACAAACTCTCATTGCTAGAATATTGAATTAAGATCCTTAAGGTTCATAAGACATTAAAAGATTATCTTTATTCTCAATCCCCCCCCCCCTTTTTTTTTTGCTAAATTTTTTTTCCCATTTAACTCCTTTAAAATTGTGAAGTTTATATTGATAAGTTCATATTCACTTTCTGGATACTTAAAGGTCCCCTATTTTACTATTTCTTAAACAAGCAAAACAAAAGCTAAAGCTGAAATATTTCCTTAAATAATATTTATTTTTGTTAATACCTCAATCTCCAAATCCACTCTTTCAATCTTTATGTAAAACTACTGAACACACACCCCACCGTAGAACAGCAGATCTGAACATCAAGCTGGGGGTTGGGCTCCTATATGATGTCACTTTAGCTGGAAAAATGTAACTGGCTTGTTTAAATCTCAAAAATAAAAAAATACCAAGATTGGAATACCACGTTTGTACACACACACACACTGAAGACTCTTAATCTTGTAATTTTTTAATTATAGTTCCTGTTTAAAGGTTATAAATAAATAATAATTATATACAGTATGTTATGCATTTATTTTATAACTGATCAAATATGTTGAAACGTTTGAAAGATTATAATTAACCGAAATATGTAGTGATCCAATATTGCAAAAATGAACAGGCCTCAGATGTTTATGACATTGTATTGTTGAATCTGCTTCCTTGACCTAATGGTTGAAAAGTAAAAGCAGCCAGTCGCAAGGATTTTCTCTCTTCCTCACTGCTTGGTAATAACATTAACTGTGTCATCCAGGATTGATATTATTTCATTACCTATGTACACTGACAAGATGGTGTAAGATACACAATCATGTCTTGTATCCAAAACGGCAGAATCCTGAGCTCTGATTCTGTGAAAAACCAACACAACCTGCTGAAACCACCATATGCATGTCATTGGCTCTATCTCTGTTCCTGGGCCGGTCTCCAGGAACTGGTCCTCTGCTTGTGAGCAAAAAAAAAAAGCTCTTATCTACTGAGGCTTGGACTCTACACGACCTCTGAAGGTGTGCTGTGATATTTGGCACCAAGACGTTAGCAGCAGATCCTTTAAGTTGCCACAGACTTGTTTTTCCAGCCCATCCCGCAGATGCTCAGGAGGATTGAGATCTGGAGAATTTGGAAGCTTTTTGTCATGTTCCTTAAACCATTCCCAAACAAGTTTTGAAGTTTTGATGAAGAGGCCAGAAATACCATGAACATGCCATGAAAGGGGTGTACCTGGTCTCTAACAATGTTTATATAAGTGGGACGTTTCAAATCGTCATAGACATGAAAGGCCAGACCCTGGAGGTTTCTCAGCAGAACATTGCCCAGAGCATCAGGACTGCTGACTGTTCTCCACAGCTAAACAGTCACATACTCAACAGGGTAAATGCGAGACTTGCCAAAGAAACAATGTCAAACAAAGTGGAAAGTGTATGTCCGGGAACATGCACACCATACCATGTAGTTATGATAAAAATACATAATCTTCTGCACCACTTCTGTGTTACTTCTGGTTGTAGTTCATTATATACCATTATATACATATACATATGTACCTTTACTTAAGTATTGTGTTCATACTTCTTTGTACAAAAGTACAAGTATTCCATTAAAACTACCAATAAACCTTGCTACCCTGTATAATGCAATTAGTCTAAGCAATTCAACATAGACCTACTGTAGATGACACTGTTATTGGCATGAAAAACAAACCAAACCTGTAGGAGTTCACAACTATTTTACTCCCTATGTTAGCTAGATAGCTAGCTCACTTATAATCTTATCTTCTCGTTTGAGGCACTTGAAAAAGGAGCCTAAAAATGCTCAAGGTAAAATCAAGGTTAAATTTTTGATCCAGCTTCTAGCGTTCCTTATGGATTTCTTTTTTTCTTGGTTTTCTATATCCAGAAAAGGCAACTAGTGAAAGACCGAATATCCCATCTCACTCACTCACTCACTCATCATCTATACCGCTTAATCCTGTATTCAGGGTCACGGGGGGGGGCCTGGAGCCTATCCCTAGGGCACAAGGCGGGGTACACCCTGGACAGGGTGCCAATCCATCGCAGGGCACACACATACACTCAGTCATGCAGTCACTCGCACACTACGGGCAATTTGGGAACGCCAATTAGCCTAACCACTACACCACCGTGCCGCCGAAAGACAGAATACAGTAGTCACCGATTAATTCTTGAACGTTAATAATGAGACTCATGAATCACCATTTTTCACCAGCGTCACAATCCCGGAAAGAGATGAGATACAGTGTACTGTTTTGTGTCTTTTTATCTATTTGTCTAACCATCGTTTTATGCTTTTATTCTGCTTTTTATTGTAGAATTGTATCTTAACAAGATTTTATAATTCATGAAAACCCTTTCTTTTTTCAATGCCATCGTATAAATAATCAGCTAAAAAAAGAAACAAAGGCTGTAGATAAATGCACAGTGTGTACTGTAGTCTAACAAATTGCACTGACCCTTGGGTTCTACCATAGAGTTCACACGCTGAGTTCACACTCACATGTAGTCACACTTAAAGTGTCAAACTTCCTGTTCTAGATACTTCCCCATCTTTTTTCTAGTGCTTACAGAAAGTCGTTTAATTCACAGGACTATTTAATCTACCTAAAATCTACCTTTAATCTACCTCTGTCACTGACCAACAGGCATGACGGTCACTTTATTCAGCCGCAAACCAAATGGAGAAATGGAAACTATTTGTTGCAGAGATGTTGCACCTTTTTTTTTTTTTTTTGCAAAACTGTTCTGCATGCTCTTCCGTCACAGCTAAGACTGGCTGCTAAGATCATGCACAGTTCTCACTTCACAACTTCTTTGTCACTTCTCAATCATGCTAATGGTGTTTCTCGCTTGTCAAGCTGACCTCACATGTAGGGTGCTGTTCTTAGTAAGGGTGCATGTACAGTACAAATGTGTTTGGATTATATCTTACAGTTCAAAGATTTTGTATATTTTTAAAGATAATAATAATAATAATAATAATAACAATTAAATGAGAGGTGTTCAAGTCAAACTGGGATTTTTTTTCTTCTTAGAAATTAAGTCATAAAACCGATCGATATTTATAGAAGACGTCAAGCACAGGATGCCGATGAGCTGCTTAGTCATAAAACATTGAACATTTGAATCCTGGTCTTGATCTCAGTGCAGTCGTTCCTGTGAACATTAAGCAACTGGAACAACTGATACTTGAAAATCGACAGAGAACTTTCTGTCTCATCTGTCTGTCTGAACTGTACACACAGTCATTCCCCAACACCACTTCCACCACTTTACATGAAGTTATTGCCACATCTCCCGTAAAGTCCTGACCTCACTCTAAGCCATTTCCACATGTTTAGTCCATTAAGGGAGTTCCTGGGAGGCTAGCGTTTCAGGCGTAAAGCAGGCAATCCAATCCTGGCTACGGCATACTGAGAAGACTTTCTACCTTAATGGTATCCAAGCACTAGTGAAAATTTGGGATACATTAATTAGTGTAGCAATGGATTACATAGAGAAATAGAGGGATATTTTAATACTTATAACTGTGTTCTGTTATTGCGCACAATCAAAAGTCCCGGTTTGACTTGAACATCTTGTAGTAGCAATAATAATAATAATAATAATGACAAATAATTACTTATCATATATATTCAGTAATTAATCATATATACAAAATTACCTATAATAATGGATTGTAATAGAGAATACTGTGATGTCTAGGAAGATGAAAACAATATAAATGCTGTCTTTGCCACATTACTTCATGTCGAAATCATTCTTCTTTTTTCCTGAGGAGTAGTTTGTCCACTGGGAGGTAGCAGTGGGGTGTTGGCTCATTCTGAACCTGAAAGAATCCACTGCTTTACCCTGACTCCATCATCAAGAGCATGCTGCACACTGAAAGGAGAAACACCACAAATATACTGTAGCAATAATGCAGGAATGCACTTTGAATAATGAGATGATAAATGAAAATTGGTTTACGCTGTAATCGGTTTCAGAAGAATCCGTGGAATGCTATTACGAGCTTTCTAACAAGATTTTCTGAAGCATCTGGAAAATCCAGCAAGGATCTTAAATTATACGAATCAGTCCATGGCTTGAACCCTTTATACGGTACCTCCATGCATTTTTCTCTTTCATATATATATATATATATATATATATATTTGAAAGTGATAATAAAATTGTTCGTTTGAAAAGAGGAAAAATTACAGCATTATAAATTCTTACTTAATTAGTATGCAAATTAAAAATGTCCTAAAAGTCCTGCCTTAATTCATTTCCTTGTAGCGTGACCTGCATTTGCATATTGCTATTTCATGATGCAATAACACTTGCCGGTTAAAGGGTTAACACCGAGTCAGATTTTCCTAACAGATTTTCAGCTGCACGCTGATTCCTAGAAGAATGCAGCAGAAAGGCTTTGCACATTTGACCAGACGGCCAAATTATGTAAAAGGTTATATAAAGTGGAGGATGAAGCAAAGAAGTGGACATTTGGTTTCAAAATCAGTCCGATGATATCCAGTGCCAGATCCCAAAAATGTTTCTCTTTCCTCTTACTCATCCTGAACTCCATATCTTTGGGAGGAATGAAAGAATGATTTTTTTTTTTTTTAAGAGTTCTGGTGCTTCAGGAGCTGCAAAGAAATTAGGTTACACCTCTTTTTAATTCAGTGTTGGGCACAAAAAAAAAGGTTTCTTTATTCTTTACTTTATATGTGCACCCTTTTGAGGAACTAGGTGTACGTACTGTAGGTGTAGTATTTGTGTGTTTGTGTGTGTGTGTGTGTGTGTGTGTGTGTGTGTGTGTGTGTGTGTGTGTGTGTGTGTGTGTGTGAGAGAGAGAGAGAGAGAGAGAGAGAGAGAGAGAGAGAGAGAATGTGCTAATGCGTGAACACGTGTTCATTCCCAGATTTCCTTGGGGCAGCACGGGTACAGAGTAGCGTGTACTCTTCAAATATTCATGAGTGCCTGTTTCAGGATTAGTAGAGAGAATCGAGCCCTGCTACCATTCCTCTCAGCCTACTCTAGGCTACACATAGTGCCATAATGGAACTTATTCTTTTTAAATCCAGCGCATAAAAGAAATTTCAACATCAATAAGACATCCCATGAAAGAAGAGTTTGTTTACTTGCGATACTTTACCAGTCTTTAGAGATGCAGAAATGTTTCAGGCCCGCAAGTGCTTTATTTCTACGTACCAATCAGATGATATGATTATAATGAATACGGGGCTTATCATTTTGTTATGAAGTATATTCACTGGGAGAGTCAGAGTTACATGTGCATTGTTTATCAGAACTGAGCTAACACTGACCAATATCAATTCAAATAATTTTTATCTTCTTTTCTGTCTTACCAAAAGCAAGTTCTAAGATTTTAACAGGTCTGGCTTCAAAGTGTCTTTGCAACATTACTTCATGTCGAAATCATTCTCTTTTTCTCCTGAGCAGTAGTTTGTCAAACTAATCCTCAGGAAAAAAAGAGAATGATTGAGGCCATGCAGCGACAGTGTTGGGCCCAGTGGGGAGAAGTTGGGGATGGAATTGGTGCATCTGGATGTTGTTTTACTGCCACTCAGTGATAGGATGTTGATATGGTTGGACCATGCAGATTGTGTTGAGGCTGTGTATGAATGGCTTTTGGACAGGGTTGTAGTGAGGATGTCGTTATGGCCATGGGCAGATAGGGTGGGGACAGGGTTGGAGTATGTGAAAGTGTTGATGCTGTGAATATATGGGTTGGGGACAGGGTTGGAGTATGAGTATGGCGTTGTCGCCATGGGATTATAGGGTGGGGACTGGGTTGGAGTATGTGATGGTGTTGAAGCTGTGAATGTATGGGTTAGGGACAGGGTTGGAGTAGGAGTATGGTGTTGTAGCCATGGGATTATAGGGTGGGACAGGGTTGGAGTATGTGAAAGTGTTGAGGCTATGAATGTATGGGTTAGGGACAGGGTTAGAGTATGTGGATGGGGTTGAGACTGTGAATGAATGGGTTGGGGACAGGGTTGGAGTATGAGAATAGTGTTGTTGCCATGGGATTATAGGGTGGGACAGGGTTGGAGTATGAGAATGGTGCTGACACTGAATAGATGGGTTGGGCACAGGGTTGGAGTATGTGGATGGTATTGTGGCCATGGGTGGATAGGGTGGGGACCGGGATTATGGGATTATAGGGTGGGACAGGTTTATTTTTTTATTATTTTTTATTTTTTACTCCTAATTAAAAATACAAATGCTCAGCCTTTTTCCAGTGAACAGAAAGCAGATGCCACATGTTAGGAATGTTGTGATGGGAATATGGTTTTATGGTTTGTCTCTCTTACATTCTGATTCCCTGTATTTGCTTTCAGGAATGTGCAGCATTCATTGCATCATCCAGCAAAAAGCTTAGTATAAAGCGTTTCATGCATTACTTTAGATAGACACAAGACAATGGTTCATGAATTCCCTAAATAACCACAGCTTCTATCTGTAGTCTGGAAAGTGTGCCTGTAATATTTAATAATGAGTTCTGTAGTAGAAGCATAATCAAGGCTGGGCCACATGCTGACATCTACACCATTCATTATGCTCTGTTATTAATGCCTGAGGGGTGTATGTAATGGCAGAAACGACCAACAGAGACAATAAGAACAGAGTGCAGGCTGATTCAGGTTTCATATAAATGGCAGTTGCCCCTTAAAGCATCACAGATGTCGTGGTGAGTGAATGCATGGCTGCTGTGTTTAAATAGGAATGGATTATACAGTATACTGGAATCAGTAAATACTGTATATTATTGGCACTGGTGGGAATAGAAAGCCCTATTTCTGCACTCTTTATGCGTCCTTTAATTAAAAATTAATTGTTCTAGGGCCTCCGAGTGGCGCAGTGGTAAAAGCGCTCGCCCTATCATCCGGAGATCGCTAGTTTGAATCCCGGGAAATTAATTGTTGTCAGCTCGATAAAGTAGTTCAATTTTATGCGCTCTCTGTTCTAGGTTTTTTTTTTTGAACATTCATTATGTTTCTAAATTTAAGACATCTGTAGTTTCCTACCAGGAGTTTTCTCAACTGCAAATATAGGTTACTACGTTTTACTGTGTGTGGATTATGCACAAATATCATTTAGATATTATGTGATCATGTTGTATTACCTCAGAACATTGATGAATGATTGATGATTGATTGAATGAAGGTTAATTAAATAACTGTGGGAGGAAACCGGAGTACCCGGAGGAAACCCACCAAGCACCCACCGGGGAGAACAGGCAAACTCTATGCACACAGACCCAAGGCGGGAATCAAACCCAGACCCGGCAGGTGCAAGGTGCCAATTTTTACATTCCAGGCTTTCAGTATCTATCTGTTGTAACTGTTGTGTTTTATAGTCTCTATACGTTTTATCTTATTTTTTGATCTTACAATATTTATATTTTGATCTATGAAACTTAGATGAAATTTAACATGAAGTTTCATGAATTTAATGCATAACATGAGAAAAACGTTCTGTCATGGCGGAAAAGAAGACTCAAACGTCATTTTTTGTTTGTTTGTTTTTATTTAAAGCAAAAACAAAATTGAAAATGGAATGTTATTGAAATTTTCTCTTGTGTTAAAAAGGAATTTAAATGAGAAAATGAAAACAAGTATGGCTGCAAAGAGAAACTAGTACAGTCTTTGCACATTTTCGATTGAGATGAATCTGCATAATTATGAGGCTTAATTAACTTTGCATATAAGGGGGATGAAGGGAGTGTATGCTGTGATGTATTTGATGTCAATAAACAACAATTAAGTTATTTTAAGCACTTGAATTGGTTAATTACAAAAGAGGTTTTATTATTATTATTATTATTATTATTATTATTAAATTTAAATAATCTTTAGAAAGCCTACACCCACAGATTTGATAAAATACCACCAGGCATCCAGAGAGGCCTGTTCACACGAAAGAAACTTTTTTTTTTCTTCATGTTTTTATTTATATATTTATTTTTGTTATTCAGATGAATTTCATCTTTTGGTTAAAAACTTCAATCTTAGTCTGAGATGCAGAGGCATGTGGAGTCTGCAACAGAAACTAGAGCTGGGTGACAGAAACTGTCATGCACACTCGTAACACGACCGGCACTAGGACCTGGAAGTAATATGGTCGCATTTCAGGAAGCATAAAAGGAAACAAGATGGCGCTTCACATTGCTCAGTCATTGAGTCTACCCATGCTGTCTCCGTTGCTATCTCCTCCATTTCGTTAGTACTCACCATTTTGGGTTATATTCCTGATTGAGTGTGTGTTGTTATAACGCGGGTTTAATTGTGTAAACTCTTGCTCTCTACGTGAGAGAGTTCTAATAATAAATCGCGTGGTTATCCTGCCTGCTCGCGCTACTTCCGCATTTGGGTTTACCGTCCACGCTACATGGACTAACTGCTAGTCTTCTGATCATCCTCCGGTTGGTTTGTGACAGAATGACTGAGCCAGCAGTAAACCCAGTGGATTACGCTCACCTCTGCGATATGGTGGACGGTCATGCCCGGTTGATTGAGCAGCTGAGCGGCGAGGTTGCGGCTCTTCACGCTAGCGTCCAAGACATTGCGGCTTTGCGCCGCAAGGCGAGGGCGCCAGAAAGCCGTTCATCATTTGGACCCACCATCAAAATCTGATCACTACCCGGAACCTAAAACAGCTCAACCCGAGGCAGGCGCGGTGGGCTCTCTTCTTCGAGCATTACAATTTCCATCTGTCGTACCACCTGGGATCCAAAAACACCAAGGCCGATGCCCTCACCCGGCAACATGAGGAGGATGCTCCCTGAGCAGACCCTGCATCTGTCCTCCCGCCGTCAAAGATCATTGCCCCTCTCCGGTGGGACTTGGAAACGAGGGTTCGCCAGGCACAGGCCGCCTGGACGACTCTACATACCCCGCAACATCAGAATGGAAGTCCTTCAATGGGGCCACTCCTCCCTCCTTTCCGGACACCCGGGTACTCGCCGCACCCTCCAATTTATTCAGTGGGACTTCTGGTGACCGTCCATGACAAAGGATGTTGAGGAATTCGTCCAGGCGTGCCCAGTGTGTGCCAGGGCCAAAGACACCAACCACCCAACACCGGGGGAACTTCAACCACTCCCGGTTCCCCGCCAGCCCTGGACACACATTGTTGTTGACTTCATCACCTGCCGGATTCCGAGGGAAAGAACACCATCATGACCATTGTCGACCGATTCTCGAAGGCCGTGCACTTGGTGGCCCTCGCCGGACTCCCGTCAGCTAAAGACACAGCCGAGCTGATACTAGAGCATGTAGTCCGCCTGCATGGGTTCCCGAAGGACATCGTCTTGGACAGAGGGCCCCAGTTCACTGCCCGGTTCTGGAAAGCCTTCTGCCGTCTGATCAACGCCACCTGCAGTCTCTCCTCTGGATACCACCCTCAGACTAATGGTCAGACGGAACGGACCAACCAACAACTGGAGCGTTATCTGAGATGCTTCATCGCCGATCGACAGTGCTCCTGGGCCCGTTATCTCATTTGGGCTGAACTCTCCCACAATCTTCACGTCTCATCCACCACCGAGCTAAGCCCATTTGAGGTATGCCACGGTTTTCAGCCTCCGATGTTCGATCACCAAGAACCGGAGGTTGATGTACCGTCGGCCCAAGAGTTGGTCCGTAGGTGCCGGTGGCTGTCGGAACAAGCTAGAACAGCCATTCGCCGTGGCAATACCCGCTACGCCGCTAAACATCGCCGTCGGCACCCTCCGGGATGATTGTACAATGTAGGTGACAACATCTGGTATCAACGAAAACTCTGCACCTCCATACAGAATCTCGCAAACTCTCACCCAGGTTCATCGGCCCTTACCGCATAACCCCCCGGATCAACCCTGTCACCTACCGGCTCCAGCTGCCTGCAGCGCTCCGAACCCATCCGGTATTCCACACATCACAACTCAAACCCTTCATCACTTCACCATTTTGGGTTATATTCCTGATTGAGTGTGTGTTGTTAGAACGCGGGTTTAATTGTGTAAACTCTTGCTCTCTACGTGAGAGAGTTCTAATAATAAATCGCGTGGTTATCCTGCCTGCTCGCGCTACTTCCGCGTTTGGGTTTATCATCCACACTACACGGGCTAACTGCTAGTCTTCTGATCATCCTCCGGTTGCTTTGTGACAGAAACACCCTTCCAGAACTAGACTATCATGATTATAAGGCACTGAAGTCGATTGAGTCATTGAGCTACGTTGTTCATGTGTCACACGCCATCAGTCAGATCTTTCTCTGGCTATTTGCATGAACCTCTATTCATTTTACACAGATGGAGTCAACCTTTGAAATTTCACCTGTATTACAGATTCTACTTCCTAATTTATCTTCCAAGAGAATTTAAAGAGTATTTAAAGCTTGAAAATATAAAACAAAGCCAAAGAATAGGTTTAATCATCTTTTACTTGTTTAATTGTAATTAGAATCTAATGTGTAAAAAAAAAAAAAGATAAACAATCTATTCAGATCAAACCTGGACTTGTGATGAAATTTGAAGCCGTGAAACCAAATGATATTTAAAGAAGACTTCAAGTACTTGAAAATTGATGACTAATCTGTCTGTGTGAACTGTTCACACAGTCATTCATCAACACCACTTGTACATTACAGGAACTCGGCTGGGAGTTATTGCAACATACCCCGTACGGTCTTGACTTCACTCCAAGCCATTTCCACATGATAGTGACATTAAAGGAGTTCCTGGAAGGCCGTGTGGCAGTCTGATCACGGCTCTGGTGTACTGAGAAAGCTTTCTACCTTGGTTGTGTCCAAGTGCTAGTGAAACGCTGAGATAAGTGCATTAGTGTAGCAGGGGATTATATAGAGAAATAAAGGGATTTTTTACTCTTATAACTCTCATGTTCTGTTATTCTGCACAATTAAAACTCCCGGACACCGCTCATATATTCAGTGATATTTCACTGTTCAGTTATTACATGGTTTTATTTAGAGCAGCAGAGGACCAAATTAGCTTCCATTCCTTTCAGCCAAAAACAGGAATCTGAGGTTAAAGACTGGATGAAACTGGGTGAGGTTTTACAGCTCAAGGTTTGGTATGGTGTATATTCGGTACCAGTCAAAAATTTCTGAGGCTGGTAACTCTAAATGAACTTCTCCTTTGCAGCAGAGGTAAGATTTGGTCTTGCTTTCCTGGGAAAGTCTTCATGAGAGCCAGTTTCATCATGGTGCTTGGTGAGTTTGGTAAATGCACTTGACACAATACTGATCTTGTAGGAACTGTTCCAGAACAGCTGACTTCCATAAAGTCCTTAAAATAACAACTGATTGTTGTTGTTGCGCTTATTTAACCATATAATTCAATATTTGTTCTTTTCATATTTTTGAGGGGAAAAAAACTGTATTGTTTTAGAATGTAGATAATAAATGTAAACTTGCGCCAAACTTGTGACTGGCCAGAAACTGGCCAAACTTTTTACTGGTACTGTAATTTGTGTTTCCACATCCTTCCTGTCAGTGCAAATAAGCCTGGCCTCTCAAGTCAACACTATTCCTTGCAGCGGACTTGTTTAGCTCAGAATTCTTTAAAGTAAAGGATTTGCTCTCAGACGACCAAGCTACCTACTTACCTCTTCAGCCAGGATATCTGTGGCAATAGGTTTGGCCCCTTGGTATGGTGAACAGACTAATGACTATGTCATAGAAGTCTAGGGAATTATCCTGAGTACCCGAACTCTAGCCTAAAGGCTTTGTACACAGTGAACTTTCCATTGCCTAACTTGTGCATGGATCATCAATGGTGTCAAGTCCCTGTCCGTGTTGAAAGTGTGGCTCATTAGGTGGCTCCTCACTGGGGGCTCATTGGATCATAGCAGTTCCATTTACTATGCTGCTCCTTGTCAGTCTTGGAATCGTCCCGTCTCCATACAGTCCTAAACCGGATGCAGTTAGCGTGCCATTTAGGACATGGCCCAAGTATCCAAGGCTTGCAATTGCTCAATACTACAGAAGTGTTATGAAAATAAAACCTTTATTGTGTGTGATTGTCACAGTTATGGAGTATCAGAGGAAAGGGAAAAACCTTTTAACAAGTGCTTATCTTTTAGCTCCGGTCAGCCAGTTACATTAACTCTTACCGTGACCGCCTGATTTAGCAGCGGAATATGACTGTGCTTATTCGGCGATATCATTAAGAGCACATAACTTAAAACGTAGCAGTTTTACAGAAACATAAGCTCCGGTTAAGAAAGCAAATAAATGTCCTAGAGCTAATCAGCATGAAACAAAGCTAAAACTCACAGTCTTGTTTGCTTTGTTTCTACGCTCTGTCTGGTAATAACATAGGTTGCCTTTCTTTTCTTTTTTTATTGTTGTGACCTAGAACAATTTCAAATGAGAGCTTGGGCTTATTACGTTTCCCAAGGTTTAAGTAAATAAAACGAAATTTACAACCGCCATTGACCTTATTCTGCAGACAGCCAGTGGACGGTTGAGTCACCTCTTAAACCTGCTATGTATTGACCATCAATTCTGTTTTCCATCCATGGTCCAGAATCTAATTCTGAGCTCCTTATTTAGCCCAGGTTAACATTTGATTAATATGGCTTCTCCAGACATACTGTAGCCAAGAGCTGCTAAGTATAAGCAGCTGTGATCAGTTTATTACTGTAACGATATAGTACAGCACGTACTGTATACGGATTCTCCTCCACTCCCTTGCCTTACCAAAGTCACTCTTTCCATGTCGAACTTTGTCAATGCATCCTGACTCCATTGTGTTTGAAATAAAGACATCCTCACAAGTCCTATCTGTAGAGGACAGTTAAAGCTCTATTTATAGCCGTGCTGTCTATCTTATCTTTCAAATCCTTGCTGATTCTTCTTTGGGAACCAGTCTTGGGTTTTAAGCTAAGCTGGAGCCATGCAAAGGATTAAGTTCTAAAGGGTATATTTAATAGCAGGAGCTGGGGGTTTTAAGAAAGGAGGTTTTAAGAAAAGATGGATTTTGGAGAGAACAGGTGTGAGGAGGGCTAATATTTGCTCAACTGCAGCCGTTATGGATTGTTTGATTTAATTCATCATTGAATTAAAAGTGACAGAAGTCATATATTAAAAATATTATCCACTTATCATTAATTTATTATCATTAAGCATATTGTGCAAAAATTTATTGTTGTTATTATTATTACCTTAATATTATCACTAATATAATGTAAACAAGCGTAGTGGTTAGCACTGTCGCCTTGCACCTCCAGGGTCTGGGTTCGATTCCCATCTCCATGTGCATGGAGTTTGCATGTTATGCCCGTGCTTGATGGGTTTCCTCCGGGTACTCCGGTTTCCTCCCACAGTCCAAAGACATGTAGGTTAGGCTAATTGGCATTCCCAAATTGGCCGGATTAATATTTATAGGTGTGTATGCCCTGCGATGGATTGGCACCCTGTCCAGGGTGTACCCCGTCTTGTGCCCGAAGTCTCCTGGGATACTGTAGGCTCCAGGCTCCCAGTGACTCAGTATACAGGATTAAGCGGTATAGAAGAAGAGTGAGTGAGATATTTTACAGTATATATGTATATTATACATATAGTCAGGAAATACAAAAAAGAAGAGCGGGTAATTTTTTTATTTTTCAAATATGAGGGATTATTCAAAAGTTTCGAGATACGTGCACAACAGATCCGGCCGCTTTTGCTTTACGTCCTCGCACAGACGGCAGAAGAATTTGCTATTGATGGTGGTCTGACTCCTGGGGACAAATTCTTGATGCACAATGTCGCGAATGTCGAAAAAGACAATGGGCATGCACTTGGTCAGGCTCCAAACCTGCCTCTCCTTTTTCGCTTGAGGAGATGATGGGCTCTTCCAAGATGGGCTGTCAAGACTGTTGCTTCATCTCAGGGTCGTCCTAGGTTTCATCACCGGTCATGATCCTTGACATGAAAGACGGGCCATCCACAGTACACTGATGGAGTTTTTGACAGATGTGATGTTCCTTCTACTCATGGATCAGTATCCTGGGGACGAACTTGGCAGCAACACAGCGCGTGTTCAAATCACATACGACGATTGCCTGGACTGTTCCGTATGATGCAGCAACAATGGCAGCAATGTTGTGGTTTGTTCAGCAACGATCATCATGCACAAGTTGCCGAACGGTTTCGACATTCTCAGGGGTTGAGCTAGATAAAGGTCTTCCTGATGTCTGGACGTCTTCTGGTGACGCTCTTCCGCTCTTGAAGCATGCGTGCCGCTTAAAACACCTCGAACGACTAATTGCAGCATGGCTTAAAAGAACTAAAGCAATAGTGCAGACCTCGTTTGTATCTATCTCTTTTCACACTGTAGAGTGACTTCAAAATCTAAAATAGTAATAGTATCTTCAAAAAAGTATCACCATCTTCATGTTGTGTAACCCAAGGCCATGTTGAATGTTATGTGCTTTTGACAGGATCGACCTGTTTGTCCTGATGAGGTTCTTCAAGCAGCCATTAGGGAACTGGGTTTAGTGCCAGAAGCTTGTTTGTGCAAAGCATTCTGTGTAATGCCCTGAAAAGGATTATCCTGTTGATGTTTGGAGGCACTCAAACACTTTAACCTGAGATTTGCAGTGCAAGCTGTTGCAGGTTATTCTGAGCTAATTATATCACTGGGCTATTTAAAGGGTAAAGTGTGACTGAGTCTCTTTACACGAACCATTTGGTATGCACGAATATCTGGAGTCGAGAGTCTTGTTCCCAGGGCAGAAGAATATTGCGTTAAGAGGAAAATAGGTTTAATGCTAATGATGTTTTGGATAATGCTGAACTCAGCTCGCTGAAAATCATTCCTATAGGACACGCAGTATAGGCTTTCTCTATTATTTAAAATAGTAGTTAAAATATAGTCGTTGATTGAGAAGTAAAAAAATTTTTAAGTCATATATTTTGCAGTTTAATGCACGACTGGGTGTTCAAGTCAAACCGGGACTTGTGAGAACCTTTCTTATGAATGAAAGTGTAAAACATCTGTGTCCATAATGATCACAGCTCGGAGGACTGCAGAACACCTGATCCTTGTAAATCGATAATAAACTGTAGGGACTGCAAAATTATCTCTTACCAGCACCACTTGCACCTTAAAGGAACTCGCCTGTGAGTTATCGCCACATCCCCAGTACCTCGCTCCCAGCCATTTCCACACATTTGGATCATTAAAGGAGTTCCTGGAAGGCCAGCGTCTCCCCAGTGAAGCAGGCAGTCTGATCATGGCTCCGGCATACTGAGAAAACTTTCTACCTTGATGGTATCTAAGCACTAGTGAAACACTCGGATAAGTGCATTCGTGTTGCAGGGGATTATGTCATTCTGTACAATCAAAAGTCCCGGTTTGACTTGAACACCCCTAGATAGCTGGCTGTATAGATAGATAGATATATAATCTAGAGCTACATTTAGGCATTTGGCAGACCCCCTTATCCAGAGCGACTTACTTTTTTTTGTCTCATTATACATCTGAGCGGTTCAGGGGCCCAACAGCGGCAACTTGGTGGTGATGGGATTTGAACATGGAACCTTCCGAACCGTAGTCCAATGCCTTAACCAACTAAACTACCTACTTGCCTAGAGCTAGATCAAGATAGAGTACACTAGGTTATAACAAGGAAGTATGTGTAAGTATATATACTGTATATTGGTTATGAATATTTGTAAGATATAAATGATTAACTATAGATTTTTGCATTGTGGCTAAATATATCCTTGCACAACTTAGGGGAATATGACATAAACCCATATAGATAAAACATAGGTATTTGATCAAATTTTATAAGATTGTTTAAAAATAATAAAGAAATGATAATGGCATTAAATGTCGCTATACGACATGTTGATCATAAAGCTCACCTTGACCGCCTGAAAGGCATTTCCTGTTTGTGAGCCTTGCTTTCCTTCTGTGACTAAAAATATCATAACAACATGTGGACATATAAGCTATAAGATCACAATTGCTTGCTTAAAGTGTGTGTGTGTGTGTGTGCGTGTGTGTGTGCGTGTGTGTGTGCGTGTGTGCGTGTGTGTGTGCGTGTGTGTGTGTGTGTGTGTGTGTGTGTGTGTGTATATGTGTGTGTGTGCGCGCGTGTGTGTGTGTGTGTGTGTGTGTGTGTGTGTGTGTGATGTACATCCTCAGGACTCAGGAAATAGCCATTAATTTTGTCAACCTATCACACACTTCACTTAAAGCTCTGTTATGTTAGAGTACAGTGTGTTTGTGTACGCGTGTGTCTGTGTGTAAAAAGGCTGGGAAAGCTGATGCAATGCCTGTGCAACAGATTCGGGTGCACTGGCAGAGCTGCACATCTTCATTGGCTCGGGTTTGAAGCACGGCTGGTGCTGTTACTAAGAAGAACTGAAACAGGGCTTTGTGTTTGTTTGTTTGTTTATTTGTTTGTTTATGGGGTTTTTTTCTTGCACAGTTTATTTCCTGATGAACTGCCAGTTATTTGTCTGGGGGCTTTTTCTGGCAGTATACAGTGTGTTAGTTTTGTGTCCGATGCATAAATTTATGCCAAGAAGACAATACAGTCTCACACATACACACACACACACACACACACACACACACACACACACACACACACACACTGTATATAGTCATACAGCCAAAAAAATGTATACACACTTCAGGAAAAAGAAAATGGTCTTATATATATATATATATATATATATATATATATATTATATTAATATAATACTAATAATACTATCATATATATCAATCTATAACATATCGCAATGAAATAAACACACCGATCAACCATAACATTATGACCACCCACCTAATATTGAGTAGGTCCCCCTTTACCACCAAAATAGTAAAACCTGTGAACTGGGGACAGGGTCATGCATAGCCAAGGCTCACTGAAGCACATGGGGAGAGAAGGCTGGCCCGTGAAGGCTGATCTAATAATATGTAGAAGCGTTAGTGTAGATCAAACTGATACAAACATTAATACTGGTGGTGATAGAAATGTGTCCTACATTGCATCACGAACGGAAAAGAGGAGACCTAAAAAATCTATTATTTGTCTTAGGCCTATATTTATCATGGTGCATGTTTTGCTTTTTAATATTTTTGAACAAAAACATTTTCCTCATACGAATGTAATCAAATGTACAGTCTCTTGTATGTTTTTTTTTTGACACTGCATTCTTGACATTCATGTGTAATCGAAATCTTTAATATTCCCTATTCTTGTGAAAATATACTTTTGTTTATTTACATCGCAAAATTTTGTTTACACCCACTCAGAAAAGTAAGTACACCCCTCTAATTTCAGCAAACATCTTAGTATATCTTCTCAAAGGATAGTACTATAGAAATGAAACGTATTATATATTATATACTTACAAGATGGTCAATGTGCAGCTTGTATCACAGTACAGATTTACTGTCCTTTGGAAATAACTCAACATACAGTACTGCTATTATTGTCAAAATAGCTGGCAGCAAAAGTAAGTACACCCTAAGTGATAACAACTGTACATCTTTAATCATGCTAAGTCATGTGCCCTAGTGATCATGTTCATGTGTTTGTTAATGGACGAAGAATTTCTCCAGACCTGAACCCTATTGAGCACCTGTGGGGCGTCCTCAAGCGGAAGGTGGCGAAGCGCCATGTGTCTAACATCCAGCGGCTCCGTGCTATCATTATGGAGGAGTGGAAGAGGATCGCAGCAACAACATGGCTTCTGAAGACGGGGAAAAGGCCAGGTGATGGATTTTGAATTGCCAGACTGTCCAGTTTTGGTGATCTTGTCCCCACTGTAGTCTCAGATTACTGTTCTTGACTTAGATCTGTCCGAGGTTGGGGAATGTTCTTTGTTTTGGAATGATTTTCTCCTCACAGTGGTTTAGAGTGACTAGAAAAAAAATCTTGGTTAATTTTTAACGCATATATTAATACAGAATATATAAGTTAATATTGTCAGCAGAAATATTACGATGTGTCTCCATTCGGGGCCACTTCCTGCCACTGTTTACGCCACAGCGTTGCGACTAAGGCTGTGCCATTTCAAAAGCTTCTTCAAATGCGGCCGTCAAATGCAGCCTTCTTTCAACTGATAATGAAAGATACCATGGTGTGTACTTCACAGCCAGGCTAATCCCAGTGTTCTTTGCGAGCTGCAAAGAGATGATGGTGGTGTATATATATATATATATATATATATATATATATATATATATATTTTTTTTTTTTTTTTTTTTTTTATCTAGTTCCTTGGTAGGAAGCAGATTTCTGTAAAACATATTGTTCCACAACATTATCCAATGCCCCCCACCCCCAGCCTCCCACCTATGGCACAATCTTTTTTTTTTCTTTTTTTAAACCACGATCTTTGAGATTTTACAGATAATATATACTTCATATTACACTGACACGATGGTAAGGGCGGAAACAGCTCCTGACGCAAAAAGGAAATCCTGCGTATACAAGACCGTCTCGTTTCAGTTCGTCCCTCGTGGTCTATACAGTCAGCGAAGGCCACAAGCCTACAAAGAATCTTCGAAAGATGCAACCCCCACGTTGAGACACAGCTTATGTAATGTTATAAATGCGAGTATCGTTAGGTACATTCACGTACATGGATCATAATATTCCACTAATAACCAGAATGCTCGCCTATTCGGGATCTTTTGTGGTTATTTTTAGTAATCGCAATGCAATGCAATGCAATGGGTTAACAGGAGCTGCTTACATCAGAATGAGGGAGGTGTAAATATTAGCTATGTAAACCCTGGATACGATCGTTTCTCTCTCGATTGAATAAAGACAACATCAGGCGACGTGACGAGTTCCCCAGAGGGAGAACTCAGTAAACTCCAGGAGAGGAACGCTCTCGTTCTTTCTCACATCAGTCTTTACTATGAACTTTCATCAACCGGGTCTTTGGGTGAGGAAAGGGCTCTGATTGGTTCATATTTCATACATAGTAAAGCATCTAAACCAATCATAGATGAGGCTGAATTCGTGTAACCAAGTATGAGGCAGAAGGCAGGATTTATTGGACGGGAAGTTTAACCTAAGCTAAAAATACGTAGATTAAATGCTTCAACGCGGGCAGAACCACTTTGCCCATATAAAAGAAAATGAACATGCATTTAAACACACATCTTATTGAATCTCTGAATCAGAAAGATTCCACTCGGATTGAGGAAATATCGTCTGTGTAAAACAACAGTAGCTTTTGATAAGACGTTTGAGGCAGCACAAGTTTTTCAGGCTTTTGCCATGTGTTGTGTGTGATGGAGTTGGCTTGTTATCCCTATGCTTTGCGCTGTGCTGTTAATATCCTGAACGGCATCTACGCTAATACTTTTCCACCTGTTCTTTCTTTCTCTGCCCATCCCGATGCACATGGAGATTTTGCCAGGTCCAGTAGGCAGAAGGCAACCTGCGAGGATCCTGAGGAATCCAGAGAAGAACCAGCTCCAGCTGGATTCTGCTTCATGATGGTTTGGAGCTACACACGCTGCTCCAGACCTCTCCTCTGTCCTCTGCACTTGCTGACTCATCCCTGTGCTGAACTGGACTCCATGATAACTTGGACAACTTCTGTTATACTGAGCTTCCAGCAGCCTAACAAGCATGATGTTGTTACATAATTCTTGTTATCCGGTATCACCCAAATGAGGATGGGTTCCCTGTAGAGTCTGGTTCCCCTCAAGGTTTCTTCCGATTGCCATCTCAGGGAGTTTTTCCTCGCCACCGTCGCCGTCACCCTTGGCTTGCTCTATAAATGACTTCCATAAATGTTTTAAGACAATGACCATAGTAACTATGACCATAAAAGAACTATATAAATGAAATCGAATTGAATTGAATCGAACTTGGTGGTTTCCTCCGGGTGCTCCGGTTTCCTCCAACAGTCCAAAGACATACGGCTAATTGGTGTCCTGACATTGTCTTATATGCCCTGTGTGGGACTGGCACCCTGTCCGGGGTGTACCCTGGTTAGTGCCCTAAGCCCCTGGGATAGGCTCCAGGCCCCCAGCGACCCGAATGGAAGTTTAGCCAATCAGTAATATCTAACATTCCTCATATGAAGATCTCATGAGCTTACACACAGACACACAATGTAATGTCATTTATCCTTCATGGAGATGTGAGAGTTTAGGTGCTACAGCCACCTAAAAGCCTTCAATCTGGTATTTCTTTCATCAGTTCCTTTTTTACAAATTCCTTTCTAATGGACTCGACAAGATCCTCATTGACTCCAGGATGTTAAATTGAAGATAGATTATGATTAATACAAGTAAAAACCTGCTCGAATAGAGAGAACACCGTCAATGACCATTGGATCAACTCAGTGCAACCTTGTAGCACATACTCACACAGTCTATTCAGTCTGTATAAATAATAAGCTCTAAATGTCTAATAGTCTATTAGACACTGTCAGAAACCACGGGCATAGCATGAGATCAGCAGCCCCAGGGAAAGCTTAAATAGTGCAGTCTAATTATAATTACTGACACAGGCACATGTCTGCCCCTCTTCAGATTCCTCACTGATCAGTGATGAATCTGTCATCACGAGAAAGTGAGATTCCCAGCAGGTCTGAGAAAAAGCCTGTTCGCGGTCTTCAAGCAGAGCAGCCGGAGGAATGGACACCAGGCCCGGTGCTTTGCTCTTGATTAATTGTAACTACTTTCCAGGACAAGGACTTCCCTTGAGGGGGTAATCAGACCGACTCCTCGCATGCTTGAAAGCACCGGCGACTACAGCGTCGATCGCGATTAAAAGGTTAAAACAAGCCCGCTGTGTCCTTTTATACGGTCATTACTCAGAATTAAAGGCACACATGATGCGCAATGTACTTAAAGTAGAAACAGACGAAACAGCATTTCGTACATGCTAACATGCTAACGAGGTGACCGGTGCATCCGAGACAAACGGAAGGAAAAACACGAGATCCCAGGTTTCATTTTCGTCTAGGCGAAAAAAGGATTGACATTCAAGCGCAGTACAAAGTTGAGACTCTTAGCTGCAGTAAAAAAAAATTGAACGGTGCAAACGTTTTAAAGAAGGTCCATGAATGACGATCATGGCTGAGGTACAATAGCTTGGAACACCCGATCCTTGAAAATCGATGGCTAACTCGTCGCCATCTTGCAGAAGAGATGCATCTGTCCACGGGAACTGTAAAGACAATCGTTCCCCTTCACCACTAGCAAATTACGGGAACTTGGCTGGGAGTTATTGCCACATCCCCGGACCTCACTCCAAGCCGTTTCCACATGTTAGGAGTTCCTGGGAGGCCAGCATTTCGGATGTGAAGCAGGCAGTCTTATCATGGCTCTGGCGTACTGAGGAAACTGTATACCTTGATGGTATCCAAGCACTACTGAACCGCTGTGATAAATGCATTAGTGTGCCAGGAAATTATATCGAGAGAAAAAAAAAAGAAGTTTTTACTCACATAACTGTGTCCTGTCGTTTTGAACGATTAAAAGTCCTGGCTTGACTTGAGCAGGTTTTGTAGTTTAGTCAAATATAAAAGTAAATGCCGGAATCCTTGTTTCGGGAATAAATAATTAGAAATCCGAGGACGTACTATATTGATGAACAGTAGGTTTTCCCCTGATTTTCAGCACATTAAAAACAAAATTGTGTTTTTAGCTCATGGGATGATGATAAATGCAGGAACACACTCCTGCCACGTGTAATGTGAGACACTGACATACAGCATCCCGTTTGAATAGCAGAGGTTTAAGACAGAATCCGTCCTTCTCCACAGGCATGCATTCTCTATTAAACTGTGTGTGTGTGTGTGTGCTGTTTTTTTTTTTTTTTTTCATTGTTAAAAATGCAGTAATTGGTCCAGAGCATACCAAGTGCATGTGCAGCTTTGAAAAGGTGATAATGAACAGGGTTTACAAAGCAGCCAGTGTAATTCTGAAACGTCGGTACAGTGAGCGGTGTATGTGAGGAGACATGATCGCGTGATAAAGCCTGATGTGTCCTGAACACCGTTTAATCTATTCCAACAACTATGATAAGCTTTCCTATGGTTTATGTAATATCATGTTTAAGGTGCGAGTTGTGGCTCAGGTGGTGAAGGCTCTAGGTTGTTGATTCTCAGGTCTGAGGATCCGGGTTCGAGCCCCGTCGCGGGTTCGGTGGGTTGCCATAGCGCATACTAGACAGCCACTGCATGGAGTTCCAGTTCCATTTTAGGGAGATGATCAAAATGTCTATGCACCTAGGTTGCCTCTGTTGGGCCTTTGAGCAAGACCCTTAACCCTATCTGCTCCAGGGGCGCCATATAAAGAGTGACCCTGCGCTGTGACCCAAGCCTACTAACAAAGCTAGAATATGTGAACAATAAATCGTTTCAGTGTTCAGTAATGTATATGTAATGAATAAAGGCTGAACTTTTCCATAAGCTTTGCTTTGCTACATTGTGTTAAATGACATCAGATCCCCAAGTAATATTTTTTTGTGATGTTATACTCATCGTTCATGTTACTGGAAGACAGGAGGCTTGTGCTGTTGACGTTTTTTAAAACAGCCCTGAGGGGGCAGTTAAACCTTTCCTGTAACTTGGTGAGGAGAAGAAAAGGAAAAAAAAAAAAGAAAACAATCAGGGCTATTTGCTCACACTGAGTAAGCTTTGGGCTGCATGATATAAGGAAGTGTCCTGTTCGTGACCCTGTACAGACGTCAGTGTAGCGTTTGCCTTATCTCACTCAGCGTTGACGTGGTCGCAGTTCAGAGCACTTTTTTTTATCCATCACATATTAAATTAAGTTCTGCTTTATTTGTGCAGTCTTAAACATATGCAAAAAAAAGAAAAGGAAGGAAGAAAGAAAGCATTGCATGAGGAATAAAGCTTAAGCTTAACTAAAGGCTGGTGGATTTTGTTTTTAAACCCCTTAAATTCTCTTCACGTTCAATGCAGACAATGGATCATTCATAGTAATATACTTTAAAATGAACAACAGAGTAATAAGCTGAGAATTAAAATGGTAAAGTACAGTATATTAACAGGGAGGATAGACAGACAGAACAGACTAGACTAGGCATACAAGACGTGTGTGTCTCTGCAGCTGAAGCATATAGGGATGGGAATCACCAGTCACCTCCCGATACAATATTATCACGATACCTAGGTGCCGATTTGATGAATATTGCGATTCTATAAGTATTACAATTTTATAAATATTTAGATTCGATATTACATTTTCCGAGATTTTTTACATTTTCCGAGATTTTTTATATTTCTGTCATCCGCCATAATTAATATTTCTGCAGAAACTTATATCAAACTTATCTCGCTCATATCAAAATGTGTAATTAGTGTAATCAGAGTGCACCACTTGTAGGATTGTGAGGAAATGGTGACGTTGTACCTCCTCAAATGCCTCCCAAAAAAAAAAAAAAAAACTCAACCTGACATTAAGAGTGCGAGTTGCGGGACTGTGAGCATGTGGAAGCGTGCGGCTTCTAACATATGCATTTTTTCGACTACTTAGCGCTCGCAGTGTTGAGAATTGTGTAATGAGTGGGTTTAAGACTAATTCGCTCACAGACTTTTCAAGATTTTTGATAACACTCTGCTAAAATGCATTTCTGTTGCGCCACTCTGAAGCTTCTGGATTTGGAACAGAATCGCTTACGTCTGAGGCTGATCGGATGATCACCGGTCACGGCCAATCAAATTGAAAACCAATTACTCATCATCTATACCGCTTAATCCTGTATTCAGGGTCGCGGGGGGCCTGGAGCCTATCCAAGGAGACTTAGGGAACAAGGCGGGGTGCACCCTGGACATCGTTCCAATCCATCGCAGGGCACACACACACACACACACACACACTGTACACATACACACACCCTCATTCATACACTATTGACAATTTGGGAAGGCCAATTAACCTACATGTCTTTGCACCACCAAGCATGGTGAGAACATGCAAACTCCATGCACACTGAGACGGGAATCGAACCCAGACCCTGGAGGTGCAAGGCGACAGTGCTAACCATTACGCCACCGTGCCACCCAAATTGAAAACCAGACAATCTTATTTATTGGCTGATCGACTCTTTCATCTTTATTATAAATGTAAAAATAGTCTTTTCCAAAATTGGTTTGCCGATTGGTCTGTTTGGCAATACGTGACTCACCACATGAAAGAAGAATAGCCAAGTTGTGTCATGCAGACATCCAATAAACCTCGGAGGAATTACCCATTGTTATAATAATGAAAAATGTTATACTGTATACCCAGGACTCTTATTTGATTTTTATTCAATCTTATCATTTTGATTCATACACATTCACATTTCATACAAACGTCCATAATTCCTTTGGTTGTGTAAAGCTGCACTGCAACAATGACAATTGTTAAAAGCGCCATACGAATAATACTGAATTGAATTGAACTGAATAATTCACTACAGACCAGCTGCGTTACATCAGACCTTAGATCTCACTACAGACTTCAGCCTTATTCAAAACTTACGCAAGAGTTGCGCATGCTTGGTAAAGTTTGCCTGAAACAGAGGAGTTATATGGAATCCTCAACAACCTTGGAAAACCCAATTTATTTTTTTGGAATGTTTATTTAAATCCTTGCCATCCTCTGTATTCACACACTACATATAGAAGAAAACATATGAGGACATCTGACTATCACACCTACTGTATATAGTGTGTGCTTGTTAAACATGCCATTTTTCTCCTCTTCTGGGAAGATTTTCCACTAGATCTTCAGGATTTGTGTCCAAGGGTTTTCAGTGATGAGCAGGACACTCGAGTTCTTGGCGTTTGTTAACAGGATCATTGTCATGCTGGAACAGGTTTGTAATGCTGCAGCATTCAGAGCCTCTACGATCGTTTGCTGACGTTTTGGCAATGGCTTGAGGAAGAACCAGCTACAGTATGGGTGTCCATATACCAGGGGCGGCCAAGTTCGGTCCTAGAGAGGCGCAATCCTGCAGAGTTCAGCTCCAACCCTAATCAAACACAACTGAACAAGCTAATCAAGGTCTTGAGGACTACTAAGGCTACTGGCAGGAGAGTTTTTTTTTTCAGGGCTGGAGCTGAACTCTGCAGGATTGCGGCTCTCTAGGACCGAACTTGGCCACCCCTGCCATATCCTTTTGGCCACCATGTGTAAATCATTCTACAAGTCTTCTTTGACATAATTTATGTATTTCAGCATTATAGAGACCTGTGTGTGTGTGTGTGTGTGTGTGTGGGTGGGGGACTGTACATATGATATAGACACAAGATGCACTTACATATCAGCCCGAGTCTAAATCTGTGTAAATCTCCCTGTGTTAATATTGACTTAACAATTGGATTAATATAGGATTAGGTTACCATTTCCAAATATGATTCAATACATAATAATACCGAACATTCCTTCAACCCAGGAATTTATTGCTGTGTACAAGCTAGCACTATATTGTAATTTCTGACTTAATAAATAGTGACCTAACCCTGTCCTGAACATGAATATCGCTCCATGCAGAATACACATAATAAGCGTTACAACATCACTGTGCATGCGGTTTGGATGTGCAGTATTTCTTTAACTGAAATAATATGCTTGAAGTGTACAGTGTCAATGTTCTTTTTTTGAGACTTCTAGTTCGTAGTCCTCATGTTTAGAGATGAAAACAGAAGCGGGAGAGGAAACGTACAGTGGCACTGACACTAATTTTCTGTTTCTTCACTTTCGACACACTCTCTGGTGCATTCAGTCACAGAGAGGTGTGAGACTGTAGTGGTGTTACACCACATTATCACCATCGCATGAAAAGACCAGCTCTCTTTGGTGTGCTTCATGTGTCACTCTCTGTGCTTCTGATGGTCTTTGTGTAGAAAAGGGCCGCACTTCATGTTGGTGAAAAGTTTGGACACAAGGTTGGATTTACAGTACGTATCTTCTACATTCTCGAACAATACTGGATTTTGAACAACAACAGCAGGCCGTTGTGATATTAAGGTCACGAAGGTCAGCTCTTCTCGAGCAAAGTGCATTCACGATACGAAACCCATCAAGCACCATGATGAAACTCTCATGAACATCTCGTGAAGACCATCCCAGGAAAACAAGACCAAAACTACCTCAGATCGTTTAGAGTCACCGGCCTCAGAAATCGCCAATAAACAGTGCAGTTAGAAAGACTTTCCAGAGCAGACACATCTCAGTATCAACGGTTTAAATGACATTATTGCCATGTTCAGTATTGTTTTACAAAGTATAAATAAATAGAAATCAGGAAAGACCATGGGTTTAGAAGGTGTGTCCAAACTTTTGACTGGTGTGCGAGTTAATGGATGGAAGTGGCTCACACGGTCTGTATACTCGAGATTGTAGTGAAAGCGAATGTTTGTGCAGGCGTACAGTATTAGTGATTATTTCTTTTGTGCATTGAGATAATCAGTCATTATCGGATTTGAGGAGTTCAAATTGATATTTCAAGAAACCAGGAAAGACGTACGCCCAACTGACACCAACAAATGTCTTAGCCTATTGGTGTTTCTGAGATTACACCAAAAATCCTGACCTAGTGATATTAGATACATGAGCATAAACTGAGACCATGAAGTCAATAACAACACCGAGGTCTTCCCCTGCTTTACATGATGTAACTGGCGACCAGTCAGGATTTCTTACATAATAAAAAAAAAAACTCCTGTGCCGCCTGTGCTGCTTGTAAAAGTATTAATCATGAGGAAGTTACTTAGTATGCGGTGTGTAATTTCTCCACTTTCCCTACCTTTATACGGCTGGTGGCTGTCATTTGGTTTCACCGAAACATACTGTTTTGTAATCAGAATGCCAGTGGAGGTTAATCGCATGTTTGTGAATAATAAGCTGTGAGATTGTGCAAAGGGTGTTCAAGTCAAACCAGGACTTGTGATTGTGCAGGATAACAGAACCCGGTTATGAGAGTAAAAACTCCCTTTATTTCTCTATATAATCCCCTGCTACACTAATGCACTCATCCCAGTGTTTCACTAGTGAGGATCATCAGAAAAAAGGTGGAATTTCCTAGGAAGCATAATGATTGGAAAAAGGTCAATGGGAAAAGGTCATGTGGTCTGATGAGTCCAGATTGACCCTATACCAGGGTAAGAAAGGAAGTACATGAAGCAATGCACCCATGATGCATAGCGTCCACTGTACAAGCCTCTGGAGGCGGGGTTACCACTTGCGGTTATTTGGTAATAAAATGAAGTCACCTGACAACCTGTATGTACCTGAATCACCAGGATATCATATCCCTGGAGTGTTTCTTCCCTGATGGCATATGGAAAATACATAAATGGTGAAAGAGTTGTTCTGGAAGCATAAGGAATCGTCTTCACACATGAACGGGCCACCACATTACACGTCATAATCAAAATATTAAAAAATAGACTTTTCTTAGCCTGGCGCGCGCGCGTGTGTGTGTGTGTGTGTGTGTGTGTGTGTGTGTGTGTGTGTGTGTGTGTGTATTATGTCTCTAGTATGACCTGTTTTTTTTTCCCCGTAAACCTTACATCAGTAAATATGATGATACCTGAGTGAGCCTGGGTAGTAATTACTTTGACCACTATCCAATCATTTGTATTATTCCACTAACTGTAGACCAGTGGGTTTTGAAATGTCTGACAGTTTTGACTGCTGATTTCAAGGCTTCATATCTGTATGTATCTGTGGATTTGGAAGAAAGAAAGCTACTGTATGGTACATTTCATCACTTACTAGTGGTCTCAACAATGCTGCCATCTCAATGGTGGCGTATCAGACAGGCCCTCTATCTCTCTTTCTAGGAATCTTTGTAGTCCAAATAGGGACTGTTGAGGCCAATGGTGACCGTTGTATTCATTCCCATTTTATGAGCGTGGTGGAACCTCCGGGCAACAATCACACTCTCATTCACACACTGTGGACTGTGCGAGGAAGCCAGAGTACCCGGAGCAAACTGACCAAGCATGGGGAGAACATGGAAACTCCACACACACAGACCCCAAGGTGGGAATCAAACCCGGAGCCTGGAGGTGCAAGGCCAAAATGATAACCACTACGCCACCATGCCGGCAAACTATACAAGGAATGCATTTGAATCTAAATAACACAAAGACAAACATACAGATGAAGGAGGAATTACAGGTCTTCTGGAGATACACTGTAGGTGCGGTTAGACCTGAGCAGTCCAGACATGTTATTGCTTTGACCACGAGACCCGCTGAAACTGACACCTTCCTCAACAACTCTATTTACAGTGCTACATAATACCTTTTAATAACTGCTCAGAGAAGTTGGCGTCTTCTACTCTATTCAGTACTGTAGTCAGCTACAGTTTCAGTTGCATGTTTTATAGCCCAATCAAGCCTGAATTAATATAAACACCTGTATTTCATCCACATTAAATTTGTCCGTGTGTGTACTTTTACCAAATTTCTTATTTCATGTGAACATTGCATGAATCTTGAAACGAAGCGCTAATTTCTTCATCTCCGGTCATATCCTGGCATTTTGATGCAAATGAGTGCAAACAGTGACAGTGTGTAAATGACCTGGTATGCTTCAACTGAAAGGCATTTTGGGTTTGTCTTTAAAGCATGCACAGCAGCTTTATGCAGCTTCCTCTTTGTTTACAGACGAGCTGTCCGCCCCATTTCTCCTTTAATCTCATGTTTACCTGTCTGCTGAACTTTAAAGGGGCTGCTACTGCTAATGCATTCCATTAGAGCAGACCAGATGCAAGCTTACAGACATCATATACCATAGTGGAGCTGTGAGAGCTGAGACGACAATGGCTTCCATGTTTTGTTAATGGTTTGGGGAAATTACGGATTACTGATGTTTCACGCGCACTCATATTGCATATTGCATTAATGTAATTCGGATCAAGTCAAGTGGTTATGTTTAATCTTCATGTATACACCAGCTATAGCCACGTTGTTAGTAACACCATACTAAACCATGTTGAATTTAGGACCATGTTGACATGATTACGCATCTAATAATTGTTTCGCATTTGTGCCGCATTCTAAAGGTGTTGTGTTGGATTTGCGTCTTTTAACTAGGAAAGCCATTAAAGTACTTATGACTCACTGTAATGCTTGTGGAACCAGTTGTGCCATACAACTTGTGCCGTGTGGTATATTATACAACAGTTAGTTCCGAATGAGTAATCTGATTAGACAAGGGGCATTCCATTAGTGGTTTTATAGAGCATAACAGCACTGAGATGATGAGCTACATGTATCACCCCATTGTCACGATTGTTAATTACAATAATAGACCGTCGCAGCATAGGTGAAAGTAGGTTGGCAAGGTTTGCAGGACTGGAACGAGGATGTAGCAGATGCCTGCCAAAACCCACAAAGCAATTTCAGCAAGAAAATGTAAGAAAAACCGGTAACGTCGCGTCGTATTAAACAGCACTTTGTCGACTTCTAAGTCATTCCGAAGTGCCTCTGAACCGCCCATGATGGTTTGTTCGTGGCGACTGTACGATACAAAGCTAACTATCTTCTAACATAAGGCTAAATGTTAAATCCCTCTCTAATCCCTAATCCAGGGCGTATCTAACACGAGATTATACACCCTACAGTACGTAGTGCACTAGCATTCCATTTAATGCTATTTCAAGTGCAAGAAGTGAAAATATAAAGTAAATCCTATAAGTTTCTCAGGACTGTCCTTAACCTACATGTTTTATGCTCATAATCTGTTGATAATAAATTCTGTTTGTAGAATCATTGTATAAAAGCAATATCATGCTCAAGGTCATGCTGTTGTACTGAATATCAGCACGCACCAAAAGGACTCCCTCTCATGTAATATTGCTTAATTATCATGTTGGAATTGAGATTTCCCACTCCGACATTTCTCCCACCAGCAGCCCAAAGATTACAAACATTATGGCCATATGGCCACCATAGCCTCTGATTTCTGTCCTTGTTTTTTTTTTTTTTTTTTTTGCTGTTGTATCCCATCCAGCTCAGGGTCCAATGTGTATGAAAACCCCCGGAGATCAGCAGTTTCTAAAACACCTCAATCAGCCTGTCTGGCACCAACATTTATGCCACAATCAGTTAAGGAAAGCATTTTTATTTTTTTTATGTTTTATGTAAAAAAATATTGTGACTTTTTTTTTTTTACTTTTACACTAAGTGTATGTGTGTTCCTAATAAAGTGGCTAGTGTCAGACTGATTGTCAATTAAACACATGTTCAATACTATTAGTGTACCTAATGAAATGAAATGAAAACAAAAAAAAAAAAACTTAAGTTGATCTTTTATGCATAAAAAATTGGTAATCCAAATATATAGCTTTTTAATGTTGTAAATAACAAAAATGCTTCTAATTAAAATGGCCGACGTTCAAGAAGTATTATAGTTTTTTTTTTTTTTTTTAAGATTCTTCCAAATTAGAACCTATAGCAGTATGAGATTTATAAATAAAGTGTCTTAAGCACTAAATGTACTATAGGAATTAAATAGAATGCAGTTCCTTGAATGACCAGTAGGCTTCAAAAATGAGTCAATCCCCATAGAGCCCCATGTTAAAATGTCCAACTTTACAACAGAAATAAACAACAACAAAAAAAAAGGTTTCGGTCTCTATTGCTAGATTTCCCATTCCTGATAACTGATTAATTAAATTAAGCCATTAATTAATTTGAGCATAATTATGAGTGTGGCTGGTTTGATTGTCCGCTTGTTGTCTACTATGCATCACTTTAGCTAGGCAGCTAACTGGAATTGGCGAGCTTGACTTTGCAGCTGTGTACACCTTACAGAGCATTCCTATTCACGGGGTGACGCGTAGTGTATGGATGATTGCGTTCAATTAAATGCAAAGTAACATTAGCATATTACCATTAACCTTATAAGCATTTTAGCTAAGCTGGAGTTAAACTTGTGGTATCTGAGGTAAGCAGGCCTGCTCAAACCCAGGCTCTGACTGGCTTAAACTGGGCTTCTTCCCAAGGTGTCGACTCCTACAGCTGAGCTTCCAAACTCCTCTTCAGAAAACGTATGGTTGATGTCCAGAGGGTTCGTCCTGTCCTTTTTCACACGTTTAATGTTCTTAACTTTTTTTCTCATTTCTCACAACATGGTTTTATTGCATATTCTCTATCGCACTATTTCACTATCGGTTCAACATAAACTCCAAGCTGAATAGAATACTAACCAACACCCAAGTAAATGTGAAACATGAATCAGATAACGAGCATCATAATGAATTAACTGATCAAATGTATGATATATTTGTAAGGAATTAAATTCCACACCCACTAAATTTACTGCTATTATATACAATACAGTCCTAAAGCATTTGACCTGTCATGAGGTGTGTTAGCTATGTACTGTAGATGCCAATGTGAAAGCTATACATGAAGCCATGGAAGAAAACCAGAGGACTTCATTTAATTGCCTGTCATTGTTTGGTCTGGGAGTAACTACGCTTCCAGCAGACGGTCTCTCAGTCTCTTATGCATGACTAATGTCGATTTACAGCGCTGCTTCTGCTGAGGCAGTAACATGTAATACTAACATGCCGAGGCTTGTTCTAGCAGCAGCTGTTAGATAAAATCTAACTGCTTATCATTATTCTATTTAGATCCGCTAAAGTCATAAATCAGCTTCACTGTCGCTGCTAACTAACATTAGGGCTGAACGGAAAAAGATCTCATGAAACAATTTTCCTGAATTTGAATGAGTGTGATGGAGGGCAATTTTACCTTCCTATTATTTTATTCAATGTTATCCTCATACAAATGAAAACAAGCTAGATTTTTACGTTTTGGACCGTAGTGCATTTTTCAGTTTTTTGTTTGTTTGTTTGTTTGTTTGTTTGTTTTTTCATTTCTTATGAACTAATAGAAAAGGTTCATACAGGTTCATTTGCCTCTTTGTGAAATTTCACAAATAAAAGCACGTTCTCTATGTATGCTTTTCTTCATCATGAAACAGCTGCTGTGATGGTCATAACTCACATGGGAGCTAGAATCTGAATTCTACGTTACAAGACACCCCTAATGTGCCCGCCTTCATATAAAAGCTTGAGACAGGTGCGTTTATTTTTAATTCATCCAATTTCAATTTGGCTCCATCAATCATTAAGTAAATCCTAAACAAATGTAGTCTGTGTTCTGAATCATAATTACAAGATAAAACATATAAATAAATAATAATAATTATTATTATTATTTTATTATTATTATTATTATTATTTCTCCATATAATCCCACCCTACGCTAATGCACTTATCCCAGGGTTTCACTAGTGCTTGGATACCATCAAGGTAGAACGTTTTCTCAGTACACAGGATCCATAACTCCTAGCCGACTTCCTATCACATGCGAGTGGTGTTTGTACTGTAAATGGGTCATGTACTATACTGTATGTTTCTTGCTTAATTAGCTTCAGTGCATGCTAGGTCATTTACGCCGGTGCATCTGAGTGCCTCAACATAAAACTACAACACCAACACCCTTATTCGTGTATCATGTGAGAAGAAAACTTAAGAACATAAGAGCTGGGAGTGTGCAGTCACATGTGGATGACTCGAGCACAGGGTGTGTGAAAGGGTGTATCTGCAACATATTTCACTACTTTTGTCATCTGTCACACCAAAGTGTCTAGAGAGTTTATTTTTCACCCAGCACCAGGCCAGCCGCTAGAAATTATGGACAGGGGGACGCAATATGATTGTGAGGCCCAAAGGTAAAATCAGTCATTTTAAAAGACAGAGAAAAACTTTACTTTCAGATTAAGTGGGTGTTTTCCTTCTACCGTAAAATGAAATAAATGTCATTTTATTTACAGTACTGTGCAAAAATCTTGGGAACATCCAAACAAAAGTCATATGCAATGATGCTTTTGAAAACATTTCCACATTAAAAGAAACTCCTATAAAAAGCACTAAGTAATAACATAAACATATATGAGTTCCCTTCTATTTTCATGCAAAACCCAGGAGTCGTCATTATGGATTTTTTTTTTTCATCTGAAAAATCTGTCGTGTAATATGTCGCTTTGTTTACAGGCATGCAAATATTCTTCTGTAATGTTATTTATTCATTACTGTTAGTGTATCTTTGTAGGGAATGGTCTGGCACATAATAATGCAGACATAATAAACTTATATAACAAAATTTGTACTACAGATGATAGGGCCTCCCTCTGTTATGCCCTTGTTGCTCATCTCTGCTGTTTTTTAGTTTGTTAGCGGAGTGGCTCAGCAGTAGCTCATTTACATAGACACTGAAATGGTGTGTGGTGGAGGAGGAGGGAAATAGGGAGAGTTTGAAGAAGGAAAAAATACATTATTATATACAGTATTTCAGCTGGAGTTTTAACACACAGTTTGGAGAAGCTCTAAGATCCATGTTAACTTGTTAAAGAAGTCGTAATATAGAGGACCTTTAAAGTGAAAAACAAATCCGTCTCTGACTGTTTTTACATTAAGTTGATGAAAATAAATATGTACAACTACAGTAAAAACAAATGTGTAATAAAAATGAGTGTTGAAAAGTCATCTTTCAGTGTCCTTATTCTAGCTGTTTGTTAACCTGGAGTCTGTATAGAAGAACATTCATTCGCCAACACCATTTGGAAGTTATAGCCACATCCCCTGTACAGTCCTGACCTCACTCCAAGTCGTTTCCACATGATTGTGACATTAAAGGAGTTCCTGGGAGGCCGCGGGTTTCAGACGTGAAGCAGGCAGTCCGATCACGGCTTTGGCGTACTGAGAAAACTTTATACCTCACTGGTATCCAAGCACCAGTGAAACACTGGGATAAGTGCATTAGTGTTGCATTGGATTATATAGAGAAATAAAGGTATAAATTAATATAAAAGTATAAGTATAACGTTATAAGAAATAAAGGTTCTCTGTTCTTTTATTCTGCACAATCAAGTCCTGATTTACTTCATGCATGGTTTCTTGGCAGGTCTCTTAACTTAGCTTCTGTGCAGGAAGATATTGTGGACACATTTAAAGAATGTCGATGAAAATCATAGTCACACTCTTTACAAAGTAAAGTTCCAGCTTTTCCTAGACTGTCAGAAATACAGTATAGAGACTATGGCTATACAGTAGCTGCTGACGGAGGCTGTTTCTGTACAGTGAAGAAGACATCTGTAATAGAGATACTGTACATTATATATGTCAGAAGCCTGAAGTATGAACACAAAAGGCAGGACAGGATGTCAGGCCATGCTGTCGTCCTTTTCTTCTCGAGTAACTCCTCCAATCTCACGTCTCCAGGCGAGAGAACAGTGTGCTGATTTTCTGGCAAAAGAATGGGAGTGAAGGCAGCCAGCGAGAGGGAGGAGGGACGAGTGCAAGTGAGAGCTCTGGCAAAAGCAGCGAACAACACATGAGCGGCAGAAGGAGCGCAGGAAGCGAGGAAGATAAACAAGCGTGAGAGCCTGAAAAAACAAGCCAAAAGCAACTCCTCTGACACTACGTTCTACGTCCTGCATTCGTATTTCACACTCTAACGATATATTTAATACCCTTAAACACCTTATTCTTAATACTTCTGCATCAAAGAGTAACCAAATGTGATTTGAATGCAATTTCCGGTTCAGTGACTCGAATCATATATTTTTTTTCAAAGTCCGTACACATCCTTATGTCTGCGTATGTGTTGAACGCTCCATGTATAGCCGCATCTAAACTTCTCCTTTTTTGTGGTTTGACGTCTTCACTTTGATACCTCAGACAGCCCAAAATAAACTCGGCTGCAGAGCAGCATGTAAACAGGAAACCGAGCAGGAGGTCAGGGGCTCCAGAGAGGACCTGAAGGCGAGCGGTGCCTATGTCCGACACCAGCAGCAGCACTGTGTACAGGAAACCGATGCTCTGCTAATCAGAAAGCAAAAAAAAAAAAAAAAAAGTCTCAGTGTTGCTCAGATAGGCAGGAATGTCTGTAAAACAATGGGTCTGGAGAATGAGAGTCAGAGATTTTTTTTCACAGGTATTTGAAGCATGGGAAAAGATTAAAGGCAAGCCAAAGTGCAAAACAAAAAAAAATTCTTCTGCTGAATAACAAATCTGTGGTATTTGGACAATAAGTCTAACATAAGCCACTTAACAGAAGAAAATGGAAGTATGGTGCTATAAAATGTTATATCACATCTACCATTTGGTCATTTGCTCTAAAGGTACAAGTTGGCACTTTGGCGACTTTGGGTTTCTTTTGCCGTGGTAAGTAAGCATAAGGTTTTCAATACGAGTTGATTGTTGTGATCTTTGATTAAAGAAGATCACAACAAGGCACACGGCTGGATGTGAGATTTGCAGTATGATATTAAACTGAAGACAAAATGAGAAGATGTTATGATGGTGTACAGGATAACTGAGGTAATGCGAACAACCAAGCCTTGTATTATTCATTTTGGTGTGTAATTAGGGTGGCTCTTTGGTGAAATTATGGCGTTCAAGTGAACGGGACTTTTGATTTTGCATAATAACATAACATAATTATGAGGAAAAAACCTCACTTTATTTCTCCATATAATCCCCTGCTACAATAATGCACTTATAAAGCGTTTCACTAGTGCTTACATAAAATCAAGGTAGAAAGTTTTCTTCCATGATCGAACTGCATGCTTCACGGATGGAACTCTGGCCTCCCAGAAACTCCTATAATGGCCCAAACACGTGTAAAATGGCTTGCAGTGAGGTCAGGACTGGACGCAGGATGTGACAATAACTCCCAGCTGAGTCCTTGTAATGTGCAAGTGGTGCAGCAGGCAAAAGGAGAACCAAATGTAGTTTAGTTTAGGTCATGTAGTGACCAAACCAGGCCATTTTTTTAAATTAATGATGCCGTGTTTGTCCGAAAATACTGGCTATAACACTGCCATGCAACTCTTGGAAGGTGCAGAGTTTGGAAATTGTTTTGATACACACTTCAATTCGGTTTTGCCTCAGCTGGAGGTTTGACTTGAACACCCCTCATAGTAAAAACAATCCACCTGTCTAGAGATTAATGATGGGTCGTTCATGAATGATTCGTTCTTCTTCGTCTTTAACGTGACTCTGAAGAACAAGTAGTCTCAGAGAGTGATTTGTTTCTTTTTCTACTGGGAGCGCATGCGCAAAGTATCGCAAAGCCTCCATAGGTTACGAACAGGAAACAGAATTGAGTCATTACCTTTGAGTCTTTGGTCCGACTCGTTCGTTCTTTTGTCACGTGACTACCATAGACGCTATGTAGTGCAATAGATTCAAAAGAACGAACGACTCAGACTAGAAGATATGATGGTGAGCTGCTCGTTCTGTTTATCATAATATGTCCTGAGCTGCATTGTGATATTTTCAATGGAACTGGAACTATAGCCAGAATTTGTGTATGTACTAGGCGTCTTTATTTTTAACATTTTATTTTATTTCTGGTCAAAAGAACGAAATGAACTAAATGACTCAAAAAAAGATTTGTTCATTTTAATGAATGTGTCACGGACTAACCGGAGATGAAGCAGAAGACTAGCAGTTAGCCCTGTAGCGTGGATGGTAAACCCAAACGCGGAAGTAGCGCGAGCAGGCAGGATAACCACGCTAGTTATTCTTAGAACTCTCCCGAAGCGAGAGCAAGAGTTTACACAAATAAACCCGCGTTCTAAATACACACACCCAATCAGAAGCGATAACCCAAGAAAGTGAGTACTCACGTTTGGACGAGCGAGGCGTCGGCGATAGCATGGGCATAACTCAATGACTGAGCAATGTGAGGCGTCATCTTGTTTCCTTTTATGCTTCCTGAAACCCGACCGTATTACTTCCGGGTCCTAGTGCCGGTCGTGTTACGAGTGTGCATGACAGTACCCCCCCGTCCAGGACCGACTCTCGACGGTCCTGGGGTGGAGGATACCCGACGACGGTAGTCCCGGATGAGTTCGGGGTCTAGGACAAACCGAGCCGGAATCCAAGATCGCTCCTCGGGACCGTAACCTTCCCAATCCACCAGGTACTGGAGCCCTCTGCCCCGAGGACGTGAGTCAAGGATCCGGCGAACGGTGTAGGCGGGACCACCCTCAATGATACGGGGAGGAGGAGCAGGGTGGGTGGGGGGAACCATGGGTGACGTCGTGAAGGGTTTGAGTTGTGACGTATGGAATACCGGATGGATCCGGAGCGCCGCAGGCAGCTGGAGCCGGTAGGTGACAGGGTTAATCCGGAGGTTGATGCGGTATGGTCCGATGAATCTAGGTGACAGTTTTCTTGACTCAGTCTGCAGGTGTAGGTTTTTTGTCGATAGCCATACCTTATCACCTACTTGGTACATTCGTCCCGGTGGGTGTCGACGGCGATGTTGCAGAGTGTAACGGCGGTTGGCCTTTTGAATGGCGTGGTTTGCTTGTCTCCAAAGCCGTCGACACCGGCGAACCAACTGTTGGGCCGACGGCACCTCCACCTCCGGTTCTTGATGGTCGAACATCGGAGGTTGGAAGCCGTAGCATACCTCAAATGGGCTTAGGTTGGTGGCAGAAGATAGGTGGAGGTTGTGGGACAGTTCAGCCCAAATGAGGTAGCGGGCCCAGGAGCACTGGCGATCAGCAATGAAGCATCTCAGGTAGCGCTCCAGTTGTTGGTTGGTTCGCTCCGTCTGACCGTTAGTCTGTGGATGGTAACCGGAGGACAGACTGCAGGTGGAATTGATCAGACGGCAGAAGGCCTTCCAGAACCGGGACGTGAACTGGGGCCCCCTGTCCGAGACGATGTCCTTTGGGAACCCATGCAGGCGGACTACGTGCTCTAATATCAGCTCGGCTGTCCTTTTAGCTGACGGGAGACCGGAGAGGGCCACCAGGTGAACAGCTTTGGAGAACCGGTCGACGATGGTGAGGATGGTGTCCCTTCCTTCAGAAACCGGCAGGCCCGTGATGAAATCAACGGCAATGTGTGTCCAGGGTCGGCGGGGAACCGGGAGTGGTTGAAGTTCCCCGGGCGATGGTCTGTTGCTGTCCTTGGACCTGGCACACACTGGGCACGCCTGGACGAACTCGTCTACGTCTTTTTTCATACTGGGCCACCAGAAAGCACGTTGTACAAACAGTAGGGTCCGCCGTTTCCCGGGGTGTCCTGAAAGGGGGGAGGAGTGTCCCCACTGGAGTACTTCGGCCCTGATGGCATTGGGGACATAGAGTCGGCCAGGCGGCACACCTGCTGGTTCGGTCTCCGTAGCTTGTGCCTGGCGAACCCTCGTTTCCAGGTTCCACCTGAGCGGTGCGAGGATCTTGGTGGGTGGCAGTACAGGCGCGGGGTCCGCCCGGGGGACGTCTTCCTCGTGTTGTCGGGAGAGGGCGTCGGCTTTGGTGTTCTTGGACCCCGGGCGGTATGACAGGTGGAAATTATAATTCTCGAAGAATAGTGCCCACCGCGCCTGTCTGGGGTTCAGCTGCTTTAAGGTGCGGATTGTGATGAGGTTTTGGTGGTCGGTCCAGACGATGAACGGCTCTCTGGCGCCCTGGAGCCAGTGTCGCCATTCCTCCAAGGCCCACTTTATGGCCAGCAGCTCGCGGTCCCCTACTCCGTATCGCTGCTGAGTGGCGTCAAATTTCTTGGAGAAAAAACTGCAGGGGTGCAGTTTTTGGTCTGGACCTCGCTGGGAGAGAACAGCCCCGGCGCCCACATCCGAAGCGTCCACCTCCACAACGAATGGTTTGTCAGCATCCGGGTGAAGGAGGATGGGAGCAGTGGTGAAGCGGCGACAGAGCTCATGGAAGGCAGAGACGGCAGTTGAGGTGAGGTTGAAGGGGTGAGATGATGGGCGGGTCAGAGCGGTTAGTGGCGCTGCAACGGTACTGTAGTCCCGGATAAAGCGGCGATAGAAATTGGCAAACCCGAGAAATCTCTGGAGCTGTTTAAGAGTCTTGGGTAGGGGCCAATGACTCACAACTTCCAGTTTCTGCGGGTCCATGGCCACACCCTGGGGCGAGATGACAAAACCCAGGAACGTGGTGGAGCGCTCGTGGAAAGCGCACTTCTCCAACTTACAGTACAGCTGGTGGGCGAGCAATCTCTTTAGAACCGCTCTGACATGCTGGATATGCTCGTTGACAGTTCGAGAGTAGATGAGGATGTCGTCAAGGTAGACGAACACCCAACGGCCTAACATGTCTCTGAGAACGTCATTGATGAATTGTTGGAAAGCGGCAGGTGCGTTGCAGAGACCAAACGGGATGACCAGACTTTCGTAGTGTCCTGTAGGGGTGATGAAGGCCGTCTTCCAATCATCGCCCTCTCTGATGCGCACCAAGTTGTAGGCGCTCCGGAGGTCCAACTTAGTGAAGATGGTGGCACCAGAGAGGGCGTCCAGGGCAGAGTTGGTAAGAGGCAGTGGATGTCGGTTTTTTATGGTGATATTATTGAGCCCCCGGTAATCGACAGAGGGACGTAGACTACCATCGCGTTTTTTCACGAAAAAGAACCCCGCAGCGGCAGGTGAGGAGGAGGGCCGGATGGTACCATGGCGAAGTCCGCTGGAAACATACTCCTCCATCGCCTGCGTCTCGGTGTTGGACAATGAATAGAGATGGCCGCGGGGTGGTGTCGCACCTGGCTGAAGATCGATCGCCAGGTCGTATGAGCGATGAGGAGGTAGGTGGGTAGCGCGTCTTTTGCAAAAGACTTCAGCCAGGTCCCGGTAGTCTAGCGGGATTTTGTCTGTGTCGACATCGGGGGCCTCGGACTCCCTAGAGCACGTCCCAGCCTCGGCCCGTAGGCAGAGCTCGGTGCAGGTCGGCCCCCATTGTAGGATCCGGCTTTGGGTCCAGGATATGAGCGGGTCATGTTGCAGCAGCCAAGGGTGTCCGAGGATGATGGGTGGTGACGAAATGGTGGTGGTGTGAAACTGGATCTGTTCTCGATGCTGGTTGATGATGAGGGTGATAGGTTGGGTCTGAAAGGAGATGGGGCTGGAGGAAAGAGGCCGACCGTCGACTGATGTAATGGTTACGGGCTGGGATAACGCCTCGATCTTTATCCCCAATTTTTTGGCATAGGAAGAGTCAATGAAGTTACCTGCTGCCCCGGAGTCGACGAACGCGGTACTTCCGATGTACTTTTACCGTGAGACGGGAATCACTGGTCAGGGTGGTGGAGAGGGACATGGGACCCGGTGAGTTCCTCCCATTTCTCACCGGGGCTGCGCGTTTCCCGGCCGCAGAGGACAGATGGCCCGATGATGTGCAGAGGATCCACAATACGCGCAGAGCCCCTCTCTGAAGCGGCGTTCCCGTTCTGCAGCGGTTAAGGAGGCGCGCCCTAATTGCATGGGTTCCCCGGCTCCTGTGTCAACCACGGCGGGAGGTGGAGTACCGACGGTTCTGGTGGGTGCTGCAGTGAATGAGGCGTGGACTTCTGGAACTGGAGAGCGGGAGAGGAAGGGCGTGGTGTGAGGTAGTGCTGTCATGATGGGTGGCAGGGTACGGGGAGCTGGCTTGGGGCGAACGAGCAGCCGTTGGTCGATCCGGAGGGCGAGTTGAATTAAACCCTCCAAGGTCGCTGGGAGCTCTCGTCCGGCGAGCTCGTCTTTTATCCGTGAAGCCAGCCCCTCGTAGTAGGCCGTCCGGAGTGCGGAGTCTCCCCAGTCGGTCTGTACGGCGAGAGTGCGAAACTCCGCGGTGTAGCGGCTCACGGACGACCCTCCCTGCTTTAGATGGTATAATTTAGAGTCGGTCTCCACCTCAGCAGCCGGATGCTCAAAGGTGAGTTTAAGCTGGCGGGTGAATTCTGTGTAGGAGTAGGCGACATCTGAGTCTGAACGAAGAACCGCCGTGGCCCACTCAGCGGCCTGCCCGGATAGCAACGAAACGAGAAGAGCAATGCGCAGTCGGTCTGTGGAGTATCTGGTGGAATTAAACTCAAACACAAGATCCAATGCAGTTAGACAAACGCTGCACTTCCCATCCGTGCCATTCCATTTATCCGGTAAAGATAGAAAAACATCAGAAGGTGGAGAGGGAGTTGGCGGCGCAGCAGCCGCTGCGATGGGCGTGGCCACAGCCGGCTGAGCGGCCGCTCCGCGGAGGATCGCATTCTCCTGTCGCAGCTCCGCCACCTCGCGGCGCAAGGCCGCGACGCCCTGGAGCTCCGTGCGGAGCGATGCGACCTCACCACGGAGCTGATCGATCAGCTTAGCATGCCGGTCAACCACATCGCAGAGGTGAGCAAACTCCGCTGGGTTTACTGCCGGTGGCTCAGTCATTCTGTCACGGACTAACCGGAGATGAAGCAGAAGACTAGCAGTTAGCCCTGTAGCGTGGATGGTAAACCCAAACGCGGAAGTAGCGCGAGCAGGCAGGATAACCACGCTAGTTATTCTTAGAACTCTCCCGAAGCGAGAGCAAGAGTTTACACAAATAAACCCGCGTTCTAAATACACACACCCAATCAGAAGCGATAACCCAAGAAAGTGAGTACTCACGTTTGGACGAGCGAGGCGTCGGCGATAGCATGGGCATAACTCAATGACTGAGCAATGTGAGGCGTCATCTTGTTTCCTTTTATGCTTCCTGAAACCCGACCGTATTACTTCCGGGTCCTAGTGCCGGTCGTGTTATGAGTGTGCATGACAGAATGAGATTCAAAGAACCGAGTCACTAAAATGATTCAATTTCTTATCACTACTAGAAATGTCTAAAACCCTGCAAGCAAATGAATACTATACAATGAATGTCACACTTTGAAGATGTTCTTGTTTTGATATCTGCAAAACAAAACATGTCACGTTGGAATATTAAACCATAGTCTAATCGTCATTTCATCACTGGACTGATCACTGTGCATTGACTGCTCTGTCTGATAAATTAACTAAGTAGGCTATTGTGTCTGCCTGGCATGATACTGTAGAAAATATCAAAATTTCTTCCTAAAAACTACAGTCTTATAGGCAGCTATATTCTCTTCTTTTACCTCGCACTCACTGAGCCCGTGGAACATAACAGCACGACTGCAGCAGAGAAAGGAAAATGATGAAGGTTATTTTTGATGAATGACCATTGTACAACACAATGAGTCTTCTGCCATTTTGTCAAATTACCCACCATCACCCCCCAACCCCACCCCTACACACACACACACAACCATACAGTTCCTACCTCCATTTCTTTTTCCTTCAAATGCATTAGCTTGGTGCATTACTAATTGTTTGGACCCATATAAAAAGAATTAACCTCATAAAAAAAACCTAGGTTATGTAAAAATCTTGCCCTCGTTGTAATTTTTAAAGGTCCGTATTATGCTATTAATTTAACAATGTAATACAGGTCTCAGAGTTCTCCCAATGTCTTTTTTTTTTTAATCCTCCAGCTTCTACAGCTTCAACAACCAACAACCGGGCTGAGCAACAAGGCAGGGGGAGGGGCTTTTCTTATATGAGGTCACATTAGTGTGGAAATCTAATTGGCTTGTTTATGCCCTGGCCAATACAAAAATAAAAAAGGACAAAAAGCAAGGGGGGGGGGGGGTCTAAAAATTACAACAGTAATTTTTACATTAAGAGAAATAAAAAAAAAAAAGTAAGTACATGATTCAGGTCTTTCTACTAGAAACCAAACTGTGTACTGGCTTTGACGTTTACTCTTAACACAATACACACGTCATCCTTTTTAGATATTAAAGCACAAGTGTTATGCAGCATATAAATAGAATTATGAGTGTAATGTAATACGTAAAGATTTTATTTTTGCTCTTCTGTTGCATTCTCATTAAATTACTCCAATACTGACTCATAGTTCGCTGGAAAGTTTTATCCCTGAACATATGGAATAAAATCACTGTCAAAAATAATCGTGCGTAAAAAAAAAGATTTGTGTGTAATTCTGTGTTTTGTTCGAGTTGGATGGATTCCAAATTCTACGGCCACAACTCTGAAATATACGACTCTGACCGCTTACAGACACAAAACTCGTTTTTACGTCTCCTCTGTTACACGGACGAATTGCGAAATCACGCCTATGAATGTAGCGCGTTAGACCGCTGTCAAAAATACGTCATCAAGACCACATGCACAGGCATTAATAGACGAGGGAAGAGAAATCGATTCGGCAACCGTTTTAAACCACCGGCGCCAAAATGGCATATCAGCAGCCGAGCGCTCTCTCGTCGTCTCAGATAAGTTTTCTTTTTTTTCACAGATTCGTACATGTTTAAGAGAAGTAAAATTACAGAGATGTTTTAACTATAGCAGGTAAGATTTTAGGAGTTTAAAACGGCGGCAGGGCGCATGCGCCGTATCGATTCCTCCTCCTTCGGATATTAATGCCTGTGCATGTGGACTTGATGACGTATTTTTGACAGCGGTTTAACGCACTACGTTCATGGGCGTAATTTTGCAATTCGTCCGTGTAACCGAGGAATTGTAAAAACAAGTTTTGTGTCTGTAAACGGTCAGAGTCGTATATTTCAGAGTTGTACTCTAACAAACACACTAAATATCGTATCTGTAAGCTGTCGTGGCCGTAAATTTTGGAATCTAACTCGGACAAAACAGAATTACACACAAATCTTTTTTTTACACACGATTATTTTTGACAGTGATTTTATTCCATATGAACATACACTTCTCAGATTTTATTCAAGCAGTGATTAATGATGATCTGATGGTAATTACACTCATTAAACTTTATTTCCAAACATCATATGGTGGCTTAATGGTTAGCAATGTCGCCTTCCACCTCCAGGGTCCCGATTCGATTCCTGGCCAGTTTTGATTCCCGCCTCTGTGTGCATGGTGTTTGCATGGTTTCTGATTTCCTCCCACAGTCCAAAGACATGCAGATTCTGCTAATTGGCATTCCCTAATTGCCTGTAGTGTTTGAATGAGTATGTGTGTGCCCTGCAGTGGATTTTGGCTTCCTAGCCAGGGATTACCCGAACTCGTGCCCTAAGTTTCCTGGGATAAGCCCCGGGCCCCCTGCGACCTTGTATACAGGATTAAGCGATATATAGACGATGAGTGAGTGAACAATTTCCTTAAAACCATTTTTCTCATGTTTGCTTAGTCCTTGGAGGCAAAGCAAGCACATCATATTGTTGAAATGTACTGTACATATTCTATCGTTGGTAAAGGTTATGCTTATTAGGGTTAGACTTGCCATTTGATACCTGGTCCAAAGAATTCCATAAATATATATATATATATATATATATATATATATATATATATATACATACATATATATATATAAAACTCATCTAATTTGGAGAATGTTGTTTTGCTGGTCCTTTAAGTATTTGTGTTATGAGCTCAACTGCTCACTTTCCCAGACCTACCGTACATCCAACCTGTTTTTTGCAATGATTCACATACAATGTACTGTGTGAACTGTGTGTCATTGTAAGATTTATGCAAATCCAGTTAAATGTACTTAGTAAATCGATTTAATCAGAATCAGTGATTAATTCACCACTGAAAAGCCAATTCTCCATTCCTGTAAATGTACAGTAGAAAGGTGTCAGGTGTACCAATGGCTCGCCATTAAATGCTTGCGATCATGCTTCCAGCTTAATTCTCTTGCATTTCTTTGTGTATCTGTGTATGTCACACCCGTACAAGAGACAGGAATGCAAGGTATGTGAAGGTCATGTTGTAGAGATTGGGGAGAAGTCAGAGAGAGCTGTGCTAGTCGTTTATTATGTTACACCGATTAGCCATAAAATGAAAAGCACTGACAGGGGAAGTGAATAAAATGGATTATTTTCTCTTTATCTGCCAAGGAGTGGGATATATTAGGCAGCAAGTCAACAGTCAGATTTGGATGACTATAAGTGGGTCAGAACAACGGCAAACTGGCTGGGCGTTTCCAGTATGCAGCGGTTTGTAGTAATATGTCCGATCCCTGGATGCGACAAACCCTGTTCAACCCTCAGCTTCAGGGGTCTCATGGAGTCCATGCCTCGAGGGGTGTCAGTGCAGTGTTGGCTGCACAAATTGGGCAGGTGGTTTTAATGTCATGGCTGATTGATATATAAGAGTGGGGGCCGAAATGAGTCAATGCATCTAAACTATTATTAATATTATTATTGTTATTATTATTTATAACATATATCATGTTATGGTGTTGTTTGTGATGATTTTAATAATGGTTTTCAGAAATTATCAGAGCTCAGGGTCAGCCAGCATACTGTACCCCGCCTCTGGAGCAGATAGAGGCCTTGCTCAAGGGTTCAACAGTGGCAGCTTATATATATATTGCTGAGGAATATATATATATATATATATATATATATATATATATATTTATACTATTCTTGTTATACTGTTGTTAATGATAATTGTTGATCACAAATTACTATAAAAACAAAGTATAAGGACATTGATTTCCAACCATACATTTCTCAATCCATACATTAATTGAGAAACGATTCTGAGCTTTGATTTATGAACAGTTTACAACTTGTATTCACTAATGAGTCACAACTTTGATTCACTACTGATTCACAACATTGTTTCAGTAACAATTCATCTGTGATTCTAGGATTTTGTAAGTGGGAGGGGTACAGGGGAACCAGTCAGATTCAATTAGAAATTAAACTTAGAAAACATTAAGCATGATCTACAAAATCTTAAGCAATGCCCTGTGCACTAATACGCTCTGTTTACTATTTACTATTTACTATACATCAGAGTGCACCTCAGAACCACCCCTGTAACAATTCCCCTACTGATTCACAATTTTCATTTTCAAAAAGTTCACAACTCTGATTCACTAAAGATTCCCAACTTGTTCACTTTGATTTGCGAGCAGTTCACATCTTTGATTCACTAAGGAGTCACAACATTGATTCACTAATGATTCCTAACTTTGATTCACTACTGATTCACATCTTTTATTTATGAACAGTCCAAACTTTGATTGACTAATGATTCACAACTTTGATTCACTAAGGAGTCACAACGGTAATTCACTAAGAAATCAGAACATTGATTCACTAAGGAGTCACAACTTTGATTCACTAAGAAGTCACAACATTTATTCACTAAGGAGTCACAACTTTGATTCCCTAAGGAGTCACAACATTGATTCACTAAGGAGTCACAACTTTGATTCACTAATGAGTCACAACTTTGTTTCACTCCTGATTCAGGATATTGTTGCAGTAAAAATTCCCAACTGATCCACAATTTTGATTCGCAGACCAGACAGTTCACAACTCTGATCCACTAATAATTATTTTTGACTTTTATTCACTACTGATTCCCAACTTTGATTCATTAATGATTTACAACTTTGATCTGCTATCGATTTACAACTTGATTCATTAAGGTGTCACAACTTTGATTCACTAAGGAGTGATTCCTAATGATTCCTAACTATGATTCACTACTGATTCCCAGCTTTGATTCATTAATCATTTACAGCTTTGATTTACTATCGATTCATTAATGAGTCTCAGCTATAAGTTCTGCAAGCGATCCTCAGGCTGCCATGCATATACAGTTTCCAGCTTTTGCTGACTAATAATGCACGACTTCAGTTCACCACGCCTGTTTATTCAAGATTCGACCTATACAGTATTGAGATTAAATCAACATAGGACTTTTCCAGACTCGAGATTCTGCGCCTGCATGACTCTTGCTTGAGTATTTTGATCTTCATGTAATCGGATCTGTAACATACTGTGCTTTTAATATCCTGTAAAAGGCTTTGTGCTCTTTCTGCATGCATTTCCCAGAAAGCCGAGACTGTTGCTGTGGAAGACTGACAAACTTGTTATCTTGACCTACAGTGTGGTCAGCTCTTCAGTGTTCGCTGTCGAGACCCACCTTCTTTTCATGCTCAGATTTTCCTTTGCAGTAAAATTACTTGCTGATTCGGAGAAGTTTTCTTTGTTTTGTTTTCTTGCTTATCTCCATGGAATTGCATGCTCAGGCCAGTTCGACTTGCCATGCCAAAATTAACAGCATTTAAACCCTGTATAATATGTTTCATTTGGAAAAGACATTGTCATTGTCTTGTACCTCGTATTTGTTTTTGTATTTGAGCTAACAATACGTCCCCTGCCTGATTTGAGGTCTATTTCAAGGGGTTTTGTGGGTGACTAGTGGCTTCAGGCTTGCCGGCGACCTAAAACAAAAGTAACAGGAAGGAAGTGACAGTGATTTCACTTTAAAACTGCCATTCTCTTTCTTTGTCATCGCGCACGGAAACTTTTCTCCACACGTCGGCTACTGGACGGCTCTTTTGCAGCGTGCGTGCAAAATAAAACATACTAAAAAGCCTAACTTTCTGCAGCTGTATCGGGTAAACAATGAGGCATCGCATCACATATCTGTGGAATTAATCTAGTGGGAGTCAGAAACTCATTTCAAATAATTATTTTTTTAATAATTAAATACATTATTAATAATAATAATAATAATAATAGCTAATATATCTGATCATTCATAGCAATTCTTGGCAAAAGACTAACTGATCTAAATCCTTTTCTCATGGATTCTCATGTGACCTGAAGAAGGAATGATTGCCATTCCAATAATAATAATAATAATAATAATAATAATAATAATAATAATAATAGCAATATATCTGATCATTCATTGCAATTCTTAGCAAAAGACTAACTGATCTAAATCCTTAGTGGATTCTCATGTGACCTGAAGAAGGAATGGTTGCCATTCCAATAATAATAATAATAATAATAATAATAATAATAATAATAATAATAATAATAATAATAATAATCCATCCAGGAACCTCAGTGGTCCAACTAGGGATCATGGAGGCCAATGGTGACCAGTGTATTTATTTCGACCAGTCAACACTCATTCACACATTACAGGCAATTTGGGAACGCCAATTAGAATTAGCATAATCTGCATGGTTTTGGCCTGTGGGAGGAAACCGGAGGTTCCGGAGGAAACCCTCCAAGCATGAGGAGAACATGCAAACTCCATGCACACAGATCCCAGGTGTGAATCGAACCCGGACCCTGGAGGTGCAAGACAACAGTGCTAACCGCAAAGCCACCATGCCACCAATAATAATAATAATAATAATAATAATAAATAATAATAATAATAAATTGACGTTATTATTTTTTTTAACAATGAACTACAGTAAGAAACCTCCAGTTACATTCCTAAAATGAATGAACAGGAACAAATCCTTCATGACAGCCAGTAATCACTACGGTAGATAATGTGTTCTTTCTCTCTCTCTCTCTCTCTCTCTCTTTCTCTCTGATCTGTTTACTCGACTACGTGAGGCTCCACAGTGGACCATCTGTTAGGATGATGAACTCGTGCTGCTCAATTATCTAAAGATTTTCAACACGTGCCAGCTTATCTCCGGGACGTTCACCTTGGAGGATTGTAATGGTTTGCACGTGGACGAGGTCTTTATACAGGTTCAGAAACATCACCATTAAAGCTACATTAAGCATGCGCTAGCAAATGTTGTGTATTATTCAGTGTATAATCAGCTTAAAATACGTTGTTATCCAAAGTTTATTATTATGTTTTATCATTATCATAATCAATCATGAGGGGTGTTCGAGTCACACCTTTCTTGTGAATGATGATGTAAAACTGAAGACTTTAAGCACGGTATGGTGAAGAGACTATTAGCCGCAGTAAAACACGTGAATGGCGGGCGATCCTGGCTGAGGTGGCTCGGGGCTCAACGCAGAACATTCACGGAGTGGAATGCCTGATCTTCAGTAGACTTGCAATCATCATCAACACCACTTGCACTGATCATACCGTGCAGAATTTGGCGTAGAATTATTGCCACATCCCCAATACAGTCCAGACTTCGCTCCAAGCCATTTCCACATGTTTTTGACCAGTAAAGGAGTTCCTAGGAGGCCAGCGTTTCAGACATGTAAGTATCAGGACGTCTGATCATGGTATCCAAGCAGTAGTGAAATGCTGGGATAAGTGTTAGTGTAGCAGGAGATTATATAGAGAAATAAAGGGAGATTTTACTCTCATACATGCACAATCAAAAGTCCTGCTTTGACTTGAACGCCCCTTGCAGATTGTTGTCCCATTCACTTTTAACGGAATTCGACTTCCTGTGAGGCTCCGCACTCGTCCCTGGCTGTGTGCCCAAGAGAGATGAAACCCATTAACGCTCTTTTGTCATACCCGAAGAAACAATCCAGGGCTAATAATAACCTCACGACAAGAATGAAAGCTGGGAGAAAGAAAAGTCACTCGGGAGCTGTTTGCCAATTTAGGCAGTCGGAATTCAGCATGAAACTTGTCACTTAGCAAAACACTTTCAAAATATAATGGCTGCCTGGATGTCAGATATCTCAGTGCAGGTAAATCAACATCATGTACTGTATAAAATCATACAAGGGGCATTCGGGTCAAACCGGGACTTGTGATGAAGTGCCTCATGAATTCAACGACTGAGATGAGATTCTAAGCTGAGAACCTTAGTTATAGTAAAACATTTGAATGGTGCATTTCCATCATTCACCAGCACCACTTGCACATTACAGGAGCTACAGTTCTGACCTCGCTCCAAGCTATTTCCACATGTTTGGGCCAGAGTTGGGAAGGAGTTCCCGGGAGGCCGGGGTTCAGACGTGAAGCAGCCCGATCATGGCTCCGGCGTACTGAGAAAACTTTCTACCTCGATTGTTTCCAAGCACTAGTGAAACAAAACTAAGCGCATTAGTAAGCGAAGGTCCCGCTTTGACTTGAACAAGCCTTATACGTTTGAGAAACGGCATGCTGCTTGCTAAATTTTTCCAAGACCAAGCTCTTTCTAATGTCTGTAAATCCCTCTGTAAGAGATGCACATGAGAGATGACGGGGTTTAGATATTACAGTGATATAGGGCATGCTGTTTGTTTTATTGTTTAATGGGGCAGCCCCAGATAGGGGAGGATATTGGACACCTAGTTTCTAATTTTTTCCCCAAACGAACTGCCTACCTACAAATAACATCAAAAAGATGGGATTTCCCCGGGTGCAGCCTCGATAGGAGGGGGAGGCGTTATCTCAGAATGCAATCTTATATATGGAAAAAAAAACCACTAAGAGTTATATTATATATTATAATTAATATTATGTTATTCTAATATTATTATAAGTATTAATTGCTATAAAATAGTTGCAATTTATATATTGTGTGAGATTGCTGGAAGGCCTGAAGATTCGAACCCCCAACCCTGGAGGTGTGAGGTGACAGGGCTAACCACTAAATCTGGTTCATATCCTTTAAATTACTCCTGGATAATAATTTTTTTTAAAAACACTAAAGGATAACATTAAGCGCTGTCCGATAGTCTATGGCTTGTGGTGTGGCATTGACTGTTTATTTCTTCCGATCTCTCGATAAGCACCGTTCTTTTATCACTCCTTAAAGTTCCACTGTGTCGCCCACCCCATATAAGACTGCTTTCGTTATTACCTTTGTGGTGAAACTCCTACCTACTTCACTCCTTTCATCATTTTACAATCTGACGTTCCGACAGCATTCTGAGGTTTCGGTTTTCGGTTTTGGAGGACCCACCCGTCTCAAATGACTGCTCCTCGAGCGGCTCCCCTTCCTTCATAAGCAAGAAACGGATGTCTTTGTCTCAAGTAGCGCATCACAGGAAGTGCGAACGCTTGGTGTGAGACGAAAAAACAAACCAAAAAACAAGTCACCAGATACATAAAATCTCCTCATCTGAGCTTGCAGACTATAGTCTGCTGAGTCTTCCTGCTCGCTTGCTATTAGTATCCTTGCAAAACGGAAAAGCCCGAAATAACTCCCCTGAAATTACTCTACGCAGACTTTTTGTGTGAGAAATAATGAGAAATATCATCACTCAGTGGGGTCCTGGAGTGCTAAAATGTCATCAGTGTGTGATAATTAAGGGCCGTGTTCCTGACGAGGTGGGCACCGCAAGCACAGGACGCTATGTTCAGAGAGCGATGATGTCCGGATGAATGTTTGTGCTTGACGATCACACCCACCGGCAGATGTTTTTGGTCTTATTCCTGCCCTCGCTTATGAAATGACTGCTGTTCAACTTTTCCCTATAGAGGGATCGAAACAAAGGAGGTTACGTTTGAGCACTGTTTGTTCAGATTTCTCCTGACGTGACTCACATGAGCTGTGTGCTATTTGGGACGCGTTCGTTTTGGCACGATCACCATTTTGTTGTTGTTGTTGTTGTTGTTGTTGTTTTAAACACTATTGGTCTATAATCTTCCAATAAAGCAGCTGTGCATGATAAACCACAGAGTTGTTTCCTAGTGAAGAGAATGAAAGGTGGCCCAAACCAGGAGAAATCCATGACTGAAGCTGAAAGAGTGAATAGATTTTCTTGTAAAATCAGCTATCTTGTGATATATCCTTGGGATGTTGCGCTGATGTGTATCCATGTCACACTGCTGGAAAATAAAAACAGCCGTACAGTAGGTTCTCATCAGGGAGGGTCCTGTTTCACTCGAGAATGTTTTTTCCAGTCTGAAGGCGTCATCGCGACGTGATCCCGGGATCCGAGAGAGAGTATGCCAGTTTTCAGACGTCTGGCACGAACATATGCTTGGTCTGCGTACAGTATATGAGACCATGTAATCCACATAAACAGCTTAGCACACTTGTAGAGTTACAGTCCCGAGAGGCTGGTGGTGCTGTTATTCTTCAGCACTCTTCATGTACTGTAACTTTTTGTACTGAAGTTGCAGAACGGCAATAATAGTTCGACATTTGTACGTCGTGGCATTGGATTGTTTTTGAAAGTTAGAATTACTTTGAACAACATTGTCTACGTCAGTGGTTCTTAACCGCCACTTCAATTCACTGCCATGTCAATTACGAAAAGGCTGTTAATTAGTCGATTGGTTAAATCAGGTGTGTTGGAAGAAGAGAAAGCACGAAAATGTGCAGGGCCGTGGTCTTCCAGGACTGGAGCTGAGAACCACCGGACTACATGACGATGGAATGGCTTTAACTGGAACACTAGAACACTGGGGAACATGCTGTTGAAGATGAGAAATGCCCCAACACTATATTACAGTTGAGTAATTTAAGCGCTAAGATGCACATCATGATAATATTTCTGAAAGAAAATGAAAGAGGACAGGACATCGGTACAAGAGATTGGAATTCTAAAACGTCTGTTAGAAACTCAAGGGAGCACGGCTGTGCATGGGAGCGCTGCGCGGTCGGACGTTAACTGGCGTAAATTGGGTTGTATTTATAGTGTTGTGTTTGAGTTGTTAGTTTCAAATTTTCTCAACGTCATTTTTCTCAAAGTCATTCCAGCGTTCAGAATCAAAAACGTCTTTGCAACATCATTACGATTATATTACAACAACGCTCAAACGCTCATCCGACGTTAGGGTTCCTGCTAGCTTCGAAATGGTATCGAGTTCAACCCAATACCATGTCTGTATGTGAACTGAACTAAAAACGATCTTGCTTTCAGAAATAAACGCGTAGATAAGCATCTCCACTGAGCAAGGCTTTTTTTTGTCGATTTATTGCGTCTAATTGTGTAACACAAGTACTCGTTCTTACATCGGCGGCCCCGTGTTTTGGAGGCATTTTAACCTGATCTGTGGTTTCAAGTGCTTGAAAACCCGAACGACACCGCTATAGAATGTTTTTATAAAAAAAAAAAACACATACACACAAAAAAACAAAAACAGAAGATTGTTCATCTTATGCGGAAGTCGAGCAGTTGTGCCATAGTGCAAAACGATTGCAGCTCGATGGTTGCACGGTGTATGTTCGAGGACATCGCTTGTGAGGATCCCTTGCCTAGTTTCTCATGTAATGTCACAGGGAGAACATGATCGCAACTCTGTCATTTATCCAAGAAACTTTCTAGGGGATGGATTTTAGAATTGGAGTTCGTAAAAAGATGGCATAGGTCCGCTTGGGAATGTTCGGATGTGGTTGAACAGTCTGTGTTAAGGATGCTTTCTGGAGGCACTAGACCCCATGGTGAAAGGCAGGCAGGGGGTGTAAAGAGGAGCTTCAATAATCCAGAACAAAGAGTGCGAGAGGAGGTGTAAAACTGACTGTGAAAAAAGATTAGTGACTTAAAAGTGAGGAGGAGAATTTTACACCCAACACCTTATGTATTTAATAGGGAGATAAAGGAGTTGTTGAAGGTTTGGGGTGATGTGATGTGTAAATCGGTATTCACATTATAATGCAGACAACTTTGGTGAATTTTGGATGGGTTTAAGTTCATGCAGACGTTCATGTGGTAGATCAGTTAGAAGTGAACTACTGTACAGCAGGCAGGTGACGAATGCATGTGTGAGAGTGGCAGCAGTGTGTGTGGGGTGAGGAACGGGCGGAGAAGAGGAATGTTGCAGAGCTGGAGGTAACATGATCTGCAGAAAGGACTCGAAGGGCCGAGCGGCATCAAAGATGAACCGTAAATTTTTGCCCTGAGGAGGAACTGTGTAGGCTCACTGCTATGTGCAAGTCAGTCTCAGAGTCTCTGTGTCAATTCCATTAATGTGTAATGTGACAAATCTGGACGGTCTGCATTCTGCACTAAAACACCATCCCCACCTTGGTGCATACAGTACCACCACTTGAATAATCGCTCAAGTTTACACATTAGCATAAGGAGGTGAGTAATTGAAAATAAGGATTTCAGTGATTTTTTTTGCTTTGTTTTGTTTTTATTATAATTATTATTAGTGGCCTTTTTTTCCAAGGTACACAAAAACAACAAACATTAATCTCTTTAAAAAATAATACATATTATGAATATTTACATCTCAATACATTACATATTTTTCTCTTTTGCACAGCAAAGATAAGAACATAGATTTTTTTTTTTGTGGTTGTTGTTTATGTTGTTGTGTAAGAACATTTAAAATGTAACAATGTTGCATACAGCATCATTAACATAACGAAGTAGATACACAACAATGCAAAAAAAAAAAAACCCAAAACAAACAAACAAAGGAAGAGAAAACGGAATGTCCTGAACATAGCTAGCATTATTCGGATAGTTGAAGTGAGTCGTCCAATTAACACGTGTATACATATATTTACGACTGTTGTTGTTATTGTTTAAAAGAGGATCATTTCCATCACGGAAATGACTTGGGTAAACAATGTTGAATGTAAAACTTTGTTTAATGTTAATGTAATGAAAAGTATTTTTATAGCACGCGTAACTCCTTGTCCCAGCTCCTCAGTCTGAGGTCGGTTGTGTGCCTTGGTTTCATTTTCCCTACAGCTGGGTCTCCAAGTTAACCTTTTGCCACCAAGTGAACAACCACAAAAACCATCTATATATATATATATATATATATATATATATATATATATATATATATATATATATATATATATATATATATATATATATATATATATATATACCTCTCTCTACCTGTGACCTGTGCTTTTTTTTCTTTTCGTGCCAAACACGTCACATCCTTGCTTGTGTGTCATTTCTGTAACACTTTACTGCCTGAGCTACAGACACAGGAGGTGTAACAGGCAACCACTGACTTTTACATTAAAGTGAAATCCAGTGTTCGACTTTTGCTAGACATGGCAGCCTTCAGCAACACTTTCCATAACAATTAATCAACAAGTAATCCAGGGGCTCATAATGGGCATTTCCATATAATATCATATTTATACTTTATATTATGTGCATTATTCTTATGCAAATGCAAAGGGTATGGCAATTGTGCTGTTTGTTCTAAATATTTTAGAACGCCTTTATTACTTTAAATTGCATTCCAATGTAAAGAAAATCTGATTTTAGATTTTATCTGCATTACACTTGACAATACTTTTCTTTTGTATTCCACAGGTATATTTAGATTTTTTTTTTTCCAATGTAAAGAAAATCTGATTTTAGATGTTAACTTTCTGTCAAACCCATGTGCTCACCCATAATAAGAACCACACACACACACACACACACACACCCTTGGATGTCATCTTAGATAAGAAGGCTTGGATGGAAACATGGCTTGTTCATGCAGTCCAAAGTCTCCAAACCTGGGAGAGCACAAGCGCGCGTGCACTGTCTCTCTCTCTCTCTCTGTCTGTCTTTCAAGTGAAACGGATGATAATAACATTGGCACAAAAAAAAAAAAATGGGGACTACAATCGAGTAATGCTTCTCCTCCGGGCTCAGCCGACCTCGGGAGCTTTGCGCGCGTCCGCATCGTCGGACCCGAGCGCGGCCGGATCGTGATTGCTCTCCAGAGACGACTCGCTGCTCGTGCTCTCGCCGGATAGCAACCTGGTTACCCTGAGGTCCGCTTTAAGAGTCCGCACGTCGTTCCCGATGCCCATCTCGCCCAGGTCGCTGATGAGCTGGCACAGGCCGGGTTTCTCGCTGCTGGCGCGCTCCTCGTCCGTGTCCAGCACGTCCTCGCATTCGCACTGCGTGGCTTTCTCCTCGGCTTCCTCGCCGAGCAGGTCCTCGGTGATGGAGCCGAGTTTGGGCGCGCTCCTGCTGCGCTCCACGGGAGGCTTGTAGCAGCACTGGCCGTTCAGCAGCTTGCGCATGGGCACCAGCGGGATGGTCTGCTCGCCGATCAGCTGTTGCTGCTGGTGCCGCGCGTCGTCGCGCCGCTTGAGACGCTTGAACTCGGCGAGCGCCGTGGCTGAAGTCTGGTAGAGGAGCAGCGCCATGGCTTTCGCCTTCTCCGGCCGGGACACGAGCACAGCGTGGCAGCGCAGCATCACCGCCTTGTGCTTCATCTCGTGCCGGTAGACCCACGCGAAGATCCGGGGCAGGCGCGGGTCGGCCACGCAGTACGTGATCCTGTGCAGAAGGTAAAGGTGTCCGGGTCTGCGCGCCTGCTCGTCCACGTGCACCATGCGCACGCCGTGCGCGCTCACCGTCAGGCGCATCTTCGTGCCGCTCTTCCCCATCTCGCTCTTGTTCCAGATCTTGCTCACGGCCACGTCCGTGCACCCGTCGCCCTTCGACTGGATGGTCGTCGCGTTGCCCAGATACAGCACCGTGTACGTGGGGTCCTCGCTCGTGATCTTCACCTTTTTCCTCTTGGACTTGAACATGCTCCCGACCCGGTTCAGCGCGCTCTCCGGACACGCCTTGGCCAGCGTCGTGAGCGCGGCGTAGTTCAGACTCACCGCGTAGCCCTTCTGCTTGGACTGCTTGTCTTCCTCGATCAGCTCGAACTTGTTCTTCTTCCAAGGCAACATTATAGTCGGGTTGTGCACAGGCTGTGCCAAAGCGACTCCGAGAAGAACCGTCCTACTGCGTCAAGTGTCTCACGAGGCGCGTTCCATGTCTCAGAGGTGTCTCACTTCCTTATCAGGCACCGCCAACACCACGAGTTTATCAGCTGTCCCTCCTACAGCATGCTCAGGAGCCGTCAACTAACCTCCCCATGCCAGACGTGCGTAATTATACACTGGGCTGAACCAAGTCAGAGACTCTCACAGGGGGAGGACTGGAGTCCCTGGAACGAACCAGAAAAGACATTCAGGGACACCTGGTAGATCTTAGGCATGTTCATATTTCACACCATGGACTTTCTGTACCATTAATATTACTTAGGATATTATGTATGGATCAGAATATTAAAAATGTAAATAAAAAAAAAAAAAATTCCAGTCCCCCCCCCCCGTCTGTGCTGGTTTTGTGCTAGTCAAAATAAAGCCTATGTTTAGGACACAGGCTGAGGAAAGTTTTCAAACAAGACTGAGTTTCTGGACAGAAATAAATAAACAACACTTGATATGTAATAAAAGAATAAAAGGGAAAAAAATGTTCAATTGTAGAACAAGCATCATATAGGATGTTAAGATGGATTATACTTGATTTCATTTATGTATTTATTTATTTATTTGGGCGGGGGGGCTCTGATTTAGTTGGCAAAAGCTTTGCATTTAAATCTAGAAATGTGATTTGGTTTCATGTATTATTATTATTATTATTATTATTATAAAAACAAGGGAATGCTGCCATCTACAGGTCGTAAGAGGTAGCACCGACATTTCCACAAGGGCTGTTTTCTGTACTACTGTGTATTAAGCCTTATTCAGACAGGATTAACTTTGTATGGTTTTCCTTGGTTAATTTACTAATTTACAATGCTACTCTGTGATTTTATTTAATTCAAGATCAACCTTGTCAATATTTTTCTCCTCTATCACCCTCCTCCTTTTTTAAATTACAGGCCCAAAATACAAGCCTTCGGTTTTTCCATCGACATCAGCGGTCATTAGGGCTCAAGCCCTGTGACATCAGCATGCTCAAGCCCTGTGACATAATGCTGTTTTAATAGAGCTGATGTCATAATGTGTGAAGGCATATTATTATTATAGGAGTCCAGCCGCTATGACATCAGCTATCAACATGTCATCATAGTGTGTGAAGGGCCTTCTTGTTCTTTTAACCCCCCCAACCCGCCACCCAACTGAAAATGCTCAAAAAGTCATGAAAATTGGCAGACAGGTTAGAATCTGCTGCCATTAGGATGCTGGAGAATCTGGGCCCCGCGCGTGGCTCAGGGTCCTAACATGAAATTTTGCTGCATAGCTCATACACATTTGCATGTAAGCACGCAAAACCCAGTACAGAGCTTGGTTTAGAGCTCTTTAAGCTGAACATCTTTCACATTGCATGTCATGGGTTCTACACTCCTGGACCTTATTTTGGGTCATTTGCAAAAACGCACCCAATGGATTTTGATACACCCTTCCTTTTGTTCTTCTAAGGATTTTTTCCCATCATCCGGGCACTTTTGGTGGTCTTAACATGCTCAAAAACTCATAGAAATGCCTGTGACAAAGCTACCTGTACAAACACCCACTGGCCAAACAGAATTTCTGTTTTATATGTCAGTGCCCAAACTTCGGCCACTGGATGCAGTGCTGGTCATGACCCTGGATAAGATGGACGTGTTGCATAAGGAAGGGCATCCGGCATAAAAAATGTGCCAATTTGGGTGTGTATCGGATGGTCTGCTGTGGCGACCCCTCGACAGGAGCACCCGAAAAACCAGCAAGGAATAATGATTATTATTAGCAGTAGTATTAGTAGTAGTATTGATAAATCACTGTTTAAGTCTTCCTTGATTTGCCCGGTGTGACATCTATCCAAAGTTTTTCATAAAGGTTTCTTCCACGTTTCTTGTTTTTGCCTTAAAAAAAAAATAAATAAATGACATGAGTGACGGTCATATATGTACCCAAAAAAAGTATTTTTTCTATATTTGAAACGATTCCTTATCTTCCTAGAAAATATAGACAGAAAGCAAACTTGTTCTTAACCCTCTCTCAACATGAGTATCCTATACTGATAACCAAATACATTGCCCAAACGTAGGTAGACACCTGAATATCAGCTCTAAATGTGGTTGTTTGCCAAAGAATTTGGAAGTACACACTTGAACAGGGTGCCTCTCTGTTTGCAGTAGCTTTACAATTTCCCTTCACTGGATATATACACCATCTTTACTAAGGATTAGAGTTTATAACATCAAAATTATTCACTTTGTTAACAGAAAACATTCATCAATCAACGCTAGAGGGCGGCAGGCGCATTTTAAAAAGGATGTGGTGGAAACCATTTTTAAAAGGTAGTTTGATGTAAAAAAAAAAAATTCAATTCTAAATTCATTTTTAGCTCCTTATTTTTTTTAGGATGGCCAAAAATCGCTCAAATATTGTTTTGTGTTTTATATGAATATTTCTTTAAATTTGACCTGCGAAACAGGAACCATATTCCTGGAGTATACGTTTTCAGACGACACCATTAACCGTGACACGGAAGACTCATCCAAAATTAAAGGTTGTATTTTGTTTCATTAATTATATTATTTATTGAGTTATTCTAAACAATTATGAACAAAACTATTTCAAATAATTACCTAAACCAAATTACAAAACATTCACCTCAGATAAAGTTTTTATTTGCTGAGCGATATCAATAAACACGCCCCTCTGCTTGACAAAATGGAACGTTCCACTCGACTTCCCTTGAGTCGTAAATGACTTGTTGTTTTACTGCACATGCGCACTACACTGAGTCGGAAATAACAGAGTGCGTGCACCCTAGGTAGAACACTATATTTACACCCAGGGGCATTTGGGACGTGGTCACACGCACACGAGAGTGAGAGAGATTTACACACACACACACACACACGCGTTAGACAGGATGGGGAAGAAGAAGGCCCATGGAGACGGGACAGGTTTAGGAAAAGCTTTAATGAGGGAGAGACTGAATGCAGCCCGAGGACACAGGAGAAACGACACGTGGGTACGATAGCGAATTGACTTTTTTCTTTTTAGTAATTCATCTTCTCTGCTTTTGCTAATCAGTTAGCTACATTAGCTTAAGTCAGTAAGGAGTGTGAGTGTAGTGTTCAATATAAAGTTTCATTGTTTTTAGATCCTTTTGTCAGATGTTACTATGGTATACTGAAGTATAATAACAAGCATTCCATAAATCAATAAGGCTTTTTATTGACAATTACATTAAGTTTATGCAAGGACTGCCGTCTCAAACCTCTTGTAAATCTCCTCTAACACCTAAATTCCTTCTATAAGTGGACATTTGGTCATTTGTCTCTTTGCACTCATTCTGGACATTCATGGTCACTTATGCACACCTGCACATTCATGCACATTTACATACTTCTATTTCGTTTTCGGTTTTTTTTTTTTTATATATTTTTCTTATATTGTATATTTTATATTCTATAGAATATTGTTTTTTCTTAGCTAAATTTACTTTCTATTTAGTTCTCTTTTTTTTATTCAGATTAATTTATTTTAAATAGGTTTTTTGGCGGTGGCACGGTGGTGTAGTGGTTAGCACTGTCGCCTTGCACACCAGGGTTCGATTCCCGGCCAGTCTCTATTCACGTCTCTGTGGACATGGAGTTTGCATGTTCTCCACGTGCTTGATGGGTTTCCTCCCACTGTGTGTGTGTGTGAGTGTGCGCTGCGATGGATTGGCACCCTGTCCAGGTTGTACCCTGTCATATGCCCTAAGTCTTCTGGGATAGGCTCCAGGCCCCCCAGTGACCATGAACACAGAATTAAGCGGTATAGATGATGATGAGTGAGTGAGTAATCTTTTGGCGGCACGGTGGTGTAGTGGTTAGCACTGTCGCCTTGCACCTCCAGGGCCCGGCTTCGATTCCCATCTTTGTGTGCATGGAGTTTGCATGTTCTCCCCGTGCTTGGTGGGTTTCCTCCGGGTATTCTGGTTTCCTCCCACAGTCCAAAGACATGTAGGTTCGGTTAATTGGCGTTCCCAAATTGGCCGTAGTGACTGATGGATTGTGTGTGTGTGTGTGTGTGTGCCCTGCAATGGATTGGCACCATGTCCAGGATGTACCCTGCCTTGTGCCCTAAGCGTCCTAGGATAGGCTCCAGGCCCCCGTGACCCTGAATACAGGATTAAACGGTATAGAAGATGAGTGAGTGAGTGATAATCTTTTATTTTAAGGTCACGGGCTGTTGTTTAAGCATTTCACAGCATATGTGACACATATAATGTGATTTTGAATTATAAACTACAGTCTTAGACCCTGTCTATAGATTCTTGAATTGGTTTTATTTTCTTAGACTAATTCTGTTGACTTTTTATTAATACACCACTATAGACTATAGATGTCTTTCATCTGCACACTTTTTAAAAAGTCTGTCCATGAGAACGACGCCGTCCACGGTCGATTATCTAGTAGCGGACAGTTCCCTCTCACGCTACAGCTCTTGTACCTGTTTATTCTGCTAGTCAAGATTGTGCAATATATGAATTTTGTTTTTATTTTATTTCATTCTAACCAACTACACAAACATGAGCAAGTAATTTAGAAATTGGTCACATAGGCGAAGGAATTTTTTTTTTCTTTTCCATTTCATCTTACTCTTACACATACAGGTAAATGGAGACGAGGGTTATTAGGTTGCATCTCTGAAATTAATAGAAATGTCAAGTAAATAAAAAATGTAGGTTGTTGCTTGTTGTATTTAGTACACCACTTTTTGTGCTGGCAGAAAAGTGCCACCAAAATTTAATGGACATCCTCTTTAAACCCCTTCAGCTGAATTAGGTTAGAGATGTCCAGAGGTGAGCTGAACATCTCTAACCTACAGCATATATAATGTGATTCCCTCTCTTTCTCTCTTTCTCTCTCTCTCTCTCTCATCAGCTCCACACCAGTGAAGTGAACGATGGATACGACTGGGGTCGCCTGAACTTGCAGTCTGTGACTGAGCAGAGCTCTCTGGATGATTTTCTCGCCACAGCCGAACTTGCCGGGACAGAATTTACCGCAGGTAGATCTTTCTGCTGTACTTCCTCTATCCAGACATATCGGTAAAATAGAGTGCCTGACTCTTGTGCTGTGACCTTTCAGAGAAGCTGAACATCCGGTTCGTGCCAGCTGAAGCCAGGTGTGGCGTACTGACATCAGAAGAGTCCAAGAGACTGAAGAAACTCCATGAAGACAACAGACAGTTCCTCCGCATCCCACGCAGGTGACTGTATGTCTGTAAGCTCTCTGTAAGGGTTCTGGAGTTCATGTCAGCAGGTTTAAGGTCACAGCAAGGTCAAATGACGACTGAAATAGTGTGTGAGGTATGTTTTTAAAAATGTTCTCACATATGCTTTAGTAAGAAGAAGGACTTGGGGCCGTTCACATTGTGTATCTTTTGTTCGATGGAGTTCGTTGTAGTAATGCCACAACAAGAAGAAAATCCCAACTTTTCAGAATAACTCAACTCCGTTTTCCTGGATCAAATGGTGACATTCTGTGTTTTCTTCCTGCATGAAGGAGGGGTATAACGAAAACAGTGTTTTTTTTTTTTATTTATTTATCCCACCCCACCCCACCCTTGTTCATTCAAAATACTGGTGCTTTTCACAAAGATTAAAAACGGCCCAGCACCAACTTAACTCTCAGCTTTAATCACACGGGGAAGACGTGCAACTAGACTCTTTTCTACCGGTGTATTTCTTCAATATTTGGGTTAAACCCAAACATTTTTAAATGCAAATGTTACGATAGGAAAAATTCCACTTTATATGGGGGTGCCACATTTTATTAAAAAAAAATTTTTTTTAATTAATTACCCATCATATACAGTGTCTGCCAGTAACCATAGCAACAACATGGTAAATTATGGGGATTTTTTTTAGCACCAGGATTTCTGATGGAGCAGAGCTGTGGGTTTCTCACTCCTTTATAAAACTCATTTGTTTTGTAATATCTTTCAGACCACAATGGGACGAGAACACAAGCCCCGAGATCCTCCAGCAAGCCGAACGAGACAGCTTCCTGACCTGGAGACGAGAGCTGGCAAGGTCTCAGAGCTCACTTCTGATTCGCCTATTTATTTGTCACTGTCGATTATTTATTTTAATTTCAAACAGTTATTTTAATTATTATAGTATTTTTGCAGGCTGGAAGAGGAACAGAAGCTGATTCTTACCCCTTTTGAGAGGAACTTGGATTTTTGGAGGCAGCTCTGGAGAGTTATCGAGAGAAGGTACTTTTGCTAACAAAGTTTTATATTTAAGAGCAACTCTCTGAATCTGTTTCTTTGTTGGAACAGCTCAGTATTATATTTTCTACTTTCTAGTGACGTCGTGGTTCAAATCATCGATGCCCGAAACCCTTTGCTATTCCGCTGTCCTGATCTAGTGAGTACATTTCATAGGGAATTTGACCAGCGTTGATTTGCTAGAGTCTCTACTCTACTTTTACTGGAACGCTTTGCTGTTGTTTTAATCGCTCTTTAGGAGAAATATGTCAATGAGGTCTCCGGTCACAAGGTGAACATGCTGCTGTTGAATAAAGCGGATCTGCTGACCCGGGAGCAGCGTCGTGCCTGGGCCAAGCATTTTCAAAACGAAGGAATAAGGGCGGTGTTCTGGTCTGCGCTGGCCGAGGCACAGCGTCTGGAAGCTGAAGAAAAGGTGAGAACTATTCCAAACATCATCATTGATTAAGATTAAATACTCTTCTAAAATCCTATTTCTTCTGTTTCATGCTAAAGGGAGAACACCTCGATGACCTTGAGGAGCAAAGTGATCCTGAAAGCGGGCAAACCACACAGGAGGCGTCACTTCCCCCAAGTGCACTTGTAGCCTCACAGCAGAGGAGTGAAGAGGAAGATGATGATGATGATGATGATGAGGAAGAGGACTGTTTTGAGGACTGTACTTCAGAGACAGACTGGCAGACCTGCTCCGAGGCATCGGGAGACGAAGAGGAGAAAGAGGAGCGCACAGCGTCTTCAGATCATGCTTCTTTTTGCAACTCGAGCCGGCTGCTGCACAAGGACGAGCTGCTCGAAATGTTTAAATCCGCACATTCTGGGACCAAGTGTAAGGAGGGACAGCTCACTGTAGGACTGGTGAGTGCGAGTGTAGAAGTGAACTTGTACCCACAAACTCGTTACACATGTTTATCAACCTGATGGGATTTGATCTCTGTGTTTAAGGTGGGTTACCCTAATGTCGGGAAAAGCTCCACCATCAACACCATCTTTAGGAATAAGAAAGTCTCCGTGTCGGCCACGCCTGGACACACTAAGCACTTTCAGGTGAGGTTTTATTAAAAAATTTAAATGGTTATATTATACAATTTAAAACAAGATGAAAGGTTGGAATGGAATCTGTGAAATGTTGCTGTTTTCTCGATAATCCTGCAGGTGGTGCACTGTAAACTAGTCAAACATCGGCAGAGAGGTGTGGTACTGTATGTTAGGAGCAAATTATTTGCAAAGTTTGTTTAGAATTTTAACAAAATCTAGAAAAACATTATATTGAACTGGATGGTTATACAATTGACAATAACAGAATCGCAATACAATTTGGTGTCATCACACTGTATCAGGAGGTCCCTGATATGAATCTTTCTTACCTTTCTAACCTTATTTTATGGAAATAAGGACGATAGAGCATCGAGTCCACATTACCCCTCAACACCAATGTCATTTTTCACAATATGCTATTGTTAGAAACCATTTAAAGACTGTGTAGAAATGATTTACAGGAAAATAAATAAATGAAATGTGATTGCCAGAAGTTTACTGTAAAAAAAAAAAAATATATGGTAGCAATGTTTTAGGTTGTACAGAATTGCACTCATTTTACAGATTTAAATAGTTTTTGTTTTTTTCAAGCCTGGCCAGGAATCGAACCCAGACCCTGGCGGTGCAAGGTGACAGTGCTAACCACTACACTACTGTGCTTGCTACACAAATGTTGTCGTTGTTGGAGTGCAAGTCGTGCGGGGGAAATCGAGGAAGTCCAACGACAACAATTGTACAGCAAACACAGTAGTGTAGTGGTTAGCGCCGTTGCTTTACACCACCAGGGTCTGTGTTCGATTCCTGGCCAGGCTTGAAAAAAAAAAAAAATCCATAGGAATATAGAGTATAATGAGTGTAATCCTGTACAACCAAAAATGTTGCTACCTTTTTTTTTATTTTTATTTATTTTTATTTTTTTTATGGTAAACTTCTGGCAACCACAGTTGACTTTTTTTACTGTAAACTTTACGGTTATTTGTTTATAGTGCAATAACGTATTTTTTACGGTAAAATTCTGGCAACCACAGCTGCCGTTTTTTTTTACCGTAAAATTTACAATTTATTTTTTACAGTGTAGTTAAGAGCACCACCTGTAGGATTATAGAGGAGCTGCAACATTTAACTCAGTCGTAAATAAATTTATATACCCGTATAAATTTGAAGGATCATTTTATTATATCATCTGATCCACACACAGTTTTTTTTACATTCTAGAACAATACTGGAGATTTCAAAACTATGAAATAGCACGCGTCTAAAAAAAAGTTTTAGACCAAAAAAAAGTTTTAAACTCGTGTACAAATCTTGAAGCAAATTGGACGATCTAATACTAAGATGGAGATTGAAAGAGAACGTCCTGTATGTATTTATTTATTTATTTATTTATTTTAGTCAGCCCTTTGAATGTTAAATGTTTCTGCTTGTGTGTGTTTCAGACGTTGTTCGTTGAGCCAGAGCTTTGCCTGTGTGACTGCCCTGGTCTGGTCATGCCTTCCTTCGTGTCCACCAAAGCCGAGATGATCTGTAGCGGGATCCTCCCCATCGACCAGATGCGCGACCACGTCCCGGCCATCTCTCTCATATCCTCTCTTTAGCCATGATTTCTTGCCGATGTTTAACATACCGCTTTGTCAGTAACACTTAAGTTGAACCCCTTAACCGAAGTACGTTTGTCAAACGATCCCACGAGTCGTGCTGGAAGGAACCTACGGCATCAACATCGTCAGGCCGAGGGAGGACGAAGATCCGGATCGCTCTCCCTCCTCTGACGAACTGCTTTCAGCTTATGGATGTAGGCCACAACCTATTGTGACTTAAAATAAAATAATGAGCAAACCTGGATATGGTCTGGAGTCGACTTGTAAATGTGTCTGTTTCAGATATGAGGGGCTTCATGACGGCGCACGGTCAGCCCGACCAGTCTAGATCAGCCCGCTATGTCCTGAAAGACTACGTCAGCGTGAGTGTTTGTTTATTTCCACTTCCACATTTGCTTCTCGAAATGAATGAATATAGTTTTGATTTTTTTTTTATGTCTTTGTAGGGAAAGCTGCTCTATTGTCACCCTCCTCCCCTCATCAACGCTAAAGACTTCCAGCCTCAGCACTTAAAGTTTATAAACCAAACTATTAAGAGCGGTCCATCGTCATGTCTCAGTAAACCTCCCAAAGTCAAACAGATTGAAAACACTGTCGATAAAACCTTTTTTCATCAGGTACATTTTGTTTTTCCTGAACTTATTATTACAAAAAAAAAATTCTTTATCGAATAAACATTTTTCCGTTACATGTGCTGTTTTGACGCCTCCTAGGAAAACGTCCGAGCGCTGACAAAAGGAGTGCAGATGGTGATGGGCTACAAACCCGGCAGCGGCCCGCAAGCGCAGAGCAAAGCAGGAGCAGAACAGCAAGCTGGGAAACCTTGGAAGAAACACGGCAACAGGAACAAGAAGGAGAAAGTCAGGAGGCTCAATAAACACCTAGACGCTTGAACGTACCCTGATTCGGCTGATGGACAAAAACATACACTGCAACTGTCTCTATCTGAGACTGACTGTCATGATGGGGAAACTTTTAAATAAAGGACATCTTTCTGAGAATTCATTCATAATTCCACCATAAAAAAGTAACATATTGGTGCATAATCCAAAGTGATTTTGTATTAATGATGCATTTATAATAAATGACACACCCATATTTATAGAGTGTCTCAAATGTTTTTATGACTTTTAGGTTAAGTAAATGCTATTTCCTTCACCATTCCACCAGATAAACGGTCTAATGTTTGTTTTGACTGATCAGAGTATGTGAACTTCAAAACAACGAGCATTAATTATTTACTGGAGTTAAATAATTCTCTTCTCTTTTTTTATTAGCATTGTGTTGCTGGAACAGGTTTGTCCATCTTTCTTCCTCCAGTAAAGAGGAAATTGTAATAGTATAGAATACAGAACTGGCACTTGTGATGAAATTTGTTATTAATCAAAGCGTTAAATAGATTGATATTTACAGATGACTTCAAGCACAGTACGGTGTTGAGACTCATAACCGATGTAAAATATTTGAACTGTGCAAACTTTTTGAAGAAGGCCGTACATCCATGAATGACGATCCTGGACAAAGTGACTCAGAGCCCACTGCAGTCGTTCCCATGAACGTTCAACGAGTCGTCTGCCTGAGCCTTGAAAATTGACTGACAAACTGGTGGAAGAAATGCATCTGTCTGTGGAAACTACACACAACCGTTCACCAACACCACTTGCACATTACAGGGACTGGGTTAGGAGTTATTGCCACATCCTCCTAGCCATTCCCACATGTTTGGGCCATTAAAGGAGTACCTGGGAAGCCAATTGTTTCAGACGTGAAGCAGGCAGTCGGATCGTGGTTACAGCAGATTTTCCACCTCGATGGTATCCAAGCACTAGTGAAACACTCGGATAAGTGTATTAGTGTAGCAGGGGATTGTGTAAAGAAATAAATGGAGTTTTATATATATATATATATATATATATATATATATATATATACTCCATTTAACAGTTTTGTTAAATGGAGTTTTATAACAGTTATTTTGCACAATCAAAAGTCCTGGTTTTACTTGAACACGCCTAGTCCTTGAACTTTCTCACATTTTGTCACGTTACAACAAACGTCCAAATAAATTGCATGTAGATTCGTTGTAAAATGTGAAAAAGTTTAAGGGGTAGGAATACTTTTACAATTTACTTTTGTGATTTTTTTTTTTGTCTTAATTGCAAAAAATGATATATTACTAATGCTTATCTAAAACTAACACTCACAGGAAAGGAAAGAAAAAGATGTATTATATCTTTATATATATAAAGAGTTTCCATAGATCCATCCATCTTGGAACCTCTGTAGCCCAACTAGGGACTGTGGAGGCCAATGGTGACCACTGAATTTATTCCCATTTGTACGACTGTGGTAGTACCTCCGGTCAACATTCACACACAATTTGGGAACAGCAATTAGCCTAATCTGCATGACTTTGGACTCTGGGAGGAAACCCACCAAGCACGGGGAGAACATACAAACAACTCCATGCACACAGACCCCGATGCGGGAATCGAACCCAGGACCTGTTCTAACCAAAACGCCACCATTCCACCAATACTATGAGGTTTATGTGGTCATTAATATGAACCAAATGTTTAAGTGTGCATTTTCCTTCTTCACATACAGTACAGTTAGAAAACAAGAAGTAAATGTAAAGTTCATTGTGAAATGCCAAAGCAAAGGTTTAATTTTCCTGAATCTTGATTTATTATTATTATTATTATTAATAATAATAATATTAATAATTTAAATTTCAAGTACAGTATAGTTAGTCACTGCAAAGAGACTCCCTGTGCACGAGACGGTCACGTGAGGACAGTCGGCAGTCACGTGACTAAGGCAACCGGCACACGCCGCGCAGCCAGGCTTCATTTGCCACACCCCCCCTTCTGCTCGTTACAGTCTTAGGCACTTCGGTGTCACACGCGTAACGTCAATGTCTCAGGTTTGTGTGTGTTTGTATGTGCGCGCGCGCTGTTTGGAGTTTTTCTTGAACCCCTAACACCTCACACGCCTCCACCCTACCTTACATTATAGTTTCATCTAAAAAAAAAAAAGGATGTATAAAAACAGCTTTTCCAGCGCGTTTTCTCAGCTGTGGCGTCACTTGGTCTCTCAGGTTGGCGTTTCCACAGCTGTAGGCTTCACCTCCGCTTCATTTCTCATCATTTCCTACTTAATGTAAGCCATAGGTTAGATGGGTAGATACCTTATTGATCCCAGAAGTCAGTTCCAGACAAACTGTCTAATTTGTTAATATTGTATATAATAAATGCTTAAATGTGCACGTGCTTCCTTCTCTCTCCAGGCTTGCGTGCAGCAGGTCTAAGCTGAGAGATGCTGCAGACTGCGTGTTGTACTCTCTGATTGGAGACCTGTGTCACCTTGCTGGTGCGTTTCTCTCTAATCAGTCAAATATCCAGGTAAAAAACAAACCGAGCAAGTCTATTTCCCTTTGTTCATCTTTAACAGTGTTTAAATTTCCTTTGATCTCATTTGAATTTCTCTTTGTAGCGTATGATGGCTTTGATGATGACAGCTTTGGATGTTGTGCATTTCATTTCTGTCACTTTGCCTCTTTGTTGCTGGTTTGATTCCACCGCTGGTAAGATGGTCTCATTATGTGCGTATTATTGCTATTTTCTTTTAATAATAAGTGATCGATACAAATAGCAGGTTTACCTGAATAGTAAGCGTCCCATTCCAATACCATGGTTTGTTTTTGATTTCATACGAGTTGGTATCAAAAAGTTTTCAGATTAGCTCTGTTTACAAGCTCTGCTTTTTTCGATGACGTTCTCTCTCAGATGCCTTAAAACCTGGCAGTAGAATTCACTATTGACGGTCTGGCCTCTGAGGACCAGTTTTTGTAAAAGATGATGAGAACGCACTCGGTCAAGATGCAGACCTGCCTCGCCTTTTTCGGTCATGGAGATGATGAGTTTTTCCACTGTATGGACTGTTTGAGTTTTTTTTTTTTTTTTTTACCAGTAATGATCCTAAAGGACTGGTCAGCTATGGCACACTGACAGAGTTCTTTCATGGAGCTGGCTTTGTCATACTAGCATGCAATAAGTTTCAGTATTAATATTCCAGCATGCAAAGACATTTTAGAGAATAGTGTGCGAGTACAAATTTGTGGCAAAAGTTAGATGTGCACATACTTTTGTAAATGTAAAGCAGTTCTGCACTTGTGTCTTGTTCTAGAGCGGAGAGTGAAAATGTTAAGTAGAAGAAGGAGGCAGAACGTTCTTGTGGCCTGTCTGCTGTTTGGAATGGGAGGATATATTTACGCGGATATACGTGAACGTCTCATGCAAACGGTCTCTTATGGTTCTCCGAACAACAGGAAGCTACTGAATGTCATTATACAGGTGAGTGACCTGATCCTCCCTTACCTGCACACCACATGTGTTGTTTACGATAAAGCACACCTTGGGGCATTTCTGATTTCCTAAATAGTTTAATGTTACCCAAGAGTGTATTGAAGTAGTTGTGGTTTGTGTTTTTTTTTTTTTTTTTGGAGAATAGGACCAGACTGAACTTCTTGGCTATGTGCTTGGGCTTCTGTCCTTTGCTATTAGTTGGACCTCCAGAATTCCGTTCTTTCTGAAAGCTGTGAGTTATGTGCTTTTGGATTGGGATTTGTTTGTGAACTCGAATTACATCAAATCCACTTTATGTTGTCTTTTTTTGTCTAATTCTGCATCGTGCAGAACAAAGGAGAGATGAGCACTTCAACGCATATTTCCTCAAGATGTTTCCGTGCTGTGGCCGGGGCTCTTTATGCCTCTGCCATACTGCTCTATGATTCACGACTGGAGTCCGTTGTTAAGGCGCTGCCATGGATTCTCTCAGGAGTGTGCTGTTCAATTCTGGATGTCTTTGTATCTTTTTTTTATACAAATTTTTTTTTTTATTTTTTTTTTTTTTAAGTTCAGTCTTTTAAGTTAAGTCATTGGTCACACGTACATTACTGCATAGTGAAATTCTTTATTCTTCGCATATCCCAGCTTTATCTTAGTAGGCCGGGGTCAGAGCGCAGGATCAGCCATTTTTACGGCACCCCTGGAGCAGACAGGGTTAAGGGCCTTGCTCAAGGGCCCAACAGCAGCAACCTGGCGGAGCCGGTGCTCGAACCGCCGATCTTCCGATCCGTTACTCAGAGTTTTAACACACTGAGCCACCACATATATACATTACTGCACAGTGAAATTCTTCGTTCTTCGCATATCCAAGCTTATCGTTAGTGAGCTGGGGTTATACCTTTTATAATAATTTTGTTCTCTTTAACTCCTGCTGTAATCTTTAACTATGTGAACTTTTTAGATTTTGCTCATTTCATGTTACAGAAGCTACTTTAAGTGGCAGTACATTGGAGCACTGGATTCAGATATGGAGTCCCTTTTGGGCACGGTTACATCTAGCCTGTATCGCGCATCTAATGATAAAAATCCTAGAAAGCATATTTCATCCTGGAAGAGCAGCTCATCAAAAATGCCTAAGACAGGAAATATAGATGATCAGCCTATTCGAAAGGTATGTGTAGAAAAATATGGTGTGTGTATGTGTGTGTGTATGTGTGTGTGTATGTGTGTGTGTATGTGTGTGTGTATGTGTGTGTGTATGTGTGTGTGTATGTGTGTGTGTGTATGTGTGTGTGTGTATGTGTGTGTGTATATGTGTGTGTGTGTATGTATGTGTGTGTGTATGTGTGTGTGTGTGTGTGTGTGTGTGTGTGTGTGTGTATGTGTGTATGTGTGTGTGTGTATAATTAAATCTATTATTTCTATATATCGCTTATCTAGTTTTCTTATCTTACACTTCAATAATTACAATCATAGACAGTAATTGAACATGATGAATATTTGGGAAATCACTACGATGCTTTATATACTGGAGCTCCTGATTAATACTGATGGACATCGGGACTATTTGATGTGTTTCACTGTTTTCTAGGTGTGTTTAAAGGAGGTTACCGTCCCTCAGGAGAACTCGGCAGAGAGCCAGCCTCTGAAGGGATCTGAGAAGGTGATCAGGGTGGATGAGTGTTATTGCTCAGGCAGCGCTTCTGATTCGTCTCCTCTCAGCTCTGATCTTGAGGTTAGCGACCCCTTTTTCAATAAACCGCACCCTGATCAGTGCAGGTCCTGTAATACTGACAATAATGAAAGTAATTATCTAGAAAGCAGGTGGAGTGTATGCAAGGTACCTCCTTGCATTCCCGGGGTACCACCGAACCCCACAGTTAGAAGTATAAATAATTTATTATTTTTTAATCCTTAACTTAGACTAGCTGTCATGGGGCAGGTGAACATGTGAGGCAGATGGCAGGGTAGTTTTTGTCAGGAAATAATGTGGAAATCAAAGTACATTTAACTGACAGGAAAAGCAAAAAAAAAAAAGTAATATTTTACATATTTTTTGTGTTGGTGTAAGATCCAGTTTGAGTTTGTATTTCATAAATAGACATAAATAGTTTAATATTCATTAAAGTCAATGCACATTTTCCTATGTCATGATTAGTAAAACCACATTTTTTTCCCTTTTTTTTTTTTTAAATGTTAAACTTTGTGTTTGCTTTGAGCCAGTAGGTGGCGGTAAAGTCTTTGACAGGTGAACATATGGAATATCAAGTGTGTACTGCTGTTCAACTCCTGGCAAGGAATCAAAACAATATGAATAAGATTGGCAGAATCTGCCATCTAACCATTTATTTTGCAATATAAAAATGTATAGTTTTATGATATATAAAAAATATAATATAAAAAATCTGATTTGGGTCATGGTTAGCACTGTCGACTTGCACCTCCAGTGTTAGGTGTTCGAATCTCATATTCAGGCTCTGTACCTAAATAACTTTACATGTTCTCCATATGCTTGGTGAGTTTCCTCCAGATTCTTACATTACAAACCCTGACCGGTGCATCCACATTGCCAGTAGTGTATCATGAGTGTGTGCCAGTGTGCGTACACGCCTGTACTCTGTAGTTTGCCAGAGTAACATTATTGTCATCGTGGCCAACCATCGCTTGACGTGATGTCGGCTTGGACAAAAGGACACAAAGTCTTACATTCTTCTTATTCAGTGTGTAAGCTGGTAATGAAGATGAAACCCTTCATTATGAGCTTTAAAATAATTACATATTTTCATTGAGAGCAAACAGCATAAATTGCTACTTTTCTAGATTATTGTCTGGATCCTGTCTGAGACGCATCAGAATTAGAGTAGCATGAACATTCAGGCCGAGAGGCATGCAGGCCGTGAAGAGAGCACGCTTATCTCAAGACGCACCTCATATATATTTAACAGAGAAACCAAAAAACATGAGGTTTTTCATCCTGACTGCGCCAAAGCACTGACACCTGCCACTCCTCCCTTAAATGTATAAATGTTAAATATACATTCTAACAAAATTCACATTTGAAATTATGTTTTTTTTTAAATCCAATCATTAATAGCCTTTGATTACATACAAACATTGGTGCGTGTAGGTGTCAATATTCTGACACAATGATTGGTTCATGTCCTTCTTGTGTGCCTGTTAGCCAGCTTGTCACGTTACCATGGAAACAGAAACTGGTCCGCTCTCAACCTGAAGCCTTTTCATAACATTAAGAGGTTGAAAATGTAATTCATCCATCCATAACTGTTTATAATGGTTATCATATAGTATGTAGGGTTGCAGGGGGCCTGGAGCCTATTCAAGACAGGTTCCAGACAGACCAGAGGTGAGATTCGACCCCCAAACCTGGAGGTGCGAGGCCACAGTGCTAACCAATAACTGTAATTGTTGGCAAATGCTTGTTGTATTAAAAGAATATTACACATCTTGTGTACAAATTGAAGAACTGCTTCGAAAATTCTGCATTTTAAAGATTATTATTGTTATTATTATTTCTATTGTGAGTTTAATGCGTTCGGAAAGTGATCTCAGTATAATTACATCTGTTACTGGAAGGCTGTAGAGTTAGAGGACGTACAGTGATGGACACCAAGGTGCTATCAAAAACAAATCACAAAGGAACCGTATTGCTCACGGTTTGGTGAGAATAAAAATATCCCAGACTCTGAACATCCTGTGAAACCCCATTAAATCCATTATTACACAATGGATCATTTTTCACATCCTGAATCCTCAGAAGCACCGATGAAGCAAGTCAGTGTCTGACTTCAGTGTTCTGCTTAACTTTTACTACCTGCACTATGCGGTATATACTGTACATACAGTATAACCTGTACCTTGTGCGCATGATGATGCAGTGCCTTAAAAGCACTGGTTCGTGATCTCGATTTTCTTAGTGCAACAGGAAATCCTATTTGTGTGCCGCGATGTCTGGCACAGCCAAGCTGTTCCTTTCAAGAATGTCTGGCTATTGAGGATGTCATTTAATCACTAACAAAAGTGAATTGCTCAAAGTGAAAACAATTGAACTTTGTTTTATTGGCTAAACAGGAAGACAGCAAGCGATGTGAAAACTCTGAGAAGCGCAAGTACTCTGGAGTCCAGGTTACAGTCCAGGGTTCGGTGCTCGTGCCGTCCCCTCCTACAACAATAATCTTGAGGAACAGCTCTAGGCCAAAGTCTTGCTCCTTCACAACCTTTGCACTGTAGTCGTGACTGAATTTTGACTCTTAGTCATTTGTACATAATGTCTCTCATTCGGTACTGGATAATAATTTCCTTTAGTTCAATACCAGGCCTGTTTTTTGTGAATAAAGCGGAGTACATCAAAAATCTCCATAACGTTTGATCTGTGCTGTAAGTAAAATACTGTGAAGTCCCTGTGTTTTTAACTCTCTATCCTGGCTCTAAGCCATGCTTCCATGACCACCACACAGCAGGTAACTCTCCTTCAAAGTTCTCCTTCACTTTGTCTGGAAATGATTTTCATTCACGCTAATCCTTGAGAAAAGCTGGATTTGGAAGCTGTGGGAAACGACTATAAGGTCAACAGGGATTCGGATTACTCTGCTATTTTTTTTGAGTGGCCAATATTATTTACATCCACATGTAGTGTACATTTCATTTGGCTGAGCTTTTTTTTTTCCAAAGCAGCTTACAACTGAGGCAGGATGCAAATGAGTAGGTGAGTGGGTCATGAATGTCTTTGGATCCTGCGGCATTACTGTTTCCCTTCCAGTCCTGTTCCAGCGTTACACTGGCACTGTGCATAAACCGATCTCCATGACGACATGGTTGATGTTGAAGAACATGCGTGTTTCGATCAAAGGGAAACCAGCATTGGCTTAATTTTTAAGAACTGAACAAGTGCGAAAAAAAAAACATGCAGTTCATCGAATGTCCACTGGGGGCTGGCTCTAAAAGTGAGTCAATCCCGATAGAACCACATGTTAAAACCCAACAGACAAAACTTTTACAGACTGATATTACAGATGTCTAGATTTCCCGTCCATGATAACTGTATAAGTGATACAATGATGCATAATGAGGGGCGTGGCCAATTTAAATGACACTAGCACTCTGCTATGCATCACTTTTGCTATCCATTAACTGGAATCGTCGTAGTTTAACTTGCCACAAGAAACGTAGGAGTTGACATGGGATGACATGAAGGGTATGGAAACCTATGGATGATGTCACAGAGTGTTTGTCCGGTTCTTTTTATACAGTCTACGGTCTTGACTCCACTGAACACCTTTGGGATGAATTGGAACACTGAATGCACCCCAGGCCTTCTTGCACAACGACCTCACTTAAGCACTTGTAGCTTAAAAAAAAAAAATCTAGTGTAAAGAAAAAAACTTCCCAGTAGAAAACATTTACATGCATGTGTCTACAAACCTTTGGCCACATAGTGTATTTGCGCTCCACACCAAGTTTATCTAGACGAACTTTGACTTGATCTTTAAATTCAGCCTTATGTGCCTTGTGTTGCAACATCTGACACGGACTGGGTGGCCATGTATGTTTTGTAATAGCTGTAAAAAAGATTGGTTATATGCTCATCTGGTTGCTACATTTTACATTTCCGCAGATATCAGTTCAGACAAAATGATAATCATTCAGGTTGTTGTGCAACTCCACTAAATGTGGTAAACTTTGGTTGGGTTTTACTTTGGTTCTCTGCCTGCGAGGAAGTTATTCGTCTCATGGCTGTTTCATACATGGTGAATTCATTGATTGTAAATTGACTGAACTGCTTTTGCACTGATTTGCCTCTCCAAAATATTTCCATGGCAAGTTACAGTAACTGCCTTAACGGCTTCCTTAGAGCTTGGAGGGGGAAGGATTCATCACTTTTGAGTAGGTCCTCCATTTGCCACCAAAACAGTAATGACCTGTGTCTTCTGACACCTTTCTATTGGAACCAGTCTTAACCCTTTTCTCAGTTTGATTTGATTTGATACACTAGCGCTTCTATTGAACCAGACTACATGGGCTAGCCTTCGCTCCTCATGTGCATTAGTGAGCCTTGGCCACCCATGACCCTGTCGCGGTTTTCCTTCCTTAGATCACTTTTGATATGACCTGACTACTGCAGCTTGGGAACATCACAAAAGAGCTGCAGTTATGAAGTTGCTCTGACCCAGTTGTCTAGCCATCAACCGAGTTTGTTCCTTCTCAAAGTACTTAGCTATACTTTCAATATCTTGTTACAATGGAAATACTTTCAATATCTTGTTACAATGGAAATGTACAGCATTAGACCACAAGTGAATCTTTTTTCCTGAAGTTTGATGTGTTGGAAGCAGAAAGAATGGGCAAGCATAAGGATTTGAGTTACTTTGACAAGGGCTAAATTGTAATGGGTAGAGGACTGGAGCTCTTGGGGGATGTTCCCAGATTGCAGTGGTCAGGGCATCTCAAAAGTGATCCAAGGAAGGAAAACCAGTGAACTGGCGACAGGGTCATGGGGGGGGGGGGGGGGCGGCGAAGGCTCACTGATGCACATGGCGAGTGAAAGCTAGCCTGTGTAGTCCGATCACTAGAAGTGCTATTGCAGTTCAAATTGTTAGAAGGTTAACTCTGGTTGTGATAGAAATCTGAAAAAATGTATATCGAAGCAGGATATTTAATCAGCTCCTAGGTATCGTGATCATATTGTATCGGGTGGTTCCTGGTAGGAATGATTCCCATCCCATCCCTGTTGTCCTCACACAGCTTTATTGCTTGATATGCCGTTCCGGACATACCACTAACCCTCCAGTATTTTTTTTTCTCATTCATGCATTCCTGCAGTGGGACTTTCAGGACACGCCTTCCCAGTGGAGTTCACAGAATAAAGACGAGCAAACAATGGACGCGTTCCCTCTGCAGGACTGGACGGTAGACCAGAGGTCAAAGTCCAACACGAAATCCAGTTCTAACGCCTTTAATGACGCCGATCTGGAGGAGAGGATGGTTTCCTGATCACCCGATACTAACGTTCAGATGCTTTATGATTCTTAGGAGATTTGTCCTCATGTTAATATTTAACGAGATATCACCTATAATAAATAAGAGTAAACGTTTATATTCTGTTGTATCTTGACATTTTGTGGTCCATATTTCCATGTTTTTGGCAGGCAGATGGGCTGTAAGGAGTTCGTAATATGCATTTATTTTTTTTCCAGAGAGCTGTTTCATTATTCTTGTTTGTCACACATGCCCTCCTCCTACTGTACATGCCAGAGCACTGAATAATGAGATCTCGCCGAAACATAAGAAGTCTGAGCCAAAACAGATTATTTCAGGGAGGTGTCTAATAAAACTAGTCTAATAAAAAACAATCTCGCCCTTTCACAGGCCTAATAGTTCAGTGGGGGTTTTCCTGTATTTTGATAGTCGGGCAGTTTTATCTGAACTGTACTGTAGAAAGGTCCAGCAGCCTCTGATAAGAGCCAGACCAGACGGCCAGGGCTTTTAAGCTGTCCCTTTAGTCATCGCCGTGGCCATTTTTGTCCTTTGACATGGTGGCTTGGTTGTATTGTGCCCGTGTCAGTCTTGTCTAACAGATGAGTACCAAGGAGACTTCCCAGAAAGTCTGATAATGGGACAATGTCGTGATTAGAGATTGTCGAACACATTGTGGAAGTGGATCGGGGATGTATCAAATGACTGATAAGGTTCCAAGGAGCTGTAATTCAGAGTAAATCTCCTTTTTATTTTCAGCTATTGTCCGTTTATCTAAATATTTTCATCGTATGAAATTTTCAGGATATCTAACATTTTGGAATTATTTTTGGCTCCTTCCAATCCCTTTTTGAACAAAAGGTCTGTTGGGACCACCTCACCATCTCAAAGGTCACGTTGGTGTACAGTTAGACCTAAAAGTATTTGGACAGAATTTTCTCCCACCCCTTCAAAATGTAGTGAACAGTCAACTCCATAAGCATTTTGGCAAAGACACAATTTTCTCCCTCTCTCTCGAAATATGATTGAAGTGTTGTAGATTTTTAGCTTTATCATTAACTAATTAAGAATTACAGCCATTTTTTTAAGACCATCTCTCTGGGTCAACGGTAGCTCAAATGGTTAAGGCTGTAGGTTACTGATCTAAAGGTTGTGGGTTTAAGCCCCTGTAGTGCCACGGTACCATGGTTGAACCCTTGAGCACAGCCCTTAACCCGATCTGCTCCAGGATTGAGCTCTGATCCCAGCTTCCAAACTAAGATCTGCGAAAAAGAAAATTACAAAAGGCCATGGCTGGAGGAGTGTTGTGGTTTGCCATAATAACACACATCCTGACGACAGCCCGTAGTAAGTGTAATAACAGGTTTTATTGTAACAAGCTGTTGCTAGAGTTAGAATGTTTTGTGTTGAATATAGACACACAGAAATACATATAGAGGTTGGACAATGAAACTGAAACACTGGCCAATTTAGTGTTGTAGGTTTCATGGCTAAATTTGATCTTCATTGATTGCACATTCCACCAGTAAGAGCAGAGTGTGAAGGTTTCAAAGTAGCAGAGCAATAGCACAGCTTTGCTTAAAATATTGCAATGCACACAACATTATGTGTTCATTATGAGTTCAAAAGAGGACAAATTGTTGTTGCGCGTCTCGCTGGTGCTTCTGTGACCAAGACAGCAGCAAGTCTTTGTGATGTATCAAGTGCCACGGTATCCAGGGTAATGACAGCATACCACCAAGAAGGACGAACTACGTCCAACAGGAGTAACTGTGGACGCTGTCTATCCAACAGGAGTAACTGTGGACGCTGTCAAAGGGATGTCCAGGTGCTAACCTGGATTGTATCCAAAAAACATAAAACCACAGCTGCCCAACTCACTGCCAAATTAATTTGGCTGCTATAGCCAAACCTTTGGTCACTCGTGTTAATGCCAAATGCCGGTTTTAATGGTGCCAGCAGCTAAAATATTGGGCTGTGGACAATGTGAAACATGTGTTGTTCTATGATGAGTCCACTACTGTCTTTCCCAAGAGAGAGAGTTACAGTGTGGAGAAGCCCCAAAGAAGCGTACCACCCAGACTGTTGCATGCCCAGAGTGAAGCATGGGGGTGGACCAGTGATGATTTGGGCTGTAATATCATGGCAATACTTGCGCTACTTGCGCTAGATGGGCGTGTCACTGCCAAGGAATACCGAACCATTCTGGAGGACCATACACATTTCTGTGCATACACAGAAACGGATCAATTCAGCTACAGTAAACATCAACACACTCGGTATGCTGCTTGTCCAATCAGATTTATGGACCTGAACAGAGTATAGACTGTAAGAATCTAAAATATAGATTCCTATATGATCTTACTGACCACTGCATGGGCTTTACTTGACAACATGTTGTTAAAAAGGTCTGTTTATTTTCTCTTTTTGAAACGTGGGAAATAAAGCCAGTGTCCTCATTGAAATAGATGGATTTCTGTTTGTACATTAGAGACTGGATGCGAGTATTACAACATCTCAAACCGCACGTGTGCATGAGGTTCTTTAAATTCAAATTTTCATTTTCAACATTTTCACTACAATAAAAAAAAAATCCACCTTACATTCCTAATATAATACAATAAAACTAAAGATATACAATATTGCAATATACAAATTTACAAAAGTTATCAAATAATATAAGAATTTAAATAGAAATATATAAATTACACAGGATTTACAGACTACACAACCATAATCAGTATGATACGCACTGAAATGCTTGTGTGACTTTCCGGGGCGTAAAATGGAAAGATTTCTCTACTAGTAAATAAATTATACTAAAGTGTATGTACAATTAGATCAAAAATAAAAGTTTTCAATAAAAGTGATATAACAAAACTTTTTATATACTGTATATATATTTATTATTTCAATATATTTAATTTTTTTTCAAAATTATAAAACTTTAGGCTGAAAATTTACGATATTTACAAAAGTTAAACAAAAATATAGTTAAAATTAGAATTAAAATAGAAAGTATAAACTATCAGGCATAAAAAATATTGAAGAATAAAATATGGTGTTTAGCAGCAATATGAGTGAAACATGAAGTGTGAAATAAAATGTTTGTATGTCAGCAGAAGTGTGATTTTCCATGTTCCCAAGTGCAAGTTAGTCCTGATTTTATGTAACTGAGCATTGTGCAACATAACAAGAAATGTGCAATGTAGCAAGTAATATGCTACATCATGACCCTGATGTGTAAGCAGGAATGTAGTGTGTGTGTGCTTATTATGTGAATATGTACTTATTGTGTTATTAATTTTTTTTCTTGTGGTAGAAGCCTCCACGCTTAAACATTGTAGGCATTAATACGAGGGTGAGCCAAAAATTGTCCGCACTCTGGCTGCTGAATGTATTTTAATAAACTTAGAGAATACAAGTACATTATTTCAACATATTCTCCATGCTTTCCCATACACTTTGTCCATCTGTCAACAAGCTTTTCGTATTCCCTCATTAATAAAATGTTTTAGGCTGAGCTGTGAGCCACAAATGCACCGCTGTCTTCACTTTTTGATCAGAAGTGAATCTTCGTGCTTGTAGTACTGGTTTGAGGGGACCAAACAGGTGAAAGTACGATGAAGCAAGATCAGTAAGCATCAATTTTCCAGCTGATTGTTGTCTGTTTAACTAAAAGCTCTCTTGGGTGGAAACAGGAACAAACCTTTACAGGAGCCAGACTCAACATCCTCATTTGGATAATATCAGATAGGAGGGATTTATCTGCCAAACGTTCAGTATAACAGGAGATGTGTTTAAGTTGAATAGAGTCCACTTTTGTTAGTGGAGGCTCAGGTACAAAACTGTTTGTAGGAATTTCAGTCCTGAATTATATATATATAATGGTCATTGTCAAAAGCAGCTTTACAGAATCATTTGTAGGTTTCTTGCCTGTCACACCAAAGGCCTGGGTTCAATTCCCACCCAATGACCAAACCCCAGTCACAGGATGCAGTGCTGGTCTCCAGCCCGGATAAAATGTGAGGATTGCGTCAGGAAGGGCATCTGGGGCAAAACCTGTGCCAAGTTGTGTGCAATACTAAAAACAACTTCAAAAAAAGCTAGGGAACAGCTGTCTGCATCAGTCGAGACCAAGCACCAGGACCAAGGATCAAGAACATATTTGTGGTAAAGTAGAACCATCTCCAGTCACCGCACACAATATTGGGCTGTGGACAATGTGAACCTGTATTGTTCTCTGATGAGTCCACCTTCATTGTTTTTCCCACGAGAGAGAGTTACGGTGTGGAGAAGCGTGCCACCCAGACTGTTGCATGCCCAGAGTGAAGCATGGGGGTGGACCAGTGATGATTTGGGCTGCAATATCATGGCATTGCCTAGGCCCAATACTTGCGCTAGATTGCCAAGGACTACTGAACCATTCTGGAGGACCATGTGCATGTATACACACACACAGGCACGGACCAAGGATCAAGAACACCTTTGTGGTAAAGTAGAACCATCTCCAGTCACCACACGCATCCCAAGCAGACCACACACGCCCTACATGGGACGTGATCTTCAACCAGAAGCAAAACATAAGATGAGTCAAACAGATCCAGAGGGCAGAGGGGGTCTGGATCACTGGTAGCTCAGGTGCACCACGTGACAGAGAGAAAGTTAGAGTGCAAGAACAGTCAGTGTCCAGGAGCTCAACTCCACTGAGTATTTTTGGAGCTCTGATCTCAACATCAGTGCTCGAAAATCTAATGGGAGTCCTTCCTAATGTGAGTGGTGGTTTTTCATGAAAGCAAATGGGGACGACATCTGGATTTGGAGCGTTCATTAGGTGCATTTGGATCTAATGGTCATACATTTGGGCAGGGGGTTACCCAAATGTGTAGGAAATGAAACAACGATAGACGTGAAGCAGGGGGAAATACACATGATCCAGTTTGTGACTAGAACGCTCCTTCAGGACGACTTCAGCCTGACACACGCGTGCGCGCACGCGCTCGTTCCATGCGGTTAAGTGTGAACTCATTTCCTGTGCGTCACTTCCTGTGCAGCGCGCACGAATCCAGTTTAAGGCAGTCAAAGCCACACGGCTCGGAATCGCACGCGCTGTCAACCGTTTCCACCGTTCGGTGTGTGTGTGTGTGTGTGTGTGTGGTGGGTTCTCCAGGAACAACACCGCGCTTCATCATGGCTTTAAGGTGATCTTCAGTCCAGGTGGTGCTGGGTAGGTGTTTGTCTGATTTACATACACACACACGCGCGCGCTCGAGCCCAGTGTCAGGTATGAGATTGGGCTATGAAGGCTACACACACTTAATCGCTCTCTGTCTTTAGCTTAGCTTGAGCTAGTCATTAGCATAGACACACTCACACGTGTATGCGTGTTTGTTGATTTGGACGGCTGTAGGAGTTATTAGCCGAACGGATGCTAGCCTGCTGAGAGCGCGAGCGCTACATGCTTAGTGCGCGCGGCGCGCACTCGCACACATCACAGTGCGAGCGGTCTCGCTGATGGAGCTGTGTGGAGTGTGTTTCACTGCCACGTGACTCCAACTTCCGCCTCGTTCATCACTCCATCTCATGTCTCTCAGTTCATTAAGACGTTCGTCTGTGGCGCGCCGAAAACGTGTTCATGAGCGTGAGGATTACCGTGACGTCATTAGGACCTTGTGTGTGTGTGTAGTGGTTGTGGTCAGGCATAATCTGGTGGTGAGCTGTGTTGTGTAGTGTTTGTGTGGTGTGTCATGTCGTATTGGTGCTGTGTTGTTGTGCAGTGCTGTGATGATCAGGTATGATGTGTGGTGTTCTGGTGGTCAGGTATGATCTGAGGTGTTGTGATGATCAGGTATGAGGTGTGTTGTTGTGCTGTGTTGCTGAGGGGTTGTGAGGGTGAGCTGTATGTGGTGTTGGTATAATGCATGGTGGTGTATTGTGTAGCGTTGCAATGGTCATGTATAATGTGCGAAGATTATTTGTAGAGTTTGTTTAGAACTGTGATGCACTCTGGGATATTTGTAATATAAAGATACTGACAGAACCACAATACATATAAGTAAAATCGACCCTGAGGTATGAGGTCATGATGTGATATCGTATTGGGTGATCCATGCTGGTTTCTATCCCTAATGCGTCACATTTCTGGCCTCATCCATCTTACGATTTCATTCAGACACACGCGCACACTCACTACCTTGTTGAGGGAGAGGTCCACGGTACTCTTAAGTGTTGTATAAAATAACCCATGGTTGCCAGATCACACTGATGAAATCCTCCATGGGAAGTGCTGAAAAACAGTCTGTTCAAATGCAGAGGGCTAAATGGATCTGCTGATTCTAATGAAAGGAGAAAATAATCCCTAAAGCCCAACTTGTGAGTGTGAGAGAGAGAGAGAGATACTTGAATGTTATGAAGGAATGCAACTTGCAAGTCAAAGATGAAACTATTTCTCTCAAGTTGTTTTGATGTTTTTTTTTTGGAATTGTGATAACCAGGTAGTACCTGATACAATATCATCACGATACCTAGGTGTCAGTTTGCTGGTGTAAAGATGTATGATTATTTAAAGATGTTTAAATATTTGCATCTCTTAAGAGGAATTTTATCTCTCTCATATTTCCTTCACTTCAAGTTTAACCTGTTGAGGAGACGAGTTCTTAAGGTGGAAAATGGCATTGCGAAACACATTCTCTCTAGGAAATAATATAAATGCAGATAATCCATTCCAGCCACCCAAAAATATTACACTAATACAACACTATAATCATATTTGTGCATATAAAAAGCATTTAGGAAAGACATGTAAATGAAGTAAATAAATAAATATAATATAATATATACATTAAACACTTAACCTTAATTTATGATTCCTTTTGCCACCGGCTGCTTTAAAAGCCAAACTGAAAGTGGTTGCGTTTGTTTTTCCTGTCGTCCTTGATGACATTCTCGAGACCCATGGTACAATATGTTCATAAATCTTGCACAAAAAAAACAAAAAAAATGTTAAACTGGCTTTACTAGATTTTTCGACTGACGGAAAAGTTTTGAACGGCTACCAGATGTACACGCGAACAGAAGTATGAGCCACAAGCTCGGTCGTCTGTATGCCGAAGATGCTTTGCATGCCAAGGCAAATTTCTTGCAAAATTTTAGTTCTTGAGGTGAAAATCTGCAAGGTGGGGCTGTTCGTATGCTGATGATCAGCACTAGTGTACCTGAGAAGGTGTTCAAGTTAATATACATTTTTAGCACTTCAAATTGACTAGGAAAAAATAATAATCCGAGCCATATCCACACTACCAATGTAGATATTAGTGATGATAAACACAAACCTAAGCGAGTGAACTAGAACATCATGTAACATAGAAATATCAAACGGAAATGGTACACAAACGATGAGGTTAAAGTTCAACCACTTTTCCAGGTCCCGCCGTCTTGTTCGCCATCAGAGTGCTTTCTCACTCTCGCTCTCTCTCTCTCTCTATCTCTCACACTATTCCACAATACAATAAAAGTCATTTATTAACTTTTAAATCTATTGAAGTTGGAAATCATACATCTAGATTACACTACCAGTATGAAAATGAATGAGAGATGTCTGTGATTTCCCACCAGATCCCGCTCCCTCATGCAGCGCTAGTCCCGCCAAGCTTATCCAAGGCCATATTATGAGATTTATGCTTATTTAAAAAATAAATAGTTAAAGGTCAGGTGCTCCTGTCATGCGTCATATCATCGTGAAGATGTCTTTAATGTCCGAATTGGACCACAGCTGCTTTAATCAAATGCAGCTTTCTGAATTGACTTAATAAAATGGCAAAACTAAATGTGATGTTTGAGTTATTTGGTTTCTCAGACAAATGAGCACGGTTTGAGAATCTGAAAGATCTGTCCGTGTAATGCAAAATGCATCTGTTAGTTTTCATTTTTACTGTTGCTTTATCGACCTAACTGCCATTGGTTTCTGTGGTAATGATGCTGGATGCTCGCATGCAGCAAGAGACTTGCTCATACATCATACTGACTGATGCTTCCCCAAAAGTGCTATCAGACATGTCACTTCATCCTCTGTCCAAGTACAATTGAGTTGGCCTCCCCGCTTTCAAATAATCGGTCCAGGACTATGATGATATAAAAATGGCTGTCCTGTAAAGCGGTTCAGATGGTTTTAATCTTTCGTGCGCAAAGATTAGTAATGTAATCACTATGGCAAAACTGCAAAAAACGCTGAATTGCGATAAACCATACTTAGCAAAACTGCGCTGACTCCACGTAGGGGTGTCAGACTTATGAACAAATCCGACTTATCAACGTGCTCCCGGGACAGAACTCGTTCGCAAGTTTGGGACTACCTTCAAATCTCTATATATCTATCTAGCATGTCCCAGACATCTGTTTTTGTTCCTTGTGTTCTGATTGGCCAGGAAAATACACTTCTTCCTCAAAGGGAAGTTCAAGGGATGTTTATTTAATGTTACAGACACTGAAACAAAGCGTGTTTGGGAAAAGGAGAAGAACATAAAGAAAAGAAAATCAAGCTGCAGTGATGATGGAGTACAAGTTGTATTCGATGTTCCAAGAGCCTGATGACATAAATTTTTTTGTTTGAGATTTAGAGAAACTTAAAAAAAAAAAAAATTGTGATTAGTGTTTAAATTTGCGTAACAGGAAGCAGAAGTTTTTTTTTTTTAATGAGAAGCATATCAGATTAAAATGTAATTGATTACAGTAATAAAGTGAGTAAAGCCTTTTTTAGATAGACATCAGTAATAATTCACTTCATCTACTACGCGCATAGAACTACGCAGTTATCCTTTTTCTTCCCCCCCCCCCCGATCCTTGCAGTCAGATTTACACCAAACTTTCTGCATTCTTCTCTCAGACTCCGGGTAACACGAGTGACTTAAAGGAGCCGTGCGAGAGGAGAGCGTGCTTTGAGCCGCTGCTGAGGTTACTTTTCACAGACCAGGTCTAAGGCTTTTTTGTGTGTCTGTGTGTGTAACAGAAAGTCTGCCAATGTTGACACTCCTAGCCGGGATGTGAAATGTCCTGACATGGTGCAAGTCACTCAAACCACATCGGTAGTGTTTGTCTTGAGCAAACAAGAAAAAGCGGTGTCTCTTTAGGAACCTGTACGCGGTTTACCACCAATGCATCCAGGGGCCGCGCATCTAAGTGGTACGGATTAAAAATAGAGATGAATGTGAAATGTGGGACTGAAGTTAGAAGCAGAAACCTCAGATTAAATTCCAGGGCGCATTCAGAAGCGATGGAGCAAACGTTTATTAGGATTGGGGCGATTTTGTGATCATTATATTGTCGGTGTGATCAATTATGTCTCGAGATATGCGGGTCATTTGATGTTTGATTTGTTTCATATCTAATCAGGAGGGAAGAAATCGAGTTCCATGTCGCCGTATTGAGTTTACGAATTTCATGAATTCATCAATGTATTTATTTATTTTTTTAAGTCAACGAAAGCTGTTTTGAAAGTGTCAGCCCACGATACCGATTTTGTTTTCGGCATGTGATCAAATGCTATGTGATTTTTCCGCTTTTTGAATTTTTTAAATTTTTTTATATACACAGCCAAACTGGGTGAAAAACCATGAGATTTGGTTGTGGCTATAAAAAAAATGCCTATAAATTCCCATTTTTATAATTTAAACCTTAAATATTTACCCAAAACACTTTAATTTAATTTCAACCTCCGCTTCATACATTACCTTTTAATAAAGAGAATGTGAAGTTAAACCTGTATACGGTACAGTACTGTACTGCTGTGTCTCCCGCAGTGCTAGAATGTAAAATACCCATGTTAGCCCTTCTACTGTATATGTACTGTAAAACAAGCATGTTTCCTTTGGTATCAGTACTGTAGGGTAAATACGGTAAAAATTCATCGTCCCAAGCCACGTTTTCCTCTACGGTTGCTTTGTGTTCTCTTTACAGTACTAAATAAATTATACAGTATCATATTTCATATGGGAATTCAGCTGAATTTCTGTTAATATCTCATGTTACGAAATGTAGTAAATTATATTGTTCTTAATAGTTTAGCGTTAAAACATGTGAAAAATGATCTGTATCGCCATAAAGCCACACAAAAATTTGTGGAGGATATTTGAGGTTTTTGCGAAATTGCGGAGGTTTCCGTGAACGATCATTAGTTCGGTTCTGAGGAAAAATCTGCAAACTTTGGGGGGGGCAACTGTATTGGTAATATTTTTGGGTGGCTGGAATGGATTATCTGCATTTACATTATTTCTTACTGGGAAAGTTGTATTGTGAAACGAGAACTCATTAAGTTCCGAGGTTCATAATCTACGATGATGCCGTTCCTTTATGGTGGTAAGCTTTTAACTATTCACACACTGGCAGATGACGTCTCCTGTGTGATGGGGGAAAATTTCTTGCTTTAAGTTTGGTAACAAAATCGGAGAATGGAATATCGAATCAGGATATTTTGGAAATTGATGCGTACTGAATCACAGGTCCGAGGTGAATCCGAACCCTATTAATTGGTAAAGCATTTTATGTTTTGGTAGACATACCCCCCCCCCCCCCTTCCTAATGTGATTGTCTTCATCGTTTTATCATCTCCACTCGGCTCTGCTGTTATCTTAGAGGGCGTGGTTTAACAGTAGCTCATTTACAAGCAGCACATTTGCAGGAGAAGTGAAATAAGACTGACTTATTACAACAACAAAAAAAAAAGAAGTGCCTTATCTCACGGAGGTGGGGTATTTCAGCTGAGGTCTTAACACACACTCACACACACACACTTTGGGCCAGCACTGAGACCTGTAATAACTTGTTAAAGAAAGTAAAATACTGTACCTTTTTAAAAAAAAAGAAATAAAATAAGGCATGTTCAAAACAGGTTTATCGAACGCGTTTGTTAATTACTCTTAAAGCACTTTTTGTTCTTAAGTGCTAATGAGTCATTTAATGTTTTTAGAAGAAACTAAAATGCTACAAAAAGTCATCATAATAAAAAATTGAGCCGACACAAATACGTGAATTAATTAACAATTAAGCATTTAATTATGACGTAGAATCAAAGCGACCAACTGTAACAAATCCCTCAACTGATAGATTTAGAGTTTATATTTTAAATTAATATTATTATATATTATGATGTTTTGCCTGGTGTAGAAGTGAATCAAAATAACAAGCTTTACTCTGATGCCTCATTTCATGCACCTAGCTCCCTATGAGCATGACCTTTTATGGAGTTTTGTGGGCGTCGCCATACTGAAACTCGCGCTCACAAACATTGACAAAATTTTTGCTAAAAGATTTACAAATAACGTCCAGTTATCTGAAGAGGTGGCCCGCAGCCCGAACATAACCTCACACACACACTGGGTTTTATTATAATAATTTTTTTGTGGTCTGCTCTCTCTCACACAACACCTCTGTAAACAGTCTTTTTGTTCTCAGTATAGTGAGCACAAAAAAAAAATTATTAAGCTGTATTTGGGTTCGAAAGCATCGTGTGTGTGTGTGTGTGTGTGTGTGGTTTTGTTTTCTTTGTCTCGGGCACTTTCTTGGCTCTGACGCTGCAAGTCATCCGAGATCATGTGCTCTGAGTGGGTTTTTTTTGTTTATCGGGAACTTCTTGCTTCTTTCCAGAGAGACATTACTTTGCATCGGCTCGCTTTCTCCATAGCTGAACTTTTGATCCGTTCAGGTTCACGTGGCCACTGTTAAGCCTGTCACTCTTTTGGCTGTGAGGTGCATTATAAGTGCTAATCCTGTGTGAACTTTGTTTTTGATTTGATCGATTGTTCTATCCGATTTTGGTTCCCTTACTTACGAACGAGTTCTGTTCCAGGAGCAAGTGCGCATGGATGTTGACTTTACTTTGACTGCAAACTAAGTTTGCGAGGGGAATCCCCAGACTCAATTCTGTCAGCTGTTGTCCACTGTATTGGGCTGTGAACTGGGTTTTGTTGCAGATTTTTCGAAATTAGGATCATTCACCATCAAGACGGCTTTACAGGACAGACATTTTCGATCATCGTGCTCCCAGACTGAATCATTGAAACCAGTAAGGCCGACTCGTACGATATGCCAGACTTTAGACATTTTATACATTCACACTGAAAATATTGTGTGTAATTGGAAATATCCGTACCTGGTGCACTACAGTGTCTATTTTTTGTACAATACACAAGAGCTACTTCCACGATTTGTTCGCATCTACGAAGTGTTCATAGAACCGCGGTCCATTCGTATCTGTGGAAACTCGCAACTCGAAATGTTTGTAAGTCGGGGACTGTGTGTACAAGCACTCAGATGCTAATTCCATGAATTAACAACCTTGTCTAGGCGGTCTTTGTCATCATCGCAGAGTGAAAACTACATTAATAATAATTAATAATAATAATAAGCGCAGACTGGAGTAGTCTATCTATGTATCTCCGTGCATGAACAAAAGACTTGTAACATACTCTGATTAGCAGAGGAAGCGATAAAGAAAGCTCATTTAGCTTCGAGCTCCTCCGAAAGCTTCCATGAATTATTACCTCCCGTCATTAGGTCATCGCTTATTATTAACAATCGCGGTGCCGCTGTCTGCGGCCGGGTGGGGTGTCTATATATTATTTATTTATTTATTTTTTTTTTTTACTGGAAGGTCGACGAGACTAACGCTTTCTGCTTACAACGCACGATGTGCAGCCTGGGATCAAACACCCTCCAAGGCCTAGCGCATTCCTTCTGCTCAATGTAGTTTCCTGAGCTGATCGAGGTGTATTGTATTGCTTTGTGTGTGTGTGTGTGTCTGGAAACTTTGCTTCTGCGGTGATTTTTAAATGCACAGAGGAGAGGACGGGAGAGGAGGATGCCGTATAGACATGTGACGCATTTTGAAACTACCTTTGTGCAAGAGTTCTCGGACTGAGCGTGGCTCAACTTCCTGAGCGAACCAGAATGTCGCTGGTCGATCCTAAAAACGAACCCGCTTCCCTTTTGAGGATTATGTGGTTCTGTGCAAAAAAAAAAAAGTCCTGTTATTATGATGAAAATGTCCCAAAATTCTTCTTAGGATTAAGACCTAGTCGGTCACACAGAGTCTTATTTAATCTCGTAGCCTGGTGGTTTATGAAATGAATGCTCTCTGTTTTGTCGGCGATGAAAGCATTGGTGCATTCTCGTGTACTTTTGACACGGATAAATAGATACAGAATTAAAGTTTGGGTCACTAAACTTGAAGAGTAAAACTTTACTAAACTGTAAAACTTTTCGTTGCACGGTGCGACTTTTGATGGAAAATGAAGGCTTAAGAAAGCTTGGTTAAAAATAAAAACAAGCCCCGGTTCAAGGGCTGACGGGAAGGACCTCATTACAGAGGATTGAGTCTCGGGTGAACGGGTCGACTATTTACAATCTGGTTTTGGACACGCTGTAAGAAAGACAAGAGCACTGTGTGGGGGAAACGGTTTCATGCTTTATCAGGAAAACACGCCGACGTACTTGGAGCTTTATTCGGATGAGATACACATCACAGGAATACGTTTAAGATACAATATACAAGTTTGAGGCACCCATGGACACTTGGTACTCGATCACGGTGCTACTGTGTCTGTGTAACCTGTTTCGGGTTTAAGGAGAAAATGATGCCGCTTCTGAGACTAGGATGTTTAGTTGCTTTTTCAGGTACTGAAAAAAGGTTTCTTTATTTAAATATATTTTTCTCATTATTTAACAGCAATGCCTTTTTGTACAATATAGAAATAACTAAAACAAAACAGTCTTTCAGCGTTCCTATGAAGCCTTTTCCTTGGAAATGTTTTGGCTCCAGGCCACGGACGTCTCTGTCCTCATCGTGATTCGAGCTTGTGATCTCTTGACAGTATTTTGAGCAAACGTCTTCGATAAACGTGTTCAGTTGATTTGAACTGACCACTTCAACCAGCATTTTCTGCTGAACATTTATCAATCTGTAAACCCTTTCTCTCTTTTTTTGTAAAAATGTATTTATTTGGTTATTTCTCTTTTATTGTCATCAGAGCTTGTGATTTGTGGTTCCCAACTGAAGCTTTTTTTTTTTTTGTCTCTTTGTGGTTTTCAGGGTCCAGGTCTGCATCGTGAGAGAGAGCGAGAGCGTGAGAGCAAGCTCTTCCACAGGAACGGGCTGCCTTGGGCCCTGGTGCCCCGGGTTTTAAGGTAGAACCAGCTCACGGTCTGTGTACAGTAAATTCTAATTTACATAAAAATTTTGTCACATGCAAAGACGTACACAGTATGATGTGCAGTGAAATGTTATTTTAACAACCGCCCTTGACCTAAAAAGAAAAAAGAAGAATTGAGTATTTTAAATAAATAATATTTAATATTTATATTAATATAAGAATAAAAATGCATGGAAAATATTTGTAAAACTAATTTTGTCTGTAAAATGTACCTTTATGTACAAGTAATAAAAATGTTTTTGAGAATTGAGATGGAATTAAGGTGGAACATCCACCTTAATTCCATCTCATGAGCATAGCAGCATAAAGATACCGTGCATAGTGTAAAATATACTGTACTGTGCAAAAGTTTTGACACCCCCCATTTCCAATTATGAGCATAGCAGCATAAAGATATTGTACTATGCAAAAGTTTTGACACCCCCCATTTCCAATTATGAGCATAGCAGCATAAATATACTATACGTAGTGCAAAATATACTGTGCTGACCCCCCGCCTCCCCCATTTCTTCACATTATATTACTTTAAAAAATGCTCCCACTTCTCAAATTTAATCTCAATTATTTAAAGTGTTTTTTAAAATATGTTTTGTTTACGCAAACACCCTCTGTTCCAACCACTCAGCACTCAGCTTCACCAGTATACTAATCCCCGGCCCTCATCATCTGTCATTATCTGCACCTGTTTCTTACTCTTTCATGCCTTAAGTTAGATTTCTATTTTAATTTTTTTATGCGTGAATGTTTCATTGGTCACTGTGTGGCTTAACAAACTAAAAACATTCCCTTGAAGCTGCTTATATATAAATATGAGAGGCGAAAAGACCTTTGATTGGCTATGACTCTTTGGAAGCAAAATGCGTAACATATAACAGTAATGATTAAACCTGCAGGCTGATGACTCTGAGGAGTTGTTTAGATATCTCCAGAGGGACATTATTGTACTGTTGACGACGACTTCCATAATTTTTTTATATAATTTTGTAATTAGTCTTTTTTTTTTTTCCTATTTTGTGTTTTTTTCCCAGAGACTTTAACGGTAAGTAAAACTAAATAAATAAAAAAAATGACCAATTTAGTGTTTCCTTGGATTGACCCAGTTGAACTTGTGCATCTTACGGATATCTTCAAGTCATCAGACGCGCACCTGCTTTACACCTTTATTACCCATTTGACATATTACACTTAACTGAGATTTCTTGGGTAATTTGTGAGCCGTGGCAGTAATCGATGGGGCCAGTCACACTTTCTGTGAATAGACTTATGGTATGTTTTTCAGGAAAGGTTTTAGTAGCTGGGAGTTCACGGAGTACATATTTCACGTACCGACGTGTATTTTACTTGAGTAGTTTTGTTCAAATTTTCGGTCAAAATGGTTGGGTAAATACCAGTACTTTTACTTCACTTAATTTCTGCATATGTGTTGCCTAACCACAGGGGTATGTCGTATTTGAAGCCTGTTGTGTTTGATCCTTGCTGACTTCCCTTTCCTTCAAGACATGCCTACTAATATGAAAAAGGTGTTTGGTTTTCTTTTCGTCACCAGCTCGTTAGTCGTTAGAATCACGGTCCTTTAGTATCTGCGGGAAGGCGGATGTTTGTCAATCTAGGACCACCTGTATTTATTTACACCTTTTGAAACACTGATTTAAGTCATTGTTTCAGAAAAACGTGTCGTCTTGTCCAGAGTGTGAGTTTGGATTCAGATTGGCCTGAAGACGGACACGTCCCTCATCAAACGCTTCTCATCCTCAGTAACTCGGGTTGAAGTTTTACTGATGGTGTTTTGTGTACTGAGGTGGAATTTCAAGCAAGCTTAATAGATTAAAAAAAAAAAGTAAGAAATTGCCAAAGGTAAATAAATATCCAACTCCACCCATTTGACTGTTAAAGTTTTACTGGTCCCCTAAAATGTTTGTTGTAGTTGTTGTACAGGTTGAGCTTTGCCAATTAATAATTTTTGGTGTTAAAAAGCTCGAACGCGCTGATGGAAATAAAGCAAGTCATCATGACGTCTGCTTTTTCATTATTAAGAATGAAGGAGACTACATTAGCAGCAGCCTAACTCTGTAGCCTGTGGTTTTGTGTATGAGGCCAGAAAATCCTTTAATTATACCGTAACTCTAGGGAGTCTACAGTATGTAGACAGAATTGTGGTTTTGAGTTTAAGGACCGATCTGCTCGAGTGTAGAACGCACAGTGCGGACTGGGACAGTACTTAAAATACGTATGAAGTCGTGAAAGTGGACGAGACGCATAGATCAGAAGTTATCAACTGGAGAGAGAGAACAAAAAATAAATAAATAAACCCTCATACTTTGTATGTCTTTTGCATGTCAGCCTTTAACGTTTAGTTTGAATTGAACGTCCATGTTGATGTACTGTTTTGTTTATCAATTGTGTAGTAAATAGAAGTTTATCTAATCTCATCTATTCAAATGTTCATAAGAACAGAATAACAAAGGAATCCTTGTGTACAAGTGCTTTCTAGGAATCTGTTAGTAGGTATGACTTCTAGTAAGTGGAGAAAAAAAAAAACAGAACAAAACAAACAGATTTAGTGGTGAGAACAAGTCGATTTAAAGGCGTGCCCGGACTTCAGCGGAGTGAATTACGTAATCAGGAATGTGATCATGAATGCTTCTATAACATCTCCCAGCGTGTCTCTGTCTGTCTGTCTGTCTGTCTGTCTGTCTGCTGATCTAATCTGATACACATTAAGCTAATACACTTAATAAGCTCATATACTACAGATTTGCGTAGATTTTTTTTTTTTCATCATTAAAGGAACAAATTGTTAAAGAATGCTGTTTAAACTCTTCACTGCCTGGGCAGCTGGTGTAAAATACTAGGAAGGGCATGGTCCTAAGCTAAATTTCCCCTTTGTGTGACATGTGCAAGAGCTCAGCTGAGATAAGATCAGACCCAGTGGCAGGGTGCAGAGGGAGCGGGAGCGCCATGCTCCCTCCCTGCCGCTGTATTGTTGACGGCGGCCGGACGCCGCGCTCTGCGCCGGCAAACCCGAGTCGCTCTCTTTTGTTCCATTGTGACTCGGTGCACTTGTGGAATCTGATTGAAACCGAGTGATTTTCTCTGTCACTGTGCGTGCATGCGGTGTGTACGGCTAACAATCACACCCCATATGTACTTGTAATTGCTTTAGTCGATTACAGCAGTGACGACCTCTGTGATCCTTATTCTATTATAAGGGTCAGGGAAGAGGAGTACCCGGAGTCGCCAAGCTTCAGTTGGGCTGAGGAACACCTTCGTGGAAGAACACCTTTGTGGAAGAACCCACTATATGGCCAAAAGTATTGGCTCGCCTGCCTTCACATGCATATGAACTCGAGTAACATCCATAGGGTTTAATATGATGTTGCCCATCCCCCTTGCAGCTTCAACTCTCCTGCGAAGGCCTTTAGGGGGTCAGGGATCTGTGCAGGTCAGGCAAGTTCTTCCATGCCAGGAACAGGAAGAGGCCATCCCCCAAACTGTTCCCGCCAAGTTGTGAGCGTGTAGTTGTGCAAAATGTTTTGGCATGCTGAGTCATTAAGAGTTCTTTTCACTGGAACTAAGGGGCCGAGCTCGACAACCCCACACCAGTTCCAACATGACTTGTGTACGAAAGCAAGATCTATGAAGACATGGATGAACGAGTTTGATGTGGAAGAACTTGACTTGACTAGAACACCTTTGGGATGAATTGAAGCGGAGACTGTGAGACAGTCCCTCTCGTCCAACATCAGTGTCTGACCTCACAAATGCTCTTCTCCTAAACCTTGTGCAAAGCCTTTTCATAAAAAGAATCGAAGCTGTTAGAGCTGGAATGGGGGTGGGGCCAACATCACATTAAACCCTATGGATTAAGACCTGGATGTTGCTCAAGTTCATATACATGTGAAGACAGGCGAGCGAATACTTTTGGCAATATAGTGTATATTTAGTCATACAGTGTAAAAGGTTTGGTTTTGACATTTTTGCATTTTGATTTCTATTGCGTGTCAGGGATCTGTTTCTTGTGAAACTTTTAACATCTTGGAAAAATCATGAAATGTGACTGTAGACTCCTGTTGTTCTTTCGCCTTCACTGGGAAGTTGGCTTCGACTGGAGGATCAGCTAACAATAGATGCTGACTTTGTTTCCATCAAGAAGTACTAAATTATTTCTTTTCCTTTTCACATTGCATCTATTTGACTAACTTTGACATCAGTACTATATATTAAAAGACCTTGCTTCAGACAATACCAAATCTTTATCTAATACAGAAATTCTCAGAGTGACTCTTTACCAGTTTACGAATCCACAACACGATAAGCCAAGCATGCGATTGTACTCAAATTTATTGACCTAAAGATCAGTAAAGCGGAAGATGAATAAAAAGGCTCTAAAAACTAAAAAAAAAAGGGGGGGGGGGGATCTATGACCCTGTTGAATCCTGGCCAAATCACAGAAATGCTGATTCGCACAGGATTATAATCACAGACAACCTCCTCAATTATTACAATTCACACGAGGTCACCAGGCACAGAAATACTAATCCCGTGTGAATAGGGATCTTGTGTGATGCTGATCCGGGAGTTTTCCTATTAAAAATATCAGATGTTGAAAGTAAAAGTTGCACCTTTTTGGATTCACTCTAACCTCAAAAATTATTCAATAATTTAGACTGACCTTTTAAAGTTCAAATGTGACATGAAGGGCTTATGAAATCAACATTAACTAAGTGTTAAAGGAAAACTGGGAACAAGAAATTTTATATCGGTTTCATTCATCCAGGCTTTTTATTTTTTTTGTTTCATTAATTTTCTTCCTTTCTTAATTTCTTCCTTTTCTGTTTTTTTTTTTATTTCTTTCTTCCTTCGTTTTTTTTTATTGTTTGTTGTTGTTTTCTCTTTTTTCTTTCTTTTTTCTCCATTTTCTTCCTTCATTTTTCTTTCTTCCTCCCTTAATTTTTATCCTTTTTTCCCTTTCTTTCTTTTTCTTCCTTCCTTCCTTCCTTCCTTCCTTCCTTTTGTTTTATTTTTTTCTTCCTTTCTTTTGGTTTTTCTTTTTCTCTTTCTTCCTATCTCTTTTTTCTTTCTTGCTTCCTTTGTTTTTCTTTCTTTTTTTCTTTCTTTGGATTTTGTCGTCGTGACACCTTGTGTGGTCAGTTTTTGGCTTTATTTAAAGAATTTAATATGAAGTTTTTATGAAGGCAGGAGGAATATGCTGATTTGTAAGCAAAAGATAAATCTCTCCTCTGTGTGGTGAGAATGAACAGAAAGTGCAGCTGTATTTTTATAAAGATGCAGCTGGATAGATCAGGGTCATGACCCTGTGTGTGTGTGTGTGTGGTGGTCTATCTCGTACTTGTGTACCAAACCCTTTGACACTGTGTGATGTTTCCAGGTAAAGTAGCAGTACTCTTTGGAGAGGAGGTGGAACCGGAGCAGGATGGAGAAGGAGGAGCTGAAGATTGTTAATAAAGGGATGGAGGATGAAATGGTAAGCTCTGCTCGATCTTTTTAAGATCATTGTTTTGTTTTTTCATGCGCAAGTAGCTGGAAATTAATCGCGGTGCTGCGGCTGTGTTCTGACCCCGTGTCTCGGCTCCCTGCGTGCTGCTGTTTAGGAAAGTGCGCACATCAAGCTGGTCGAGTCTCTGGGTGTCGTGCAGATGAGTACATAACGTCTTCAGGTCAAGTGACCAAACGGCGGAGGAGGGCGGGGGGGTGTAGCGCTATATGGTGCATCGTATATATTTTTATGTATTTTGAATGTGCATGTCCGACAATCTGTGACCAAAAGTATCGTCACACCGTACAAGATCCTGCTCTTTGAGCGTAGCACCGAACGTTCCAGTTTATTAAGAACGGTGTGTGTGTGTGTTACAGGAGCTGAGCGGGTACAGGCTGTGCCGCTGGAAGCTGGCCTTGGTGGCTTTTGGCGTGCTGTGTTCGGGTGGATTCCTCCTGCTGCTGCTTTACTGGTTGCCCGAGTGGTGTGTCAAGGCCACGTGCACCCGCACGACCATCCGCGACGCCGAGGTGGTTCTGCTCCGGAGCACTGTGCGTACTCGTTGTATTACACCTCCTTCTTTGTTTCTTTGTTGTAGTGCCTTTTTTTTTATCCCTTCTATATTTTCTATCACAAGGGTGAGTCAAAAATGATCCCCCATCTGGTTGTGGAATTTATTTTAACTAACTTTTAGAAAAGACAGGCCTTTCTTTCTTCCTTCATTCCTTTATTTTTCTCTTCCTTTCTCTTTCTTTATTGATTCTTTCTTTCTGTCTTTATTCCTTTCTTTTTCTCTTTCTTCTCTCATTCCTTTCTTTTTCTTTCTTTTCTTCATTCATTTCTTTTTCTTTTCCCTTCTCTCTTTATTTCTTCCTTCTTTCTTTTTCTTTCTTCCCTCATTCCTTTATTTTTCATTCTTTTTCCTTATTTTCTTTCTTACCTCATTCTTTTCTTTTTCTTTCTTTCCTCCTAACTATCTTTTTTTTTTCTTTCTCTGCTATTGAGGATGTTTCAGTTCCATACTCATAGTGAGGAATTTTCTTTTTGAAGTTTTACTATAACCTGAGCATCAAATAATTTTTCCGTTGTCATTATAATAATACTAGATCTTTTTTGCTTCTCATGGAAAATAATAATTTCAAAACATTTCCTCCAGGGGGTTTAATACCTGCGGGTTGCTCATATGACAGAATCTATGCAAATATAAACCCTTGTGAACATTTTATCTTTGGAAATGGTGTATAAAAAAACAAAAATAAAATATGTACAGTTAAGTGCAAGTAAAATATGTACAGTTAAGTTGCTTTTGTCTTGTTAAGGACGAGTTCAGGCGCTGGTTCATGGCTAAGGTGCGCGTGATGCTGACCCCTGGGAACGGCCCTTACCGCAGCCTGGACTCACGGAGCACCACCCACGTGGCCAACGGCCACACCCCCAACCCCTCCGACACCCCGCCCGAAGGCTTCATCAGGAAATATGCCAAGCACCAGCCTGTACAGGTAACCACATGCACACCACCGCATGTCCTGCACTCCTACATGGTTATATATATTCACAGACCGGCCTAAACAGCCCACTCCTCACACCCCTGCGCACGAGTGAGTAACGCTGAAGCACATGATGAATATAAGCCTTTTGCTTATGACTGATCGCTGTGGTGTTTATTCCTGTTTTTTGTTTTTTTTTGTTTTTTTCCCCAGATCCGCTATTTTACACTCCACAGCACAAAGTACTACTGGCAGGACGCTGTCCAAAACTATGAAGTGTTCACGTAAGCAGTGTTGTCTTACCTTTTGGTGTTACCTGAAGCAGTATGGATTATTCAGCATGTTCATCTTCGGTCGTTCATTCTTGCTGCGTTGTTCTTAGGGGTCTCGAGGATCTGAAGCCCACGTGTTCCCGCATCCACTCGGAGCACTGCGGTGGCCTCAGCCAAAATGAACAGGAGTACAGGTACCCGCTTAACGATCATAATAATATCGATTTACGTAATACAGGTAGTCCCCGACTTAGGAAATGTCTGTTATATTGTACGTGTCGGCCTTTAATGGATAAGTCCGGGGTATGATGATAGACGATTTCTGTCCTGTAAAGCTGTCTCGATGGTGAATAATCCTAATTTCGGGAAATCCTCAATGAGCGAGTTCACAGTCCAATACAGTCGAAAACAGCTCTGAGACAAAATGGCATCCGGGATTTCCCCTCGCGATTTAAAGGTGCAGAGACAACACTGTTATGTTTCACATTTCACTGAGAGAGAGATTTTTTTCTTGGGCGTGGTTAAGATTTTTGGCCACATGATGGCAGTATGGGGAAAGGGAACAGAGATTTAGTGGATTAGTCTGCTTTATGTTGTATATTCGTGTGAAAAGCGTATAGGACTTAGTTTGTTGGACTTGCGAACTAATCCGACTTATGAACGTGCTCCCGGAACAGAACTCGTTAGTAAGTCAGGGACGACCTGAACGTAATTAATGGCGCCACAAGACGTCTGATTAGAGGGAACGCTATAGCCAGTTAACGGGCAAACAAAGAACATGGTGTAATAATGTTTAATGTTTGTAATGTAAATGTAATGTAATGTTTAATAGAGTTGTTGAAAAGAAAAAAAAAAAAAACAGCCGTAATCAGTGAAGGCTGCTGAATCATGTGTTCTCTCTGTGAGACAATTTTGGCAGACACGAGGAGATTAAAATTCCTCAGCATCCCGCCTCAACCTGTACAAACCTTTTAAATCAATGTGTGCCCTCTGGTGATCACGAGAACACCGATGTTGTTGTTTATTATTGTTGTTGGTGTTGCTATTTTATTATCTTTTTGTGTTTCTTAAACATTTCTCTCCCGGTTTATTTTATTTATTTTTTTTCTTATTTTTTTAGGAGACTCTTTTTTGGAGAGAATGAAATTGCTGTGAAAGTGCCTTCCCTTTTCAAGCTGCTAATCAAAGAGGTAGGATTACAGCTCTTGATTAGGGCAGTGAAGTTTCATTTAGTACTTGTTCCAGGATGGCAGGGTTGGGCAGTTCGAATCATGCCATAATGGGTGCCTGCATGTGCAAGGGGAAACCGGTGAAGCCAAAACATGCAGTTCCTCAAATGACCACTAGCTCAATGAATGAGTCAATTCCCACCCTATAAGCCCCTTATGCGACCAAAAAAAAAAAAAACAAGAAGAAAAGACTATTTCTGTCTCCATAGCTAACTGTACAGAGGGGTGAATTTTGTCTAGTACATGTGCCCTAAGTACCCTGGAATAGGACCTCGATCCCCTGTGACACTATAAAGGATAAGCGCTATAGATAATGGATGGAATATTGAATCTGTGCCAGCTTGTGGCACACTTGACTGGTCACATTGACCGAAATGTTTCAGAAGTCGAGGAAGAAGGTGGTTGGCATCCTTGTTGCCTGACCTACATGCCAAACTTGGCGTAACGACTATTTAAAGGGGACCTATTTTTGCAACATTGACTTTCTTAAAGTCATTTCAGACATTCGGGTGGGTCTCCAGTGTGTGCGCTGATTAGATTTCTTCTTTAATGTATAAAGAGATCTCCTCCCCCTGAGCTCTGCTGTTCTCTGGATGGGCGTGGCTCAGCACTAGCTTATTTACATAGACACTGAAACGGCACATTTGGACAAGGAGTGAATTAGAGTATGAAAAGAAATGCTTTGGGAGACTTCTGAGACTCGTGTTAACTTTTGAAGAAATAATATAATACGGGAACTTTTTTTTAATTAGAAACATTGCATTACGCATTTATTAAATATCGAGTAAAAGGTTTGCGCGTCAAAGATTAATTCAGACTATACAACACATGCTGTAAACTTTACACCATAAATAAGAAGGATATCCATAAAAAAGACGAGTAATATTGTTATTGTCTTGGCTTTGCACATCTATCTACAAAAAAAATGTTCGAAGATGGTTTTGTACAGCCTTTACTTCTAGTATGCTAATTAAGCCCAACCTCCCTTCCTTGGCGCTGAGATCATGTGACCCGAGACCTCGTTATATAATTTTCTTCAACACTTCAACAAAGCTTTGTGCGAAATCTACCGAGAAAAATATTCACTTGGGTTTGGGTTTTCGACATCTTTTCTTTGTTTGTTTTGCGTCCTCATTAATATTCATGAGCATCTGTCCAATGTGGGCGTGTACACAGGATTAGCCTTGTCCGTGTTCAGTTATTTCATTGTTTATTCAACACGTTGTATTTGCTATAGTGAGTTTATTCAATTTTTATCCTCTTAATTTTAGCATACTTCCTTGAACATTGTAGTATAAATTTTGAGAACCAAAATGTATGGTCTGTGTCAATCTTTAAATATCAGCATCATTTAAATATTTTTTTTTTTCTGATGTTATATGCTTTAAGTAATAGTGCAGACATTTATTTTACATAATCTTTTACATTAACAACAACTAATTCTATTAATGAGTTGTTTAGCTCTTGTTTTTATTATGCTTGTAAACTTATCTAAGGCCCAAAGCACTATGTCGTCATAGTATGTGTAGGGCCTTCTTGTTCTTCTAAAGATCTTTATTAGCATTTAAAAACAAAAAGATTCCACCATTCAGGGCATCATCGTGTGATGCTTTTGACCCCCAACATCTGGGGCTTTTTGAAGGTCTAAACAAAAAATGTCCCCTTTTCTAAAATGTCATAATGGTATTGGTATTTTCCGTTTTAAATGCCTGTGCCCATGGATTTTCCGGGTGGCGATGGTGCGGGGTGCTTGGGCCCGCTCATTGTTTCTTGCAAATATATCACAAATATTCTGTTTAAATTATTAAAAAGAAATTTAAAGTCCCCATTTGATTCAGTTTTTCAGAAAAACCACTAACCTGCCTACAGTGAAACCACACCACAGTTTCTGTCTGATTTGCAGACCAGCTGCGCGGCGGTTTCACATAATGTGTGTCAGGTTCATTTATATCACTGTCTTTTTCTCATTCTGTCTCTCTTTCTCATTCTTTCCAGGTTCTCAACCCCTTTTACATCTTCCAGCTCTTCAGTGTTATCCTGTGGTGTGCTGACGAATACTACTACTACGCCATGGCTATAATGTTAATGTCAATCATTTCAATCGCTACCTCTCTCTACACCATCAAAAAGGTGAGGGTTCCAATCCCAAATATCTTACCATATTCCAAATATTAGTACGCCTGTGTTTTTATTTATTTATTTATTTATTTATTTATTTATTGATATTTTTGGAGGCTTGTGTGCATTGTAATCTGTTTACATTTTGTTTGTCTGTCTTGTAGCAATACATCACGTTGCACGACATGGTGGCCGCCCACAGTATCATTCGTGTATCAGTGTGCAGAGCAAACAACGGTAAGTGTCAAGGTTTCCACTTCGACACCTGGATAACGTAAAAAAAAAAATATATATATATATATATATATATATATATATATATATATATATATATATATAAATTCTTCAGGCTTTAGATTCGAACCAATAAATACCCCTCCACCCCGGTCATCTGATCATCTTTTTTTTTTCTTTCTATTTTCACTTCTATCTCTTCCTAATACAGAGATGGAAGAAGCCATGTCTACAGACCTGGTCCCAGGTGACGTCATGGTCATCCCCAGCAACGGGACCATCATGCCCTGTGACGCGGTGCTGATTAGCGGAACCTGCATCGTCAACGAGAGCATGCTCACAGGTCGCTCGACTTTGTTTGTTTGTTTGTTTGTTTGTTTCAGTTTGACAGTTCAATACAGTGTTTCCTCACATGTGGTGCCAGCCAAGATTTAAAAAAAAATTTTTTTTTTTTGCATTACTGTTTTAATGGATGGATTGGATTCATTGATTCTGAAAGAAATGCTAAATTTCTAGCAGCAGTAGTGACAGTAACACTGTGATTGATTGATTAATTTATTTTCTTTATATAAATACAAAAAAAATTTATCTATTTTTGAGTCAGTGGCGCGATTCATGAATCGGATGTTTTTATCCTCGTCTCTGCTATTTTGTAAGCTCCTCATGGTGGTGGATGTCCAAATCGTTTCAAAACATCCTTCCTGGAGACCTGCGCTGAGAATTCGGACTGCGCAAAGAAAAGACTTTGGCTGCGCGTTCACCATTTCACGACAGTAAAGCGCTCATCGCTCTTGCTCACTTTTTGTCTCTCTCTTTGTCTACCAGGTGAAAGCGTGCCAGTCACAAAGACTAACCTGCCCAACCCACAACAGGGAGACAGGGGCGCTGACGGGGACATGGAGTACAATTTGGACGAGCATAAGAGACACACGCTGTTCTGCGGCACGAACGTCATCCAGACCCGCTTTTATTCAGGAGAGCTGGTTAAGGCCGTGGTGGTCCGGACCGGTAAGTCGGTGTGGCTTTTTTTTTATTGTTTTTTCAAAACCTGCAACTGAGAAGACATTGGTGTGCATGCATGCTCACTCTGTTTCCTGTCCTTTTCTAGGGTTCAGTACAGCCAAAGGTCAGCTGATCCGGTCCATCCTGTACCCTAAACCCACCGACTTTAAGCTCTACCGGGATGCCTACCTCTTCCTGCTTTGTCTGGTTGGCGTGGCTGGCATTGGCTTCATCTACTCCATCGTGCTCAGCGTGATGAACAAGGTTGTAGCCGCACGTCTAGACATATCTTGGCAAAAATGTCAATGTCTTGACATGCATTTTCACTGACCGATCCTGTACTCGTAGGTTCCTGCCAAAACCATCATCATCGAGTCGCTGGACATCATCACCATCACGGTGCCACCCGCTCTACCAGCGGCTATGACGGCGGGTATCGTGTACGCGCAGCGCCGCCTCAAAAACCTGGGCATCTTCTGCATCAGCCCGCAGAGGATCAACATCTGTGGCCAGCTCAACCTCATCTGCTTTGACAAGGTCGAGTTGGAAGTCCTGGGCACATTGTTAAAATAATCCGTTATCACTTTCCTCGCTCATCTTTTGTCTTTGTCTTCCTCGTACAGACTGGAACGCTCACCGAGGACGGTTTGGATCTCTGGGGCGTGCAGAGAGCAGAGGACGGCAGGTACGAAACACGATCCAGAGAACAGTGTTCATGCGTTGCGTCGTGTCCGTGGTTGTCCTCTTTTTGTTAAATATTTGCACTTGTGCGTGTGTGTGTGTGTTCAGACGGTCTGTGTCTGTGTCTCACCCTCTAGGTTCCACCTCTCTGAGGAGAACGCTTATAAAGAGAGTCTGGTGAAGTCTCACTTTGTGGCGTGCATGGCCTCGTGTCACTCTCTCACCAAGATCGAAGGCAAGCTCTCTGGAGACCCTCTGGATCTGAAGATGTTCGAGGCCACCGGCTGGGTTTGTTTTTTTTTTTTTATTTGTTTTTTTTTTCTCTCACTTGTTGTTGGGTCCAGGACATCACATGCAGAGGTTGAAAGAGTCATAAACCTTTTGTACTCAAGTAAAAAATTAGCTCACAAATTTACTCAGAGTAAGAGTTACCGAGTTTTTTTTTTTTTTTTTTAACAGTGGAGGTGGGATGGGGGATTCTGGTGTAGTCTCAAACTAGTTGTTTTTAATTGAAGAAACACCATTGCATAATAAAGCTGTTGCCTTTCTTGTGTTTGAAATCAAAGTGGTCGCTTTAAATATGGTGTGACGCTTTGCGCCGGATAGCCGAGGGGGAAAAGAAAGAGCTCAGAGCCGAGAATAACGTTCAGCACGAAATCTTTATCAGCCTCTTTTAGCGGCACAAAATTCTAATACAAAACATAAAGAAACAGTAAAGAAAATAGTAAAAGAATAGCGCGTTTCAGGGACGTGTGAGCAGCACACCTGAGCTCCTACTCCGTTCTCTCCTTCTCATACACACACACACACCTCCACAGCGCACACACCGGGAGGGGCGGCAACTCTTAAAAGGGCAACATATATACATACTGTAATATACAACATAGTAGTGGCCGTTATAATGACCAGGGGTTTGCTTCATAAGAATTTGATGGCATTTTGCTTTCAGCTGGGTCGCATCACTGGATCTGTTTTGTCCGTCTCCATCGTTCTTGTGAGTTTAGCGTGTTTTTTCCGTGCTGTGGTTTCTGGAGTGCAGTTTTTTCCCTCCCCCTTTTCATTATTTTTATCATAATTTTTCATTTTCATTCCTTATTATTATTATTTTTCTTAACTCATTTACGGTTACTTTCCTCCTCTGTAGTTTAGGGGTGTGTGTGTGTGTGTATGTATGTGTGTGTGTGTATGTGTGTGTGTGTATGTGTGTGTGTATGTGTGTATGTGTGTGTGTATGTGTGT